>OZ012735.1:921461427-922056178 GCA_963859935.3 Lathyrus sativus
AAACAGTTACACTTACTGCAGAGTTTAGCGCTATAATTCAAAACCGCATGCCTCCTAAATTAAAAGACCCAGGTAGTTTCTTCATACCCTGCGTCATAGGAAAGTTCGTAATAGACAAAGCTCTATGCGATTTAGGAGCCAGTATCAGTGTTATGCCTTTATATATATGCAAAAATCTGAATATGGGAGACCTCAGACCAACCAAAATGTCCGTACAATTAGCTGACCGATCAGTAAAATACCCCGTCGGAATACTGGAAAACGTTCTAGTACGCGTAGGACAATTCTACATTCCAACCGACTTCATAATCATGGACATCAAGGAGGACACTGTTACCCCAATTATCCTAGGAAGACCTTTCCTAGCTACAGCCGGAGCTATTATAGACGTGAAGAAAGGAAGGCTAACATTCAAAGTAGGAGAAGAAAAGATAGAGTTCATTCTCACCAAGTTCTTACAAGCACCAGCCATAGACGATACCTGCTATTTAGTAGACGAAATTGACGAATGCATAAGAGAACTTAAAAATGAAGAGACCACGTATTCAGAAATCATAAAGATTCAAATACCCGATATTTCTGAAGACGATGACTGGCATAAACCGTATAAAGACGACAGCCTAAGCGAAAGCTTAGCACTGACCCCAAACCATATGCCAGGTCCGAAGAACCCATCTTTAGAACTTAAAACACTACCCAAAAACCTTAGATATGAATTCCTAGACGATGAACTAAAAAGACCAGTGATAGTCAACGCCGACTTAGGACAACCAGAAACCGAAAAGCTATTAGAAGTCCTAAAGAAGTACCCCACCGCGTTAGGCTATAACATAAGCGATCTAAAAGGTATAAGCCCTTCAATCTGTATGCATCGAATTACAATAGAGGAAGACTCTAAAACCTCTAGAGAGCATCAGAGGAGACTGAACCCCATCCTAAGCACTGTAGTCAGAGATGAAGTAAAGAAATTGCTAGATGCAGGAATCATCTATCCAATCTCCGATAGTGAATGGGTTAGCCCAGTTCATGTCGTACCAAAGAAAGGAGGAGTCACAGTAGTTAAAAGCGAAAAAGGCGAATCAATAACAAAAAGAGTCATGACTGGAAGCAGGATGTGCATTGATTATAGGAAGCTTAACAAATCCACACGAAAAGATCACTTCCCGTTACCCTTATAGACCAAATGTTGGAAAGATTAGCCAAACATTCATATTTCTGCTATCTAGATGGTTATTCAGGATTTTTCCAAATTCCCATTCATCCTGATGACCAAGAAAAGACTACATTCACCTGTCCTTATGGTACTTTTGCTTACCGCCGAATGCCGTTCAGACTCTGTAATGCTCCAGCAACCTTCCAAAGATGCATGATGGCAATCTTCGCAGATTTAATAGACGATATCATGGAAGTATTTATGGACGATTTCTCGGTATGTGGACAAAGTTTCGAAGGATGCCTACAAAACTTAGAAATGGTAGTAGAATGTTGTGTAAAAGTGAACCTCGTCCTAAATTGGGAAAAATGCCATTTTATGGTCCGACAAGGAATAGTCCTAGGACATGTCATATCGAATAAAGGAATTGAGGTCGACAAAGCTAAAATAGAGATTATAAAAGATCTCCAACCTCCAAAATCCGTACGAGAAATACAGAGTTTTCTAGGACATGCCGGTTTCTACCGAAGATTTATAAAATATTTTTCAAAAATCACAAAACCTTTGACCTGCCTGTTGATGAAAGATGTTGAGTTCGTCTTCGACGACGATTGTTTAAAAGCATTCGAAACATTAAAATCATCCCTTATCACCGCACCGATTATGCAACCACCCGATCGGCGACTACCGTTCGAAATCATGTGCGATGCGAGTGATTATGCCGTAGGCGCAGTTCTAGGACAAAGGAAGGACAAGAAGCTCCATGCCATCTACTATGCCAGTAGAACCTTAGATCCTGCCCAAATGAACTACGCTACCACAGAAAAGGAACTTCTAGCAGTTATATTTGCGCTTGACAAATTCCGTTCTTACTTAGTAGGAGCAAAAATTATCATATACACAAACCACGTTGCCATTAGGTACCTAATAAGCAAAAAGGATGCCAAACCAAGACTATTGAGATGGATCCTGTTATTACAAGAGTTTGACTTAGAAATCAAAGATAAGAAAGGAACCGAGAATGTTGTCGCAGATCACTTATCCCGAATAGAAGGCATCAAACATGAACCAGTACCGATAAACGATGATTTCCCGTACGAACGTCTGATAGCCAAATTAGAAAGTGACACGCCCAACTCAATCTCGGAAGATCCAGAATTCGAAAAAGCCGTAGAAGCCGTCTATTCCCAAGTCACATTACCTTGGTATGCTGACATCGTTAATTACCTCGCTGCAGGCGTGCTTCCACTGGATCTCACTTACCAGCAAAAGAAGAAATTCTTCCACGATCTGAAACACTATTATTGGGACAAACCTTTACTCTTCAAGAGAGGGGCCGACAACATATACCGTCGTTGTGTCCTAGAGGAAGAAATAGAAAATATCATTTCCCAATGCCATTCAGCACCATATGGTGGTCATGCTAGTACATCCAAGACGTGCGCTAGGATTCTCCAAGCCGGCTTATTCTGGCCTAACCTCTGGAAAGACGTCTGCATCGTTGTGCTAAAATGTGATCGATGCCAACGAACTGGCAACATCTCACGACGCGATGAAATGCCTCAGAAAGGAATCTTAGAGGTAGAAATCTTCGACGTATGGGGAATAGATTTCATGGGACCATTCCCGCCTTCTTTTGGTAATAACTACATACTCGTCGCTGTAGACTATGTGTCTAAATGGATAGAAGCCATTGCTGCTCCAACAAACGATGCACGAGTAGTAATCAAACTCTTCAAAAACACAATCTTTCCTAGATTCGGTGTACCCAGACTCGTCATTAGTGACGGCGGATCTCACTTCATATCGCGAATATTTGATAAACTTCTTTCTAAATATGGAGTCTGACACCGAGTAGCTACACCCTATCATCCGCAAACTAGCGGACAAGTAGAAGTCTCGAACAGGGAAATAAAACAGATATTGGAAAAGACTGTCGCTACCTCAAGGAAAGATTGGTCATCAAAGCTACATGACGCTTTATGGGCTTATAGGACCGCTTTTAAGACACCAATAGGTACTACACCCTACAAATTAGTTTACGGTAAATCCTGCCATCTCCCTGTAGAATTAGAGCATAAAGCCTTCTGGGCCATTAAGACACTCAATTTCAACTACACCGAGGCAGGAGAAAAGCGAATCTTGAACCTACACGAACTGGAAGAACTTCGATTAGACGCTTACGAAAATGCCCGTATCTACAAAGAACGAACTAAAAAGTGGCATGATAAACGTTCAATCAAGAAACAATTCAGTGTGGGAGACATCGTATTGCTATTTAACTCAAGATTAAAACTCTTCCCAGGTAAACTAAAATCTAGGTGGTCCGGACCTTATGAAGTGACTAAAGTACTTCAGAGTGGAGCTGTCGAAATTACCGATAAGACGAATGCACCGTTTATCATAAACGGACAACGTCTAAAACCTTATAATAAGAACGAAAACAACCCTCAAGTCTGCAGTATAGCATTGCTTGAGCTTCCAGCTCAAACACCCGAATAGCCTGTCACCAAGCTATCGTCAGGCTTTAGACGTTAAAAAAAGCGCTTACTGGGAGGCAACCCAACTTTTCCCGCATTTTTCCTCGTTACTGTATTTCATTTTTATCTAAAATTTTACTTTGAAACTTTAACAAAAATTCTAAACTTAAAATTACTACAATTTTTACTTTCGTTTGTTTTCATATTTTTATTTTTATTTTATTTTTCTCTTTTGGTCTTTTGTTTTTACCGCTTTTTGTTTTTAAAAATCCTGACTTCAAACTTCTGTTTTAAACTTTTCAGGATTTTAAAAGTCTTCAAAACATTCCTCCTGTTTTCTCCGACTTACCTGCGAGTATGGCCGAGTACGACTTCACAAAGGTTCATTTTCGAGGACTAGCTCAAAAGGCAAGATTTGCAGCACTAACTGAAAGAGAAATAGCCTTAACGTTGTATTATGATAAGTCTACCATGGATAAACTAGGAATCACAAATAGCATTCAATACCTGTTCAATCAACTGGGGTGGGAGAACACTGCTTTGAAAACCCGTTTTGCTACCTATAAGGACCTCACCTACGAATTCCTTAGTTCCTTCAGATACCTACCCAACTATGGTTTTGGATCCAACACAGAGCTAATCACCTTTAGGATGTTTGGAATGGACCAAACCCATAGCCGGATGTCACTAGCTAACCTCCTAGGATTTCCTAGCGGACCGCATGTGTTCATCAGTGCAGAAGATGACGATATTGATTTTGAACTCGACCAATTCTAGGGTAGAATCATAGGCGACTATCACCCTGAACCATACAGAATGTATAATGATGATATTCATAACCCAGCTTTCATATACTTCCATAAGATACTAGCTCACACCCTTTTCGGGAAAGAAGAAAATATTACTACAGTATCTAAAGAGGAGTTATTCATCATGTTCTGTGCTTCTCAGGGACGTACAGTAAATGCAGTGCCTTTCATGATGAGATCTTTCAGACGCCTCACTCAAGACCCACAGTCACCTATTCTTATAGGAGGCCTCGTGACAGTGATTGCCCACGAGCTTGGCCTTAGATTCCACTTAAATGCAAGCACTCGTTTTGGCACCATCTGACCCATGAATATACAGTTCTGCTTTAACAGGCGCATTTTAGGAACTATGGGACCTGGACCTTATGAGTACCTCATCAACGAAAAACCTGTCCAGCTATTCACACTGCCTAATCATCAGCTGACAAGTATCCACAACAAGGACAACTGGCTTTATGAATTGGATGAGCCTATGGGACCTCCTTCACCTCAGTCAACACCACAGAACTATATGTACGACAGTGACCACATCTCTGAGGCACACGACTATATGTACTATGAGGATGCTGTATCAGAAGCTGAAGTAGACCCTACGACTCCTCTGCATTACAACACCTATCCTGAGCCTATTCCTGAGGAGACCACTGACAAAATGGATATTGTTCTACTCCGCTTGGACAACATTGATGCAGTTCTGACTACTGTCAAAGACGACATCGCAGGCATACACAGCGAACTGGTAGTCTTCATGGACTTAGTCTGTGACCAGCTCGACTACTATGCGCGGAAGTTCGATGAGTTGAAGGCACGAAAAGACTAGATACTAGTTTTAGTTTAGTTTAGTTTAGTTTAATCATTTGGATTTTCGCATTGTTAATTTCTTCATGTATTACATTACAATCATTCTAATTTCTTGTTATTTCAATTACAACATTTATTCATTTATTCTGTTTTTACATTATTCATTGTTTATTGGCTGTTATAATACATTGCCATATCAATACTAGGCCTAAAAGTCACTGCAAGAACACCCTCACAGCAAAATTCTGCGTTCTGCAGATTTTGCTACTGTGACGACCGTCACAGGAGCCTGACGAGCGTCACGCGGGTGACGACCGTCACAGATACGTGACGACCGTCACGAACCCAAAACTGTTATCTGATATAACAGGGGTTGCATTTTCTCTCCCACTCATCTCCTTTCAACTTCCAATCATCAGAAACTCCCTCCCCACTCCAATTTTTCGTTTTCCCCACCTTGCACCATATATCCCAACTCCCATCTCAACTTCCTACTACACTTCTGTCACATTTTCCCACTCCTCAGAACCACCTCAATCCTCCAACAATGGCGAGAAACCACGAAACCCCAGACCTCAACAACATTGTGTTCAGCGAAGGTGACTCCGGCGAGAGACAGCGGGCCAACTACATCGCATTCCATCAACGGTCGCTCCAGCCGACTCATTATCCATATATTCCATCGCTCACAGAGCTCGGACTCCTTGATGGCGTCACTTGGATGCTTCAAAGAGCCGGCATCTGGAACCTCTGCACCAATCCACTGCCGACGTACGAATAACTCACTCTCGAGTTCCTAAGTTCATTCACCTACGTCACTTCCAACGGCGACCTCAGCCAACACTTCGGTGTCGCATGCTTCCGGATGTTCGGCAAAAAATATCAAGTGAACCAGAACCAGATTGCCGCCATCTTACAACTCCCTCGAGGCGACAATGCTCACCGCCGCCTCACCGATCAGTTCCAGCACGAAGCCTTCGCGCTCTGGTACCAGTTGACCAGCATCAATGCCGATGGTTGGGATTCTCTACACGCAACGCATATCCATAACCCGACCATCTGATACTTCCACCGAGCATTGAGCAACACAATCTTCGCCCGGGATAGCAACCATATGGTGAACTCGAAAGATCTCTTCTTCCTCCACTGTGTCTTCAACAATGAGCCTATCAACGCCGCTCCGTTTCCCCTGGCCCATATTCAGGCCAAATGTAACCGTGGCTCCAAGCCATTTTACTTTGGCGGGATTGTCACTGCCATTGCACTTGGGCTGAACCTCGGCGACCGCCTCCAGCACCTCCATGCCATCCCCTCGGTGTTCCTTGACACCGACCACTGCAGAGCCTCTCACCTCATCCGTTCCAGAGCCAATGGCAAGTACCACCCGGTAGTGCGTGGCAAAACCGTCTGAAGCATCATCCTTCCATCATGCACCCGGACACACCCAGAGGATTGCACCAACTAGTTATTTGACCTCACTGCCCCTCCTGCTGCCACTGCTCCAACTCAGGACCACACCCAAGGTTCTGACGAAGAAATCCAAGCTGAGTTGGACAGACCGGAGCAACCGGAGGCATCGCAGCCTCTTCCTTCCGAAGGTACATCCTCCCGCCGCTACCGCCATCGTCCAGTGCCCGACTACTCAGAAGAGGACCTCCGCCGCTCTCTCGACCAGCAGGCCCAGATACTCGCTATGATGCAGCAGCAGAAAATGAATCTTTGTGAAGTCGTACTCGGCCATACTCGCAGGTAAGTCGGAGAAAACAGGAGGAATGTTTTGAAGACTTTTAAAATCCGGAAAAGTTTAAAACAGAAGTTTGAAGTCAGGATTTTTAAAAACAAAAAGCGGTAAAAACAAAAGACCAAAAGAGAAAAATAAAATAAAAATAAAAATATGAAAACAAACGAAAGTAAAAATAGTAGTAATTTTAAGTTTAGAATTTTTGTTAAAGTTTCAAAGTAAAATTTTAGATAAAAATGAAATACAGTAACGAGGAAAAATGCGGGAAAAGTTGGGTTGCCTCCCAGTAAGCGCTGTTTTTAACGTCTAAAGCCTGACGATAGCTTGGTGACAGGCTATTCGGGTGTTTGAGCTGGAAGCTCAAGCAATGCTATACTGCAGACTTGAGGGCTGTTTTCGTTCTTATTATAAGGTTTTAGACGTTGTCCGTTTATGATAAACGGTGCATTCGTCTTATCGGTAATTTTGACAGCTCCACTCTGAAGTACTTTAGTCACTTCATAAGGTCCGGACCACCTAGATTTTAGTTAACCTGGGAAGAGTTTTAATCTTGAGTTAAATAGCAATACGATGTCTCCCACACTGAATTGTTTCTTGATTGAACGTTTATCATGCCACTTTTTAGTTCGTTCTTTGTAGATACGGGCATTTTCGTAAGCGTCTAATCGAAGTTCTTCCAGTTCGTGTAGGTTCAAGATTCGCTTTTCTCCTGCCTCGGTGTAGTTGAAATTGAGTGTCTTAATGGCCCAGAAGGCTTTATGCTCTAATTCTACAGGGAGATGGCAGGATTTACCGTAAACTAATTTGTAGGGTGTAGTACCTATTGGTGTCTTAAAAGCGGTCCTATAAGCCCATAAAGCTTCATGTAGCTTTGATGACCAATCTTTCCTTGAGGTAGCCGGACAAGGCATAATAAAGAAGGGCTTGTCCGGCTTTTCACTTAATCTTGCTTCTGTGTTTTTATTTCTTTGATTAAAAGTATCTTTGGCATGTAAGAACTTGTTATTTTGAATGAGTAATGCAACAAATGTTTGTCTTGAAGAAATCCATTCATTTTCACTCAAATTGTTTTTCAAAATTATTTATAATGCCAGCTTTACCCGATCTCTTGCTCTGACAGCGAATTGGAAGGAGGATGATGATGTAAAATACATGATCTCTTGTTGTATGCTTCGAATAAGAACCCTACTGATGATGTAAGGCATTATTTCAACCATCTAAACACCAACATAGTTAAACCCTCTTTTTAAGCCTTGAGAAAAGATTTGTTTTTTCTCCCAAACCGAAACCCCGTTTTTAGCCTGGGGCAGGGTAATATCAAAAAATGAACATCTTCCAAAATTGGGTGGGCACAAATATACTAACCCTTTATTCCTCCACTTTATAAGTCATAAACTAAGCCTATATACGACCTTCAAAGTCCTAATTGAAGTAAGGTTTAGTTCGAAAGCATACGCAATGAGATATCGTTTCCTGACTCCTTGAGCTATGCTCAAATTAAATCGGCTTTATAAATAATGTTAAATTTGTATCCTAATTAGTGGTTTCAATCACAAGTTATTGCGATACCACCTTTTTAAAACTTCAAGACAAACGCGTGTTGCCTTACCCGTTTCAGAATTAACATTTCTGACTTGCTAAAATCGCTTGACATCTTAGAAAGATTACACGGACTTTGATGGACTTGAAGACCTTGCCAACCTAGGGCAATTTATTTTTCAAGAAGTTTGATCCGTACGAGTTTGGCTTCATCTAAAGCACAATTTGGAAGACTCAGTATATCGTCAATCAGGGGAAATTACGTCGAGATTCGGCGAATCTCTCCGAGAGTTTGAAAATAGTCGGGCATTTGGACATCATGTTTTTAATAAAATCCTCCCGAGATTTTTCTCTTAAGCTAGGCGACTTGGGGCATTTGAAATTTGAAGCGAAGAGGATGTTTATTTCACCCCCAAGAAGCTCAACTCCGACATGATCAACAACTATGGTGACTCAAGATATTTTGGGTACCTCCGTCTATAACTCCGTACAACCTATTCAACCTTATCAAGATGTTACATCCCCAAGTGGATTGATCTCTACTCCCTCAAGAGAAGCTTGTGAAGCTCTGAAATAGGATGGTAATCCCATATTTGGTTCTCCGTCTATCCCCAGTGGTACTTCTATCTATGAAGATTGGCCGAGATGTTTATCTCCGGTCGCCTCTTTCCGTTTGTTTTGTCAGCATAGACATACGCATCGCATATAAGTAGACAACATGGCATGTGCATTTTTGCATTCTTTGCGTTTGTTTTATTCTATCGCTTTGGTTGTAGTTGTCCCTAGGTGTTCGGGTGCGTCTTATCCCTCCAATTAGATTTGTCGACCTAGGCAGAAAAAGCACAATGTTGCATTTTTCCCCATGGAGTTCAATCCTCATGGAAGATGGTTATTTCAGTACAATTCCATTTGAGTTTATATCTCAATGGTCGAGTCTTTCTTGACAGTTTCTTTTCGGCTACTTCCTGAATTGAACTTCGGTTTTTGGCAATCACATCGTGGACAGTTCCAACTTTGGAACATGGATTAAGTGTGCGTTTATTTTGCACTCTGTTCCTCAGGAAGAATAGACGGACATTTCTCCAACAATAGCATCACAGGATTTTTCTCGGACAGCTACATTTGGACTATAAGCAACCTCTTTATTTGAGCAACTCGTTTTGATCAAGACTCTATTCAAAACGACACATGACAGCCTCCACAAGACAGTTTATCCATCTCCAGTGATTATCGACTTGGTAAATGGAAAACATTACAGAAGTTTCTCTTTATTTGAGAATTCATACATTTTTGCAACAGCTAGGATGCTCTTCAGGATTAACTTCCCCATCGAGTTCATCACACAAGTTTACTTCCGTCAAGTGACATCTCCCCGGAGAAGTCGAAGAAGTTTATCACAATAGTCTCTCTTTATTTGAGAAGACGCACAACCGACTCACATCTTTTCCGAAGATCCCCGGTGAAGCTTCACATTTACAACTACATTGACAACTACATCTACAAATTAAATCTACAAGTTCTACAACGAACGACATCTACAAGTTCTACAACGAACGATAACCACAATCTACAATGACAACTACAGTCTACAACAATAATTTACATCTACAGTCTACAACGACAATCATTCGAACATCTTTTAGTTCCTGGTTAATCTCGGCAGTAGATTCCCAGGAGACCTCGGCAGTAGGTAGTTCCTGGTTAATCTCGGTAGTAGATTCCCAAAAGACCTCGGCAGTAGGTAGTTCCTGGTTAATCTCGGCAGTAGATTCCCAGAAGACCTCGGTAGTAGGTGGTTCCTGGTTAATCTCGGCAGTAGATTCCCAGAAGACCTCGGCAGTAGGTAGTTCTTGGTTAATCTCGGCAGTAGATTCCCAGAAGACCTCGACAGTAGGTAGTTCTATTTCATTTTCTGGTTAATCTCGACAGCAGATTTCCAAAAGACTTCGTCAGAAGTATTTCTCCAACAGACTTCAACACAGAATCTCGGCAGTAGATTCCTTACAGATTTTCACAGTACATAATTTGGCAAAAGTACTCTCAATTACAGTTACAAGTCACGGCAGTACACTTCTCCCGATGATATCTTGAATCAATTCCATTTGACATATACAGCGATTTTCTCAAGAGGATTTCTCTCCCAAGTTCTTCACAACATATTTACAGACCCTTTACGATTGTCGATCTTTTCCCATGGAGTCTCGCTCTGATGAGCCCGTTCTTCCCGTGTATCGCGTCTAGTTGTTCCCCTATGGCGCCATTTCTCCACATGACCTCTGTTTTGCATTCTCATATCATTCGCATTCGATGGCCTCTTAGGGCCAAAAATTCGTGCAATGTTTGTATTTAAGTCCCTCCTATCGCGTCGAGACGGAGATTTCAATCTCCATATCTCCGGATAGAAGTAACTTAAATAGGGGCATCTGTCACACCCTAATTTTTGACCGTAAGATCCCACCTCCTTGTGCGTTTTCTTACGTTTGATATTTTGTATGCGTGTTTATCAGGACTAACGAATGTGCACAGGATCATCTCGTTTTTTTTTTTAGATTTCTCTGACAGGTGCAAGATAATGTGGATTCGACTCGAGGATCGTTTATATACGTTTAGAATCCAGCAGTCACAATTTAATCAAGTGGTGTTATTCGGTTTGAGGCAGAGTAATTTAACTCGTATCAAACAGGGTGCTAATTTGGTGATATGAGGGATTACAAATGTTTTTTTTCAAGGCCTCAGGATACTAGTGTCGCCTAATCTAAAGGTTACTAGAAGTTGTGGACGGAGGTTTTCGGAGAAAGTGGTTTAACAGTGACTAGCTTGAATTTTTTCAATACTCATGTTTGTTCGAAAGAGATATCGAACTCGGGGATTAATGAAGAGTGGAGAATATGAAAGGCAAGTTCTAAAGTTATACAAGACTCAGTCATGATTCAGAAGAACTAGATGATTAATGCCAAGCTTGTGGGCTTATGTGATTCAAGTCCTCGACATAATCCATTCTCTTTCTCATAAATCAAATTGTGTTAAGCTCATCATACTCAAGGAACATTTTTTTCTTCCACCAAGAAAATGCGGTTCACGATGTTCAAGACTTTAATCTGAATTCATAATATATGGGAGTCGCTTAAGGTTCAAGGTGGAAAGGCAATTCATTATCACAAGGCTGCTACCGTGTTTGAGGGATATCAATTCCAAGTCTTGCCTTTGAAATTTACAATAAGCCAACTCAATTCCCATTACAGTACATCATTAATATCACAAGTTGTTTCATGTACAATCAGGTCTTGTGCAATGCATATTGCACAATTAAGAACCTTTACAGCAGGCACCAATCTAAATCCTAAACTATTGCATCAAGCATAAACGATTAGAAGCTTCGTTTCATCTCAATTTATCCAAGACTCAGGAATCAGCCAGGCCCGTTTCTTAAGACATCAGAACTCTGCCCCTAAGAAGCTGTTGGCTCCGCCTTTTGTGTATGCCGCCAGTCCGTCAACGCTACAAAAGAAATCAGAAGCAGCCATCAATACTCAAAGGAAAAGTTAAAATGCCATTAATAAGCAAGTAGTAAATTCAGAGGAAAACCATTCATGCCACCGTCAACACTAAAGCGGTTAATCCAAAAACAAGCCACTTGCCTAAAGTCTCTGCATAACAGAAGGACATGCTCTAACCAAATGCAATCCTGAATCTTATCTTTCTCAGGACCTTGCTCCACGCCTTGTCTCCTGCAAAACCATGACAGTAATCATAGTTAGAGGTCTCTAATTCTAAAGAATCATATCCGGCAAAATCACAGTTAAGAAGGAAGGGGAGTGTATTTAGAAGGGAAGAAAGAGGTCGTCGTACTGTGTTTTTCCTGCTTTCTCAAAAGAGAGTTTCCCAAACCCAAAGCCAATGTCAGCTGCTACCAAGGCATATTCGTGAAGCTGTTACCTTCAAATAAAACAGTACAAGCCGCTATGTACCATAATGCAACAGTACTCGTGCCAAACCACAAATCAAGACTGTGTCATGATTGGCATACTATCAAACCCAGCAGCAACATTAATCCACCAAAGGCTTGATCTTGTTCATAAGCATGCAGTAGGATGCTCCTAAGCTCTTCTGGACAAAGGAAAACTTTGCGTATAGGAATGCTACACCGAGAAGCACCTTCTAGATGAATTTGCAACCATCTTCAGTGAAGACAACTCCAACAGCGCCCAAAGAACTCTTCTGCGGCAAAAGTGTTAAAATCGGCAAACAACAATTTTGTACGCAGCAGGATATCACCAGCCTTTCTCCGCATCAAGCCATGGATTCAGTTGTTGCTACAACTAATAACAACCCCTCGAACTCGATGCCTGCATTCAAGTCAGCGCATGCTTTAGGTTGATTTGAGGATTGTGAGTGATTACAACTCGGTTTACATTGAATGCTTTTCAGAGATTAACACTAGACTGGGTTGTGTTAATGAACAAAGAATAGACCTGTTGCAACAAGAGATAATGGGCATGAGAGTAAAAATAGAAGACAGTTAAGAGGTCATAAACACTACAGTATCATCACAGCAGCATTCCAACTATATTTTACATTTCAAAAGAGACTATTGCTATGAGGCGCAATGGACGCTTTACATCAATTCTTCAGTCCAATCCGCAACTCCAGATTATGCTCCAAATGCTGCAATTCTCCAGTTCAACAACTTCATTCCAGAGATCATGATCTTACTCAATAATTGTAAATCCAGCCTGTGTTCCCTGCAAAACTAGTTGCACATTAAAAGTTCTCAAATAAATTGGAGAAGACAGTATGGATCGAAAGCAAAGAAGCAACAATCGTAGCAAGATTTTGACCCCCTGCAAATACCTGAAGTGCACAAAGCTTCCATTTACTACAGATGATACTACAATGTTACCAAAGCTCAGTCCCAAGTGGAAGGACTTGCTTGCAGACAAGTCATGGAACTCTATGGAAAATCTTGACAGAGAATTTAAAGTAAACGCCTGTTTGCATACAAAGAACAAGTTGCAGAAGCTGCAAAAGAGGAAAGGGAAGTGGGAATAATTCAGTCGCCTCAGGTATTGTTTAGATGGACCTGTGTTGTTAGCATATCAAAAATGGAATCCATTATCAGAAACCTTCCTGTTCAAGCAAGAAAATTGAAATAAGAGATGAGTTTAATCCATAAAGGTTTCGCCCTTCTAACTCACCTGCAAGCAAGATGCTGAGAATGCCGTTCGAAAGCTCAATGGATCAAAGGTTGAGCGTCGTCCTATGGATGTTGACTGGGCTATTCCAAAGGAGATGTTTAGTAGTGGCACCAACAATTCTCCTGCTTCGGAGTAAGGACAACAAAAGCATCAGATAAGGGCCTTAGTACTACTACAGATGATGATATTGAAGATACCAACAACAATATGATGAAGAAGACGAAGCTTCAACCTCCAAATTTTCGTGACTTGTTATCTACAACTTACTTAAGTCAAAGAATGACACAGCCGAAGAAGCTTTGCATTGATGCAGCCATCTCTAAAGACCATTCAACTCCCAGAATCCACTGTGGGCCGCGTATCTCCTCCCTGGCCCAACAACTCGTGTTTGCTTTCCACACCTACAGACGCAAATCCGCAATTAGAAAAATCAAATGAAGAATATTCCCTGAAATAGAAGATGCTATTCAGGTTCCAATCTCGAATTTGAATCACATAATCAAAGATTGAATTGTCAATTAATTAGGTCATTACTGCAATCATTTGGAAAAGGAAAGTTTCCATTTGATTCATCTCAAAACAGAAAGTTTCAATCAGACATTCAAAACACTAAATCCCAAGAGTCTATATAAGACGAGAAAGGAGATAAAAGGAACCCCAGAACTACGGTGAGAACGAAGAAATTTAAGAGATTAAATAGAAAAACTTATCTCCATCTCCAGTTGCCGTCAAACCGTGAACCTTTGCGAATCAGCAACCATCACCATGCCACCGCGAGTCAACCCTTCCGCTCACGAACTCCGTTCGACTCCGCCGTCGCTACCTGCCTTCGGTAAATTCCTTTTCTTGTCAATGCTTTTTGGATTATTGATGTTTTCGTTTTGGTTTCAGGTTTCAGAAACAAAAGGAGATGAGAGACTAGGGAGAACGGGAAGTGATTATGAGAAGGAGAACAGCGAAAAGAGATCGAAGTCGATCGTGATTTGGAGGGGACGGATCGATTTGGGGAAGGAATTGATTTGGGATTAGGGTTCCTCCGTGTTCCTCTTTGTTTTTTTCCTGTTGTTCTTTCCATTCGTGCATCACGTGAAAGTAATTCCCACACACACAACTACACTACACTGTTAATCACACTCTAATTCACCTTTTCATTTTAATCTTTTACTAATAATCGTTTAATCCATACTCAACTCTTTTAATTAACCGTTAATTAAGTTTAAAAAAATAAATAATAATAACTAATAATCTCTCTTAAATTAATCAGCTTTTTGTTTATTTAGTTAATCTTTTATAATTTATTTATCAGTAACTTTTTCTTTTATAATTAAAAACTTTTTTATATTAATATTAAGACAACTTCTATCAATTAGTTGGTCCTTTTAAAAATAATTAATAACCTTAATGAGTTAGTTTTTTTTATTTTAATTATATCATATTATTTTCTTAGGTTTTATTTTACTTAATAATGATCTATTACACTATTTTATTTTATTTCATTTAAACTAATAAATAAACCCTTATCTTAAATAATATGGCCTTTTTCTTAAAATAATAATAATCTCTTTTTTTATTGTGCTAATTATCAATTAATATTTTAAAATAACATCTTATTAAAACTTTTGTTTACTCATCAAAAAAACCCTTTTATATAGCTTGCATTTAATATTAAAACTTTTAAGAATAAAAATAAACAACTTATTATAATTAAGTTCTCACATTAGACTCTCTTTTACAAATAAATTATGTTATCTAATAAATTAACCGTTATAGCGTCTTATCCGACTTTAGACTTTAATTTTAAATCTCATCTAAAGTCAATCAACATTTTTCTCCTAAGTCAAACTAAAAACAATTTAATCAATTAAAAAACAATCAACAACGTAAAACTCAATCTAATCGTGCACCCCACGACACTTCCACTCTCACACACTTCAGCGCTTTCATGCGTTTGTGTATGGTTTACTTTATCCGCAATTTATTCTTCAGCATTTATATTATCGCAATTTATCATTCTCGCAATTGCATCCGTCCAAAGGAAAAACCTACACATGAGTCAACACTTGTGTGTAGTGCATCTCATTTACATCATTATCCCCTCGATCCTTGATCCCATTCAAGTTGATCCATTAAGATAGATCCTACCCATAGGAAGGACCTTTCTCCTACAACATAGAAATAAACACAATACAAACAATCAATTCAAAAACAACAAACATTCAAACACATTAGAGAAAGATGCCAAATCATCTTAAGCGAGATAGAATCTCCACCCCACATCAATATAGTCAATGTCGTAGGAACTTTGCCTTAAGAGAGGCGTACCTCGTCGATCCCTATCCGAGTACTTGAGCCCTCCTCTTAAGATGATGCAAAAACTACATTCCTACAACTTGTGGCGGTTAAATCTCCCTTAAAATGACAAATCACCTTTTCTCCTGAAATCAATCAATCAACTACCCTAAACCCGTAGGAACTTTGACCACAGTCAAAGAACTCCTCATACCCTTTAGGGAAACTACAATTACTCTGATTCCACTCCCGTAAGGATATGTAGGCATAAGATGCGATATCTTATCGAGTATACTTAGAAATAAACCATTAGGGTCTTTCAACCATTAAGCAAATAAAACTTAGCAATAAACAAACATAAAACAAGAGGTTCCTGTAGAGTACTACAAAAACTTAGGATGCTAGTACCTTCCCTAAGTTTAACCAACCCCCAAACCTATAACTCTCTATCTTGCATTTGCATTGCATTGTGGGTATTTCGATCTTTATCCCTTCCTTTGGACAAATCAAAGTTCGGTTGCAAATGAATTAAAGATTCAAACTAATTAATAGTTTGGTATCCAAATTTCACCATGACAGAAAGGTTTTGTTATGGTTAAACCTAATTTATGCACTTAGGCCCAAGGACTGACTGCTGCTATAAATAACAGAAGGAGCAATCCTAGAAGAGCAGCTCTTAACAGAAGATTAGAGAGTGCATATTAAGAGTCCTTGTGAGTGAAGAAGGTTGTTCTTCACGTGAGTATTGTGAGTGAAGAAAGTATGTTCTTCACGTGTGAATTGTGTCTTAGGAATACTTGTTTACCAAGCAATTGTATGCTACATTGGTTAGGTAGGTTCTAAGTTATGTTTCACTCAAAGCTGTTAAGCAAGAGTGTGTGATTCTTGATCAAAGCTTTGAAGCAAGATCAAGGTATGTATGAAGTGGTTCTTCATCTGTATTTTGTAATTGTGAATAGTATATCACTGAGGTGATTGAGGGGGAGTGAGTGGGTATACTCAGGTCTAGAGTGTCTCTAGGCAGAAGTGTCATTGGGTAGGTTTTAAGTGAGGAGTGCAAACTGGGTTTTTTGACTTTGAATTAATTCTGCTAAGAGTGAATTTCCTCCCTGGCTTGGTAGCCCCCAGATGTAAGTGTTGTTGACACTGAACTGGGTGAACAATTACTGGTGTGATTTACTGCTTTCTCTTTACATTTTTTTAATTATTCCAATAGTCTGTGTTACAGTGGATGTCATAACTTCCACAATAACATCCATCGTGTGCTTGCCAGAATTTCAATTGGCATCAGAGCAGGCACCCTGCCTGTTATATCTGGGTGAGATCTAGGGAAGATAAATTCTGGTACTATGGATAAAGACATAGGATTCACAAATAGACCTCCAATTATAGATGGCTCTAATTATGACTATTGGAAACCTAGGATGATTACCTTCTTAAAGTCTTTAGATAGCAAGGCATGGAGAGCTGCAAACTCTGGCTGGGAACATCCTGTGAAGACTGACAAGGATGGAGTATTTGTGCTTATACCCGAAGAGGAATGGACCAAAGAGAAAAAAGCCATGGCTCTTGGGAATTCTAAAGCCTTGAATGCATTATTCAATGGTATAGACAAGAATATCTTCAGACTGGTGCATCATTGTGAGCTGGCTAAAGAAGTGTGGGATACTCTCAAAACAACTCATGATGGAACCTCTAAAGTCAAGATGTCAACACTTCAAATGTTGACAACCAAGTTTGAAAGTCTAAAGATGAAGGAAGAGGAAACTATTCATGAGTTCTACATGAATGTCCTTGAACTTGCAAACACCTCAGGAGCTCTGGAAGAAAAGATGTCTGAAGAAAAGCTAGTGAGGAAGATCTTAAGATCATTGCCTAAGAGGTTTGCCATGAAGGTCACATCCATTGAAGAAGCTCAAGACATATGCAACATGAAGGTGGATGAACTCATAGGCTCTCTCCAAACATTTGAGATGGGAATGTGTGATCAGGATGTAGAGAAAAAGAACAAAAGTGTAGCTCTTGTTTCAAGTACTGCAGATGACTCAGAAGAAGAAGGTAAAAAGGAGGAAAATTTGTCAGAGGCCATAGCTTTTTTTGGAAGACAATTTAATAAATTGATCAAAAGGATAGACCACAAGTCTAATTCTTATGCTAGGAACATGTCTTCTGACATCAGCAGAAGGGATAAGTCTTAAGAAACATCCAGCCAAAGCAAAGGAGTACAATGCCATGAGTGTGAAGGAAATGGGCACATAAGAAAGGAATGTCCCACCTACCTCAAAAAGAAGGGAAAAGGCCTAACTGTCAGTTGGTCTGATGGAGATTCTGAGAGTGGATCAGAAGATGAGTCTGCAAAACATGTCACTGCTTTGAACAGTGTATGTATATTTGATGGTGACTCAAGTGAAGATGAGCTGACTTATGATGAACTTGCTGATTCATTTAAGAAGTTGTACAATAGAAGTGGAGAATTATGTCAGCAAGGAGAGCAACAAAAGAAACTCATTAGAGAGTTAGAAGCTGAGAAGATGGAACATCTTGCAACAATAGAGTCTCTCAAAAGTGAAGCCTGCCTGTTGAAATCTAATCTTGATCAAATGTCCAAATCCATAAGGATGCTGAACCCTGGGACTGACACTCTAGAAGAAATTCTACAGAATGGTCAGACATCAGGTAACAGGTCTGGATTGGGATTTGCTGGCAAACAGAAACCCACCTTGGATATCAAGGGGCCAAAACCTGAAACTCAGAGGTCAAAGGGGATGTCACAACCAATGTCAAAACATCAGAAAAACAGAAACTAGAACCAAGTTAAGAGTAAATTCCAAGGGCATAGGTGTTACCACTGTGGAAAACTTAAACACATTAAATCTGTGTGTTTCTAGATACATGGATTTCCTAGTCATTCTCATCAAGGAAGATCCAAACAGGGTGCTCATGTCAAGAAACTACATCAAGCTAAGACCAAGAAGGAAGCTCCTATCAAGAAGAGACAATGGGTTGCTAAGAAAGTAGCTCTAGTAGCTCACACTGGTCTAAGGATGGCAACCAAAAGGGATTGGTATTTTGATAGTGGTTGCTCTAGACACATGACTGGAATAGAGAATATCTTAGTAAACATTAAACCTCATTCCTCAAGTAATGTAACATTTGGTGATGGAGCTAGAGGAAAAATCAAGGGTGCTGGAAAACTAGATTGCCCTGGTGTTCCAAGGCTAGATGATGTTTTGTTGGTTAGAGGACTGACTGTTAATCTCATCAGTATCAGTCAGCTCTGTAACCAAGGTTTCAGTGTAAAATTCTCTCAAGATGAATGTGTTGTCACCAATGAAGAAGGGAAGGAAATTATGAGGGGATCTAGAGCCAAGAAGAACTTCTATCTATTGGAGCGTAGAAGTGACCCCAATGTCTTGGTCAATAAAGAAAAGAAGGATCAAATACAGTTGGAGAAAGGTAAACATCCGCAAAAGATGAAGAAGACCGTAACCAAGGAATTAGCAAGAGGAACTCCAAAGCTTCCTCTAGATGGGAGATCAGGCTATGGTAAATATGAGGTTGACAGGCAAGCTAAGATAGCATGTCCAAAGAAGGTACATCAAAGAAATCTGGACCTGCTATATTGGAACTTGAGGGAGTCCATGAAAAGTGGTCAGCATCAAGAGATCAATGTCACTTAGAATGTTATGACACTATACTATAACATTCAGAGTAACCTCACTAAGACCTCAATTTTGAGTAATATAACAGTGTATAGTGATGGCCAACTTCACTCTGGAAGAGATAGTGTGGAGCCTAGGGACTTTGACACACAAAGGGCCACTAGTTTCTCAAGGAATCACTGGACGATACTAAGTGAAAATGAGAGAGGCAGCTTGAAAAGGTGGTGTAATACGAAATTATAGCAATTAATAGGGAACTGTGTTTTGATATTTAATCACATTCTGATTGGTCAAAATATTAAGTTCCCTCCACTAATGCAAGCTAACTCCTCTAGTCTATCAGATTACCCCTGTGACTGTCCATACCAATTCGTATCCGTGCATACCTCACTCAAACACCACAGCAAACCCCTTCTACAACCAAAGTCACCAACTATGTCTCAACAACAATCTCCCTTCCCTATCAAGCATGAATATGCTCAACACAAGAACATCTTACTGGAGGATGTCATGGATGTCATTCCACTCAGTATGGTTTTTAGGATAAGCAGTGAAGCCCAAACATCAGCTCCTTCACATCCAGACGAAGAAGGGAAGAATCCTGAACCTTCCATGGACAACTGAAATGACAGGTCTGTCGATGAACTAGTCTCAAAAATCCTTCATGAAGTTCGTAATGTACATGGAATCTCCATTCCTCTGGCTAGGGTTGATCCATCCCCAATAGCTAATGATAATCAGGAGGACAACTCTGAGTTTTCCTCTAGGATCAGGAAGACTAACCCTAACACTGAAAAACTAGAAAATCTTGCTAGCTATATGGTACAGGAAGAAGGTCAAGATGTTGGCCAAAATGTTGAAACCAAGAGCACTAACTATGAGGAAGATATGAATAAAGCTCCAGACAATGAGGTAAATGTTGAAGATGGGTCATCAGATGATGAACTCATCAAGAATGCAGTTCCTGGTATAGCCGAAAAATTAGAAACCAGGAAAGGAAAAACTAGTCTTAACAAAGAACCCTCAAAAGAACACAGAAAAAGAACTCATGTTGGTCCCTCTAAATCATGGGGCAAGGCGTCATCTTCATCCAAGAAGAGGAAAGTTGCTGAGAGCGACTCTGAGTCTGAAGGGGATGTTATAAGAGATGTTTCTAACATCTTTAATGTCAAGAAATCCTTGGGTAAGAGACCTTTCAAACCCATGCCAGCTGCACCTCTAGACAATGTCTCATTCCATTCCATTCACAGTGTGGCAAAATGGAGATATGTATACCAAAGGAGAATAGCCCTGGAGAGGGAATTAGGGAAAGATGCCCTAGAGATCAAAGAAGTAATGGATCTGATTCACAAGGCCGGTCTAATCAAGACTGTTACTAGTTTTTCAAACTGCTATGAAGAACTGGTAAAAGAGTTTATTGTTAACATCCCTGACACAATTTCAAAAAGAAACAACAAGGAATTCATGAAAGTGTTTGTCAGAGGACAATGTGTTCAGTTCTCACCTTCTGTAATCAACGGATACTTGGGAAGAGCAAATGATGGTGCAACAGAATTGGTTGCCTCAGACAATCAAGTGTGCAAAGTGATCACTGCCAATCAAGTCACTACCTGGCCATCCAAAGGAAAGTTGTCTTCAGCACAACTAAGTGTAAAGTGTGCAATTCTGCATAGAATTGGGGCAACTAACTGGGTGCCTACCAATCATACTTCCACTATTGCTGTTGGACTTGGCAAGATCATTCATGCCATAGGAACCAAAGTTAACTTTGACTTTGGTCTATACATTTTTGATTAGGTTGTTAAACACTCAACAACCAATGCTATTAAGCTACCAATTGCCTTTCCATCTCTCATTTATGAAATCATTCTCAATCAATATCCTGGGATCCTGAAGTCAAGTGATACTGCCAGCAAAAGGGAGCCTGAACTGTCACTTCATTTTAAACTATTCGAAGGAAGACATGTTCCAAATATGGTGTTTACTTCACCTGAGAAGGTCAAGATCTCCAAAAGAATGATAATAGCAGAATTGAAGGATGCATGTAGGGAGTTAGGAGAAACCATCAGTACAATAACTGCACGCAAAATCAAGCTGGAATCTCTTATCCAAAGACTTGAAAGAGATACGGATGATATTGATGGAGCAACCATGTCAGGTAAAGAGGTAAGTTCCAGTTCCGCCTCTGAGGAGGAAGATTGATGTCTTGCTAGACTACTAGTGGGTGGCTCAGACTACTAGTTGCTGAGTTGGGGTTGTGATCTGCTGATTCGAGAAGGTGTTTGTAATTTGTGTTAGTCTTATATTTTCAGTATGAACTTGTGATGCTCTTAATGAGCAATTTTTTGTCATTCCCAAATAGATGTAATGTCACTCATAATGGTCTATACTATGTTATTAGTTTAATCTTATTTTGTGGCTAAAAAGGGGGAGAGAGTAGTGTTAGTAATAGTATTGTTATTGTTAGATAACAGCAGATGGAAGAATTGGTTAAGATAACCAATGTGGCTAGAAAAACTCTCCTCGTGTTATGTATGCTTGCAGGTGTGACAACAGTTTATGCTGTTGTGTTGTGTGATTTCCTAGCTGTGTAGGTTTGTGAGCTCCCAGTAGAATGTGACCGAAGTGCATCTCTTCAGGGGGAGTAGCACAGGAGGTTACGTCTTCAGGATGTTACCCTAAATGTCATGACATGCAGAACAGACTGGATGACTACAAGGTGTCTGCAGGTTCTGTACAGCTGGTGTGACATGCATTAGTCGAGGGGGAGTAACTTCTGAAATGTTACTCAACAAATTGTGACATCTGTAGAGTTGAGTAACAGTGTGTGATAGGTTGATTCTGAGATGCTGAGAGCTGACTGTGTGAATATAAATAACTTGACTAGGGTTTTAGTTGCTTACCTGCATAAAAGATTATTTGTTAGACTTCTGCTGCTTGTAAACTCTGTTAACAAGGTGTTTTAGCCAAAATTTTGCCAAAGGGGGAGTTTGTAAGTGCTCTTGATTGGCTGCATTTTGTGGCAAAACATTAGTGTATGTATGTCATGACTGGTGTTATTACATACATAATGTGGATTTTGCAGGATAAGTTAACTTAGCTAAATGTTAGTTAAGTTAAATGTCATACAGAATGTCATGACTCTGATCGTCTGACATCCAGCGAGCAGATTTGTTTTCTGGTAACTAGAAATCAGGAAAATTATTAGAAGCTCAAGCTGAAAGACAGGAGACATTTTAGAAGCCCTAAAGAAAAACAAAGTGCTCCTGAATTAAATGGCAAGTGTGCAGATTATTGAAGAAAGGTTTTGTTATGGTTAAACCTAATTTATGCACCCAGGCCCATGGACTGACTGCTGCTATAAATAAAAGGAGAAATCCTAGAAGAGAAGCTCTTAACAGAAGATTAGAGAGTGCATATTAAGAGTCCTTGTGAGTGAAGAAGGTTGTTCTTCACGTGAGTATTGTGAGTGAAGAAAGTGTGTTCTTCACGTGTGAATTGTGTCTTAGGAATACTTATTTACCAAGCAACTGTATGCTGCATTGGTTAGGTAGGTTCTAAGTTGTGTCTCACTCAAAGCTGTTAAGCAAGAGTGTGTGATTCTTGATCAAAGCTTTGAAGCAAGATCAAGGTGTGTATGAAGTGGTTCTTCATCTGTATTTTGTAATTGTGAATTGTATATCACTGGGGTGATTGAGGGGGAGTGAGTGGGTATACTTAGGTCTAGAGTGTCTCTAGGCAGAAGTATCATTGGGTAGGTTTTAAGTGAGGAGTGAAAACTGGGTTGTTTGACTCTGAATTAATTCTACTAAGAGTGAATTTCCTCCCTGGCTTGGTAGCCCCCAGATGTAAGTATTGTTGACACTGAACTGGGTGAACAATTACTGGTGTGATTTACTACTTTCTCTTTACAGTTTTTTAATTATTCCAATAGTCTGTGTTATAGTGGATGTCATAACTTCCACAATAACATCCATCGTGTGCTTGCCAGAATTTCAAAGACCTTCGCTTGTTTCAACATCATTTCCTTCGGGTTAACACATTCTCTTTGTTCAACACCCTTTTCTTCAGGTTAACACATTCGTTTAGTTCAACACCCTTTCCTTCGGGTTAACACCTTCGCTTAGTTCAGCACCTTTTCCTTTGGTTAATCACTTCCTATCAGTTAACATACTGAGTCCCCTTTTGGATTAGCAACCTTCTCTTGGTTCAATACCTTTTTTCTTTGGTTCACCATTGTTTGTCAGTTAAAATACCGATTCCTATTGGGTTAATCACCTTTTGGTTAAAACACCCATTTCATTGGTTAACCACTTCATGTCAGTTAAAAGACCATCTTTTCCCTTTTCTTTGGTTAAGCACTGTCTATCATTTAAAATACCAATTTTTGTTGGGTTAATCACCTTTCTGGTCAAAACACCCATTTTTTGGTTAACCACCGTCCCTCGGTTAAAATACCAAAATTCCTCCCCAGCGGAGTCATCTTTCTTCAGTTAACCACAACCCGTCATTTAAAATACCGAATCCCTAGTGGGTCAAACACCGAGTCTTAATTAAACACCCTTACTTTTACTTATTTCTCTCTCTTGGTTTTAATACCACTTACTTCTCTTTCTTGGTTTTGACACTACTTCCTTTCTTCTCTTGGTTTTGACACCACTTCCTTTCTTCTCTTAATTTTGACACCACCTCCTTACTCTTCTTCCATTTTAGTTCCATGAACTACGGAGCTTTGATTTCCTCATTGTACTATAAGGATACGTAGGCACGAGATTGAAAAATCTTGGCGAGCACCCTTCTTCCACAATCTTATTCCAACCTTCTTCCATTTTCATCCTTAGTTCCATGAACTACGGAGCTATGAATTCCTCATCGCACTATGAGGATATGTAGGCACGAGGGTCCTAATCCTCTACAAGTGATCGCGACTTTCTATGTCTAATACAACCTAACTGCAAGTGCACAGTCTATCGCGTAGTAATAATAGATATCGATCCCACAGGGACTCGTAATCAAACTAGTGTTCTCGAGAGTTACTATGTTTAGCTAGGTAGAATATGTTTAAGGGAATAAGATTGTCACTAAAAGGGAACTAAGAATGCTACTTAGATTATAATTGATCGAATCGATATGCAGTAATTGTGTTCTTCAGGGATTTGACAAGTTACCAGTGTATGAAATAGTTTTCGAAGTTTATTTAAGCAGAAAATGGTGATTTAAAGACTCTCGCCTCACAATGGTTATTGACGCTAATCATAATTCTAAGGGCCAAACGTACACTTTCGTATCCCATTCGGGGTTAAAATTATTTTTTGGAAATCTCTAAGTTCTAATTCATTTTAAAGTGCTTTCGCTGTTATTAAAATGAATGACTAGTGTTTACTATCTGATCTTACCGCAGCTTTCGCTTGTTGGTTCGTATCTTAATTAATTTCCCACTTTCGTGGCAAAACTACTTTTAAATAAGTTCTCGCTTTCGCGACGAAGTTTATTCAGTAAATCAATTTTAAACACTCAGACCATAAATTACTTTTGAAAAGAAAGTTTTTCACCAGTTGTTGTCAAATCCCATTCGAATTATTACTACATATCGATTACCTAAATTTAGCTAGACATGGATTTGGGAAAGGTCAAACATAAATAAAAACAATAAATAATAATTTGCATTATAATAAAACTGGAATTACGATTGAAATGAGAAACCTGTAAATATTCCAATTGGCCTTTGGGCAGATCCTCCACAGATGTTGGCAGGATTCTGGTCTTTATGCCAATTTGATCGTACAATAAAAGTAGAAATTACAGAAGAATGAAAATGGAATACAGGAAAAATAAAGAGAAACAAATAAGAATATTAAACTGGAAAGGTATGCTCTGGAAATAAATTTGGCAGCACTTCGTTGTATGAATGCGGCTCCCTTTCTGAGGTCTTCTTCTTCCCCTTTTATAGAGATGGAATTCTAACGGTTACAATTGGAGAGAGTGGACTTTGAGCCAGAAAAATCAGGGAGTAGTGGTCCACTATTTGGGATTTGGAACTGCTTCTTTAACGTGTAATTGAAGTGGGGCGTTTTTGCCTGCATGACGGTCGTCACAAGGTGTGACGGTCGTCACCCGTGTGACGGTCGTCATGGAGCTGTGACGGTCGTCACATCAGCAAAAACAGCCTTCTGCGCTTTTCATGATGTTTTCACTCTTTTTTAGTCCATATTTCATCTGAGATTGCTTCTTTTCTTCATGTTGCCTTGTTTAGACGTGATCGTTGAATACCTGCAAAACATCAGACAAATAACACGGAAATAACCCGAAATCGGATCGAAAACGGTTAAAATTTAGTTGAATTATGCATCAAAATATATATACGATTTCGTGTTATCAAACTCCCCTAAGCTTGAATCTTTGCTTGTCCTCAAGTAAAACATGAAAAGGTCGGCAAGCACGAGGCAGCTTCTTCGTTCGCAAAGTCGGGAAAAGTCGGGATTCTTGGTAGGAACAAAACGAGTACCATGGCGACACTAGACTACAAGTATTCGGAGGTCTTCTTTTTATGCAAACCGGTCCCAGTCATGCTACTGTAACTTGGTGTCAAGGTTCTCGCGGCAAGTTCACCCTGTTTGTTCTAGCGCAATCACATTAAGCCCGTTGTCCATACACTTTCATGGCAAGTCGACATGTTAGTGAATATGATCTCATTTCTGTTTTTGATCTTCTTCATTGATCATAAGCTTATGTCATTGATTTATCAATGAGTTTTCGTGCCGTTGGGCTAAATGCTCGGGTGAGGAGCACCTAACTTAGAAGGAAACGTGTCTTATATTTTTGGGCTATTTAGCTCTCTTTTCATGATTTTTCATCTTTTTGGAGATCATACACTTATTCGCATCGGTCGCTCGCTTAGAAGTGTTTTAGGATGGTGCTGACTGCTAGTATAAACTACTTGGGGCTGAGTTTGCGTAGACACTTGAGACTTTGGTACGCGTAGGTAGTGAAAACGACTCGCATAAACCGGAGATCTAAGGTGTCAGGACGGTATTGGTTTTGTTAGAACTGTCGTTTCCTCGGGGTTTCAAAACTTGTTTTGAACTCGGGTGCATTCTCGTGGTGCTTTTGCTTTTGAGGAACGAACGAAATTTTTTGTTTACGTTGAATAATATGGGGATGTTTGCGTAACGGACAAAGGATATATAAACGAGCTTTATTTGCTAAAAATAGAAAATGTTTAAATAGAAATTACGAAATTCAAAGTACAGTGGAATGGAAATAAAGGCTCCGCTCCCACACTATCTCAATCAGTATCCCCACTGATTTTTGAAACATGCGAGAGGGAGGTACAACGGAAAGGAAAGTACAAATAAACTAGAAATATAGTAAACAAATAAGGAAAAATGGATAACTAATCACGTCCGCTGCCTCGGTCACGTCCGCGCTGGCGTCCTCTGGCTCTGGCAAGGGCTACTCGGTCCTCATAACTCATAGCTCCGGTGTGGTAAACGGTCTCCCGGAGTCCTTCGACCTGCAAAGTCAGATTCGCCAGGTTCTCAGTGATGGTAGCTTGGCCGGTTTGAAGTTGTTGCATTTGAGTCCGGTGCCAAGCTTCGAACTGGTCTGCTCGCTGATTCTACTGCTGCAGCATAGCGAGTATCTGTGCCTGCTGGTCGAGGGAGCGGCGGAGGTCCTCTTCTGTGTAGTCGGACACTGGGTGATGGCAGCGGCGGCGAGAGGATGTACCTTCGGAAGGAGGAGGCTGCGATGCCTCAGGCTGCTCGGACCTGTCCAACTCAGCTTGGATTTCATCGTCAGAACCTTGGGTGTGGTCCTGAGTAGGAACAGCGGAAGCAGGAGAGGCAGTGAGGTCAAATAACCAGTTGGTACGATCCTCTGGGTGTGTGCGGGTGCGTGATGGAAGGATGATGCTTCGGACGGTTTTGCCACGCACTACCGGATGGTACTTGCCGTCGGCTCTGGAGCGAATAAGGTGAGAGGCTTTGCAGTGGTCGGTGTCAAGGAACACCGAGGGGATGGAATGGAGGTGCTGGAGGCGGTCGCCAAGGTTCAGCCCAAGTGCAATGGCAGTGACAATCCCGCCAAAGTAAAATGGCTTCGAGCCACGGTTGCAGTTGGCCTGAATGTGAGCCAGCAGGAATGGAGCGGTGTTGACAGGCTCGTTGTTGAAGACGCAATGGAGGAAGAAGAGCTCTTTCGAGTTCACCTTATGGTTGCTTTCTCTGGCGAAAATTATGTTGCTCAATGCTCTGTGAAAGTACCGAATGGTTGGGTTATGGATATGTATGGCGTGCAGAGAGTCCCAACCATCGGCATTGATGCCGGTCAACTGGTACCACAGTGCGAAAGCTTCGTGCTGGAACTGATCGGTGAGGCGGCGGTGAGCATTGTCGCCTCGAGGTAGCTGAAGGATGGAGGCAATCTGGTTTTGGTTCACCTGATAGTTTGTGCCGAACATCCAGAAGCATGCGGCACCTGAGTGTTGGTTGAGGTCGCCGCTGGATGTGACGTAGGTAAACGAACTCAAGAACTCGAGAGTGAGTTGTTCGTATGTTGGCAGTGGGTTGGTGCAGATATTCCAGATGCCTGCTCTTTGAAGCATCCAAGTTACGCCTTCAAGGAGTCCGAGCTCCGTAAGCGACGGAATGTGTGGATAATGAGTCGGCTAGAGCAACCTTTGGTGGAATGCGATGTAGTTTGCTCGCTGTCTTTCGCCTAAGTCACCTTCGCTGAAGATAATGTTACTGATATCCGGGGTTTCTGCATTTCTCGCCATTGTTGGAAGATTGAGGGGGTTCTGAAGATTGGGGTTTTTCTGCAGAGTGAGAAGAATTGACAGAAGTGTGGTTGGAAGTTGAGATTGGGGTTGAAATATATGGTGCAATGTGGGGAGAACGAAAATTTGTAGTGGGGTAGTAGTTCTGATGATTGGAAGTTGAAATGAGGGTAGTGGGAGAGAAAATACAACCTTGTTATATCAGATAACAGTTTTGGGTTCGTGACGGTCGTCACATATGTGTGACGGTCGTTACCCGCGTGACGCTCGTCAGGGTCCTGTGACGGTCGTCACAGCAGCAAAATCTGCAGAACGCAGAATTTTGCTCTGAGGGCGTTCTTGCAGTGACTTTTAGGCTTAGTATTGATACGACAATGTGTTATAGCAGCCAACAAACAAAGAGTAACATAAAAACAGAATAATTGAATAAAGACTATAATTGAAATAACATGAAATTGAAATGATTGTATGTAGTACATAAAGAAATCAACAATGCGAAAATTCCAAATGATTAAACGAAACTAAACTAAACCAAACTAAACTGAATCTACTGCTAAAACTAGTATCTAGTCTTTTTGTGCCTTCAACTCATCGAATTTCCGCGCGTAGTAGTCGAGCTGGTGACGGACTAAGTCCATGAAGACTACCAGTTCGCTGTGTATGCCTGCGATGTCATCTTTTACAGTAGTCAGAGCTGCATCAACATTGTCCAATCGGAGTAGAACAGTATCCATTTTGTCGGTGGTCTCCTCAGGGATAGGCTCAGGATATGTGTTGTAGTGCGGAGGAGTCATAGGGTCTACTTCAGCTTCGGATACAGCATCCTCGTAGTACATATAGTCGTGTGCCTCAGAGATGTGGTCACTGTCATACATATAGTTCTGTGGTGTTGACTGTGGTGAAGGAGGTCCCATAGGCTCATCTAGTTCGTAAAGCCAGTTGTCCTTGTTGTGGATACTTGTCATCTGATGATCAGGTAGTGTGAATAGCTGTACTGGTTTTTCGTTAATGAGGTACTCATACGGTCCAGGTCCCATAGTTCCTAAAATGCGCCTGTTAAAGCAGAATTGTATGTTCATGGGTCGGATGGTGCCAAAACGAGTGCTTGCATTTAAGTGGAATCTAAGGCCAAGCTCGTGGGCAATCATTGTCACGAGGCCTCCTATAAGAATAGGTGTCTGTGGTTCCTGCGTGAGGCGTTTGAAAGATCTCATCATGAAAGGCACTGCATTTACTGTACGTCCCTGAGAAGCACAGAACATGATGAATAACTCCTCTTTAGATACTGTAGTAATATTTTCTTCTTTCCCAAACAGGGTGTGAGCTAGTATCTTATGGAAGTATCTGAAAGTTGGGTTATGAATATCATCATTATACATTCTGTCTAGTTCAGGGTGATAGTCGCCTGTGATTCTATCCCAGAATTGGTCGAGTTCAAAATCAAGATTGTCGTCTTCTGCACTGATGAACACATGCGGTCCGTTAGGAAATCCTAAGAGGTTAGCTAGTGACATCCGGCTATGGGTTTGGTCCATTCCAAACATTCGAAAGGTAATCAGCTCTGTGTTGGATCCAAAACCATAGTTGGGTATGTATCTGAAAGAACTAAGGAATTCATAGGTAAGATCCTTATAGGTAGCAAAACGTGTTTTCAAAGCAGTGTTCTCCCAACCCAGTTGATTGAACAGGTATTGAATGCTATCCGTGATTCCTAGTTTATCCATGGTAGACTTATCATAATACAGCGTTAAGGCGATTTCTCTTTCAGTTAGTGCTGCAAATCTTGCCTTTTGAGCTAGTCCTCGAAAATGAACCTTTGTGAAGTCGTACTCGGCCATACTCGCAGGTAATTCGGAGAAAACAGAAGGAATGTTTTGAAGACTTTAAAAATCCTGAAAAGTTTAAAACAGGAGTTTGAAGTCAGGATTTTTTAAAAACAAAAAGCGGTAGAAACAAAAGATAAAAGAGAAAAATAAAATAAAAATATGAAAACAAACGAAAGTAGAAAGTAATAATAATTATAATTTTAGAATTTTTGATAAATTTTCAAAGTAAAATTTTAAAGAAAAATGAAATACAATAACGAGGGAAATTGGGTTGCCTCCCAGTAAGCGTTGTTTTTAACGTCTAAAGCCTGACGATAGCTTGGTGACAAGATATTCGGGTGTTTGAGCTAGAAGCTCAAGCAATGTTATACTGCAGACTTGAGGGCTGGTTTCGTTCTTATTATAATGTTTTAGACGTTGCCCGTTTACGATAAACGGTGCATTCGTCTTATCAGTAATTTCAACAGCTCCACTCTGAAGTACTTTAGTCACTTCATAAGGTCCAGACCACCTAGATTTTAGTTTACCTGGGAAGAGTTTTAATCTTGAATTAAATAGTAATACGACGTCTCCCACACTGAATTGTTTCCTGACTGAACGTTTATCATGCCACTTTTTAGTTCGTTCTTTGTAGATACGGGCATTTTCGTAAGCGTCTAATCAAAGTTCTTCGAATTCGTGTAAGTTCAAGATTCGCTTTTCTCCTGCCTCGATGTAGTTGAAATTGAGTGTCTTAATGGCCCATAAGGCCTTATGCTCTAATTCTACAGGGAGATGGCAGGATTTACCGTAAACTAGTTTGTAGGGTGTAGTACCTATTGGTGTCTTAAAAGCGGTCCTATAAGCCCATAAAGCTTCTTGTAGCTTTGATGACCAATCTTTCCTTGAGGTAGCGACAGTCTTTTCCAATATCTATTTTATTTCTCTGTTCGAGACCTCTACTTGTCCGCTAGTTTGCGGATGATAAGGTGTAGCTACTCGGTGTCGGACTCCATATTTATAGAGAAGTTTATCAAATATTCGCGATATGAAGTGAGATCCGCCGTCACTAATGACGAGTCTGGGTACACCGAATCTAGGAAAGATTGTGTTTTTGAAGAGTTTGATTACTACTCGTGCGTCGTTTGTTGGAGCAGCAATGGCTTCTATCCATTTAGACACGTAGTCTACAGTGACGAGTATGTAGTGATTACCAAAAGAAGGTGGGAATGGTCCCATTAAATCTATTCCCCATACGTCAAAGATTTCTACCTCTAAGATTCCTTTCTGAGGCATTTCATCGCGTCGTGAGATGTTGCCGGTTCGTTGGCATCGATCGCATTTTAGCACAGCGATGTGAACGTCTTTCCAGAGGTTAGGCCAGAATAAGCCAGCTTGGAGAATCTTAGCGCACGTCTTGGATGTACTAGCATGACCACCATATGGTGCTGAATGGCATTGGGAAATGATATTTTCTATTTCTTCCTCTGGGACACAACGACGGTATATGTTGTCGGCCCCTCTCTTGAAGAGTAGAGGTTCGTCCCAATAATAGTGTTTCAGATCGTGGAAGAATTTCTTCTTTTGCTGATAAGTGAGATCCGGTGGAAGCACGCCTGCAGCGAGGAAATTAACGATGTCAGCATACCAGGGTAATGTGACTTGGGCATAGAAGGCTTCTACGGCTTTTTCGAATTCTGGATCTTCCGAGATTGAGTTGGGTATGTCACTTTCTAATTTGGCTATCAGGCGTTCGTACGGGAAATCGTCATTTATCGGTACTGGTTCGTGTCTGATGCCTTCTATTCGGGATAAGTGATCTGCAACAACGTTCTCGATTCCTTTCTTATCTTTGATTTCTAAGTCAAACTCTTGTAATAACAGGATCCATCTCAATAGTCTTGGTTTGACATCCTTTTTGCTTATTAGGTACCTTATGGCAGCGTGGTCTGTGTATATGATAATTTTTGCTCCTACTAAGTAAGAACGGAATTTTTCAAGCGCAAATATAACTGCTAGAAGTTCCTTTTCTGTGGTAGCGTAGTTCATTTGGGCAGGATCTAAGGTTCTACTGGCATAGTAGATGGCATGGAGTTTCTTGTCCTTCCTTTGTCCTAGAACTGCGCCTACAGCGTAATCACTCGCATCGCACATGATTTCGAACGGTAGTCGCCAATCGGGTGGTTGCATGATTGGTGCGGTGATAAGGGCTGATTTTAATGTTTCGAATGCTTTTAGACAGTCGTCGTCGAAGACGAACTCAACATCTTTCATCAACAGGCCGGTCAGAGGTTTTGTGATTTTCGAAAAATCTTTTATAAATCTTCTGTAGAAACCGGCATGTCCTAGAAAACTCCTTATTTCTCGTACGGATTTTGGAGGTTGGAGATCTTTTATAATCTCTATTTTAGCTTTGTCTACCTCAATTCCTTTATCTGATATGACATGTCCTAGAACTATTCCTTGTTGGACCATAAAATGGCATTTTTCCCAATTTAGGACGAGGTTCACTTTTACGCAACGTTCTAACACCATTTCTAAGTTTTGTAGGCATCCTTCGAAACTTTGTCCACATACCGAGAAATCGTCCATAAATACTTCCATGATGTTGTCTATGAAATCTGCAAAGATTGCCATCATGCATCTTTGGAAGGTTGTTGGAGCGTTACAAAGTCCGAACGGCATTCGGCGGTAAGCAAAAGTACCATAAGGACAGGTGAATGTAGTCTTTTCTTGGTCATCAGGATGAATGGGAATTTGGAAGAATCCTAAATAACCATCTAGATAGCAGAAGTATGAATGTTTGGCTAATCTTTCCAACATTTGGTCTATGAAGGGTAACGGGAAATGATCGTTGCGTGTGGCCTTGTTAAGCTTCCTATAATCAATGCACATCCTGCTTCCGGTCACGACTCTTTTTGTTATTGATTCGCCTTTTTCGTTTTTAACTACTGTGACTCCTCCTTTCTTCGGTACGACATGAACTGGGCTAACCCACTCACTATCGGAGATCGGATAGATGATTCCTGCATCTAGAAATTTCTTTACTTCATCTCTGACTACAGTGCTCAGGATGGGGTTCAGTCTTCTCTGATGCTCTCGAGAGGTTTTAGAGTCTTCCTCTATTGTAATTCGATGCATATAGATCGAATGGCTTATACCTTTTAGATCACTTATGTTATAGCCTAACGCGGTGGGGTACTTCTTTAGGACTTCTAGTAGCTTTTCGGTTTTTGGTTGTCCTAAGTCGGCGTTGACTATCACTGGTCTTTTTAGTTCATCGTCTAGAAATTCATATCTATGGTTTTTGGATAGTGTTTTCAGTTCTAAAGATGGGTTCTTCGGACCTGGCATGTGGTTTGGGGTCAGTGCTAAGCTTTCGCTTAGGCTGTCGTCTTTATACGGTTTACGCCAATCATCGTCTTCAGAAATATCGGGTATTTGAATCTTTATTATTTCTGAATACGTGGTCTCATCATTTTCAAGTTCTCTTATGCATTCGTCAATTTCGTCTACTAAATAGCAGGTATCGTCTATGGCTGGTGCTTGTAAGAACTTGGTGAGAATGAACTCTATCTTTTCTTCTCCTACTTCGAATGTTAGCCTTCCTTTCTTCACGTCTATAATCGCTCCGGCTGTAGCTAGAAATGGTCTTCCTAGAATAATTGGGGTTACAGTGTCCTCCTTGATGTCCATGATTATGAAGTCGGTTGGAATGTAGAATTGTCCTATGCGTACTGGAACGTTTTCCAGTATTCCGACTGGGTATTTTACTGATCGGTCAGCTAATTGAACGGACATTTTGGTTGGTCTGAGGTCTCCCATATTCAGCTTTTTGTATATAGATAGAGGCATAACACTGATACTGGCTCCTAAATCGCATAGAGCTTTGTCTATTACGAACTTTCCAATGACGCAGGGTATGGAGAAACTACCTGGGTCTTTTAATTTAGGAGGCATGCGGTTTTGAATAATAGCGCTACACTCTGCAGTAAGTGTAACTGTTTCGTTATCCTCGATCTTTCTCTTATTCGACAGGATTTCTTTGAGAAATTTAGCGTATGACGGCATTTGAGTTATCGCTTCTGTAAAAGGAATAGTAATATTCAGCTGTTTAAGGAGCTCTACAAATTTCTTAAAATGTCCTGAAGTTTTGGAGTTTATTAATCTTTGCGGATAAGGAATAGGTGGTTTATATGGCGCTGGAGGTGCTTGAGTTTTTTCACTTGCGGTATCCTCCTTCTCGTTGTCTTCCTTCTTCTCTAACTTGGATTCCTTTTCTACCTGTTCAGTTGGTTTTTGTTGCATGGCTGAGTTTTCGGTCCTCGGATCGATCGGTTCGTCCAATTCTTTTCCACTTCTTAGTATTACAGCATTTGCTTGGCCCTTTGGATTCTGTTCGGGTTGTCCAGGAAATGTGCCAGCAGGTGCGGCAGCAGAGGCTTGTTGGTGAGCCACTTGTGATATCTGTGTTTCTAGCATTTTGTTGTGGGTGGCTAAAGCGTCTACTTTTCCGGTCAACTGTTTAATTTGCTCGCTAGTGTGTATGTTTTGATTCAGGAATTCTTTGTTTGTTTGAGCTTGAGTAGCTATGAATTTTTCCATCATCAACTCGAGGTTTGATTTCCTAGGTGCAGTCTGAGCAGCAGCTGGTTTCTGATATCCTGGCGGAGCAGTAGGCATTTGCAATGCATTTTCGCTTTTGTAGGAAAAGTTTGGATGATTTCGCCAACCTGGGTTGTAGGTGTTTGCGTAAGGATTTCCTTGAGCATAATTTACCTGGTCTGGTGGGATTCCGGCTAGCAATGGGCATTCGGGCGCATTATGAGTGGTGCTTCCGCATAACTCGCAATTTGGAGTTACGGCAGCGACGGTTGCAGTGGGGTTTACGGTCAGACTATCAATCTTCTGTGCTAGAGCATCTACTTTAGCGTTGAACTTTTCAAGGCTGCTGATCTCGTACATCCCACCTTTCGTTGTGGTTTTCTCTGTTGGAGTGCGTTCACCTCCCCATTGGCAATGGTTTTGTGACATGTTTTCAATTAATTGATAGGCTTCATCGTATGGCTTATCCATAAGTGCACCGCCCGCGGCAGCGTCTATTGTCAATCTAGTATTGTATAGAAGCCCATTATAGAAAGTATGGATTGTCACCCAGTCTTCTAGACCGTGGTGAGGACATGTTCTCATCATATCTTTGAATCGTTCCCATGCTTCGTAAAGAGATTCAGTATCTTTTTGTCGAAATCCGTTGATTTGAGCTCTAAGCATAGCAGTTTTGCTTGGCGGAAAATATCTCGCTAAGAAGACGTTCTTCAATTGTTCCCACGTCGTAACGGAGTTGGATGGTAAAGATTGTAACCATGTCCACGCTCTGTCTCTAAGAGAGAATGGGAAAAGACGAAGTCTTATCGCGTCTGGAGTTACTCCATTTGCTTTCACTGTGTCCGCGTATTGTACAAACTTCATTAGATGTTCGTTCGGATCCTCAGTTGCGTTTCCTGAGAATTGGTTTTGTTGTACAGCTGACAGCAATGAAGGTTTCAGCTCTAAATCATTTCGGGTAATAGCTGGGGCAGCAATGCTACTTCTAGGCTCCATCTGAGAGGGTGTAGCGTAAGCCTTCAGCGGTTTGTTTGGAGGTCCTTCAGCCATGTTTGATTCTTCTTCGGATTTGGGAATGGGAGTGAGAGGATCGGGAATGTTATGTTTGAGTTGGTACTCAATGATTCGGCTTCTTAGATGTAAGAAGCGTTCTAGTTCTGCGACTGAAGGTTTCAAGATATCGCCTTGTGAGCGATTACTTGGCATATAATCGACAGCACTAGTAAAGGAAAAATGAAAATTGTTAACCTAGTCTATACGGCGTAACAGAAGGTTACACTATTGACTAAACGGGTCCCCGGCAACGGCGCCAAAAACTTGATCGCGACTTTCTATGTCTAATACAACCTAACTGCAAGTGCACAGTCTATCGCGTAGTAATAATAGATATCGATCCCACAGGGACTCGTAATCAAACTAGTGTTCTCGGGAGTTACTATGTTTAGCTATGTAGAATATGTTTAAGGGAATAAGATTGTCACTAAAAGGGAACTAAGAATGCTACTTAGATTATAATTGATCGAATCGATATGCAGTAATTGTGTTCTTCAGGGATTTGAGAAGTTAGCAGTGTATGAAATAGTTTTCGGAGTTTATTTAAGCAGAAAATGGTGATTTAAAGACTCTCGCCTCACGATGGTTATTGACGCTAATCATAATTCTAAGGGCCAAACGTACACTTTCGTATCCCATTCGGGGTTAAAATTATTTTTTGGAAATCTCTAAGTTCTAATTCATTTTAAAGTGCTTTCGCTGTTATTAAAATGAATGACTAGTGTTTACTATCTGATCTTACCGCAGCTTTCGCTTGTTGGTTCGTATCTTAATTAATTTCCCACTTTCGTGGCAAAACTACTTTTAAATAAGTTCTCGCTTTCGCGAAGAAGTTTATTCAGTAAATCAATTTTAAACACTCAGACCATAAATTACTTTTGAAAAGAAAGTTTTTCACCAGTTGTTGTCAAATCCCATTCGAATTATTACTACATATCGATTACCTAAATTTAGCTAGACATGGATTTGGGAAAGGTAAAACATAAATAAAAACAATAAATAATAATTTGCATTATAATAAAACTGGAATTACAATTGAAATGAGAAACCTGTAAATATTCCAATTGGCCTTTGGGCAGATCCTCCACAGATGTTGGCAGGATTCTGGTCTTTATGCCAATTTGATCGTACAATAAAAGTAGAAATTACAGAAGAATGAAAATGGAATACAGGAAAAATAAAGAGAAACAAATAAGAATATTAAACTGGAAAGGTATGCTCTGGAAATAAATTTGGCAGCACTTCGTTGTATGAATGCGGCTCCCTTTCTGAGGTCTCCTTCTTCCCCTTTTATAGAGATGGAATTCTAACGGTTACAATTAGAGAGAGTGGACTTTGAGGCAGAAAAATCAGGGAGTAGTGGTCCACTATTTGGGACTTGGAACTGCTTCTTTAACGTGTAATTGAAGTGGGGCGTTTTTGCCTGCATGACGGTCGTCACAAGGTGTGACGGTCGTCACCCGTGTGACGGTCGTCATGGAGCTGTGATGGTCGTCACATCAGCAAAAACAGCCTTCTGCGCTTTTCATGATGTTTTCACTCTTTTTTCGTCCATATTTCATCTGAGATTGCTTCTTTTCTTCACGTTGCCTTGTTTAGATGTGATCGTTGAATACCTGCAAAACATCATACAAATAACACGGAAATAACCCGAAATCGAATCGAAAATGGTTAAACTTTAGTTGAATTATGCATCAAAATATATATACGATTTCGTGTTATCAAACTCCCCTAAGCTTGAATCTTTGCTTGTCCTCAAGTAAAACATGAAAAGGTCGGCAAGCACGAGGCAGCTTCTTCGTTCGCAAAGTCGGGAAAAGCCGGGATTCTTGGTAGGAACAAAACGAGTACCATGGCGACACTGGACTACAAGTCTTCGGAGGTCTTCTTTTTATGCAAACCGGTCCCAGTCATGCTACTGTAACTTGGTGTCAAGGTTCTCGCGGCAAGTTCACCCTGTTTGTTCTAGCGCAATCACATTAAGCCCGTTGTCCATACACTTTCATGGCAAGTCGACCTGTTAGTGAATATGATATCATTTCTGTTTTTGATCTTCTTCATTGATCATAAGCTTATGTCATTGATTTTTCAATGAGTTTTCGTGCCGTTGGGCTAAATGCTCGGGTGAGGAGCACCTAACTTAGAAGGAAACGTGTCTTATATTTTTGGGCTATTTAGCTCTCTTTTCATGATTTTTCATCTTTTTGGAGATCATACACTTATTCGCATCGGTCGCTCGCTTAGAAGTGTTTTAGGATGGTGCTGACTGCTAGTATAAACTACTTGGGGCTGAGTTTGCGTAGACACTTGAGACTTTGGTACGCGTAGGTAGTGAAAACGACTCGCATAAACCGGAGTTCTAAGGTGTCAGGACGGTATTGGTTTTGTTAGAACTGTCGTTTCCTCGGGGTTTCAAAACTTGTTTTGAACTCGGGTGCATTCTCGTGGTGCTTTTGCTTTTGAGGAACGAACGAAAATTTTTGTTTACGTTGAATAATGTGGGGATGTTTGCGTAACGGACAAAGGATATATAAACGAGCTTTATTTGCTAAAAATAGAAAATGTTTAAATAGAAATTACGAAATTCAAAGTACAGTGGAATGGAAATAAAGGCTCCGCTCCCACACTATCTCAATCAGTGTCCCCACTGATTTTTGAAACATGCGAGAGGGAGGTACAACGGAAAGGAAAGTACAAATAAACTGGAAATATAGTAAACAAATAAGGAAAAATGGATAACTAATCACGTCCGCTGCCTCGGTCACGTCCGCGCTGGCGTCCTCTGGCTCTGGCAAGGGCTACTCGGTCCTCATAACTCATAGCTCCGGTGTGGTAGACGGTGTCCCGGAGTCCTTCGACCTGCAAAGTCAGATTCGCCAGGTTCTCAGTGATGGTAGCTTGGCCGGTTTGAAGTTGTTGCATTTGAGTCTGGTGCCAAGCTTCGAACTGGTATGCTCGCTGATTCTGCTGCTGCAGCATAGCGAGTATCTGTTCCTGCTGGTCGAGGGAGCGGCGGAGGTCCTCTTCTGTGTAGTCGGGCACTGGGTGATGGCGGCGGCGGCGAGAGGATGTACCTTAGGAAGGAGGAGGTTGTGATGCCTCAGGCTGCTCGGACCTGTCCAACTCAGCTTGGATTCCATCGTCAGAACCTTGGGTGTGGTCCTGAGTAGGAACAGCGGCAACAGGAGAGGCAGTAAGGTCAAATAACCAGTTGGTACAATCCTTTGGGTGTGTGCGGGTGCGTGATGGAAGAATGATGCTTCGGACGGTTTTGCCACGCACTACCGGATGGTACTTGCCGTCGGCTCTGGAGCAAATAAGGTGAGAGGCTCTGCAGTGGTCGGTGTCAAGGAACACCGAGGGGATGGAATAGAGGTGCTGGAGGCGGTCGCCAAGGTTCAGCCCAAGTGCAATGGCAGTGACAATCCCGCCAAAGTAAAATGGCTTCGAGCCACGGTTGCAGTTGGCCTGAATGTGAGCCAGCAGGAATGGAGCGGTGTTGACAGGCTCGTTGTTGAAGACGCAATGGAGGAAGAAGAGCTCTTTCGAGTTCACCTTATGGTTGCTGTCTCTGGCAAAAATTGTGTTGCTCAATGCTCTGTGAAAGTACCGGATGGTTGGGTTATGGATATGTGTGGCGTGCAGAGAGTCCCAACCATCGGCATTGATGTCGGTCAACTGGTACCACAGTGCGAAAGCTTCGTGCTGGAACTGATCGGTGAGGCGGCGGTGAGCATTGTCGCCTCGAGGTAGCTGAAGGATGGAGGCAATCAGGTTTTGGTTCACCTGATAGTTTGTGCCGAACATCCGGAAGCATGCGGCACCTGAGTGTTGGTTGAGGTCGCCGCTGGATGTGACGTAGGTAAACGAACTCAAGAACTCGAGAGTGAATTGTTCGTATGTTGGCAGTGGGTTGGTGCAGAGATTCCAGATGCCTGCTCTTTGAAGCATCCAAGTTACGCCTTCAAGGAGTCCGAGCTCCGTAAGCGACGAAATGTGTGGATAATGAGTCGGCTGGAGCAACCTTTGGTGGAATGCAATGTAGTTTGCTCGCTGTCTTTCGCCTAAGTCACCTTCGCTGAAGATAATGTTACTGATATCCGGGGTTTCTGCATTTCTCGCCATTGTTGGAAGATTGAGAGGGTTCTGAAGATTGGGGTTTTTCTGCAGAGTGAGAAGAATTGACAGAAGTGTGGTTGGAAGTTGAGATTGGGGTTGAAATATATGGTGCAATGTGGGGAGAACGAAAATTTGTAGTGGGGTAGTAGTTCTGATGATTGGAAGTTGAAATGAGGGTAGTGGGAGAGAAAACGCAACCCTGTTATATCAGATAACAGTTTTGGGTTCGTGACGGTCGTCACATATGTGTGACGGTCGTCACCCGCGTGACGCTCGTCAGGGTCCTGTGACGGTCGTCACAGCAGCAAAATCTGCAGAACGCAGAATTTTGCTCTGAGGGCGTTCTTGCAGTGACTTTTAGGCTTAGTATTGATACGACAATGTGTTATAGCAGCCAACAAACAAAGAGTAACATAAAAACAGAATAATTGAATAAAGACTATAATTGAAATAACATGAAATTGAAATGATTGTATGTAGTACATAAAGAAATCAACAATGCGAAAATTCCAAATGATTAAACGAAACTAAACTAAACCAAACTAAACTGAATCTACTGCTAAAACTAGTATCTAGTCTTTTCGTGCCTTCAACTCATCGAATTTCCGCGCGTAGTAGTCAAGCTGGTCACAGACTAAGTCCATGAAGACTACCAGTTCGCTGTGTATGCCTGCGATGTCATCTTTTACAGTAGTCAGAGCTGCATCAACATTGTCCAATCGGAGTAGAACAGTATCCATTTTGTCGGTGGTCTCCTCAGGGATAGGCTCAGGATAGGTGTTGTAGTGCGGAGGAGTCATAGGGTCTACTTCAGCTTCGGATACAGCATCCTCGTAGTGCATATATTCGTGTGCCTCAGAGATGTGGTCACTGTCATACATATAGTTCTGTGGTGTTGACTGTGGTGAAGGAGGTCCCATAGGCTCGTCTAGTTCATAAAGCCAGTTGTCCTTGTTGTGGATACTTGTCATCTGATGATCAGGCAGTGTGAATAGCTGTACTGGTTTTTCGTTAATGAGGTACTCATACGGTCCAGGTCCCATAGTTCCTAAAATGAGCCTATTAAAGCAGAATTGTATGTTCATGGGTCGGATGGTGCCAAAACGAGTGCTTGCATTTAAGTGGAATCTAAGGCCAAGCTCGTGGGCAATCATTGTCACGAGGCCTCCTATAAGAATAGGTGTCTGTGGTTCCTGCGTGAGGCGTTTGAAAGATCTCATCATGAAAGGCACTGCATTTACTGTACGTCCCTGAGAAGCACAGAACATGATGAATAACTCCTCTTTAGATATTGTAGTAATATTTTCTTCTTTCCCAAACAGGGTGTGAGCTAGTATCTTATGGAAGTATCTGAAAGCTGGGTTATGAATATCATCATTATACATTCTGTCTGGTTCAGGGTGATAGTCGCCTGTGATTCTACCCCAGAATTGGTCGAGTTCAAAATCAAGATCGTCGTCTTCTACACTGATGAACACATGCGGTCCGTTAGGAAATCCTAAGAGGTTAGCTAGTGACATCCGGCTATGGGTTTGGTCCATTCCAAACATTCGAAAGGTAATCAGCTCTGTGTTGGATCCAAAACCATAGTTGGGTATGTATCTGAAAGAACTAAGGAATTCATAGGTAAGATCCTTATAGGTAGCAAAACGTGTTTTCAAAGCAGTGTTCTCCCAACCCAGTTGATTGAACAGGTATTGAATGTTATCCGTGATTCCTAGTTTATCCATGGTAGACTTATCATAATACAGCGTTAAGGCGATTTCTCTTTCAGTTAGTGCTACAAATCTTGCCTTTTGAGCTAGTCCTCGAAAATGAACCTTTGTGAAATCGTACTCGGCCATACTCGCAGGTAATTCGGAGAAAACAGAAGGAATGTTTTGAAGACTTTAAAAATCCTGAAAAGTTTAAAACAGGAGTTTGAAGTCAGGATTTTTTAAAAACAAAAAGCGGTAGAAACAAAAGATAAAAGAGAAAAATAAAATAAAAATATGAAAACAAACGAAAGTAGAAAGTAATAATAATTATAATTTTAGAATTTTTGATAAATTTTCAAAGTAAAATTTTAAAGAAAAATGAAATACAATAACGAGGGAAATTGGGTTGCCTCCCAGTAAGCGTTGTTTTTAACGTCTAAAGCCTGACGATAGCTTGGTGACAAGATATTCGGGTGTTTGAGCTGGAAGCTCAAGCAGTGTTATACTGCAGACTTGAGGGCTGGTTTCGTTCTTATTATAATGTTTTAGACGTTGCTCGTTTACGATAAACGGTGCATTCGTCTTATCGGTAATTTCAACAGCTCCACTCTGAAGTACTTTAGTCACTTCATAAGGTCCAGACCACCTAGATTTTAGTTTACCTGGGAAGAGTTTTAATCTTGAATTAAATAGTAATACGACGTCTCCCACACTGAATTGTTTCCTGACTGAACGTTTATCATGCCACTTTTTAGTTCGTTCTTTGTAGATACGGGCATTTTCGTAAGCGTCTAATCAAAGTTCTTCGAATTCGTGTAAGTTCAAGATTCGCTTTTCTCCTGCCTCGATGTAGTTGAAATTGAGTGTCTTAATGGCCCATAAGGCCTTATGCTCTAATTCTACAGGGAGATGGCAGGATTTACCGTAAACTAGTTTGTAGGGCGTAGTACCTATTGGTGTCTTAAAAGCGGTCCTATAAGCCCATAAAGCTTCTTGTAGCTTTGATGACCAATCTTTCCTTGAGGTAGCAACAGTCTTTTCCAATATCTGTTTTATTTCTCTGTTCGAGACCTCTACTTGTCCGCTAGTTTGCGGGTGATAAGGTGTAGCTACTCGGTGTCGGACTCCATATTTAGAGAGAAGTTTATCAAATATTCGCGATATGAAGTGAGATCCGCCGTCACTAATGACGAGTCTGGGTACACCGAATCTAGGAAAGATTGTGTTTTTGAAGAGTTTGATTACTACTCGTGCGTCGTTTGTTGGAGCAGCAATGGCTTCTATCCATTTAGACACGTAGTCTACAGCGACGAGTATGTAGTGATTACCAAAAGAAGGTGGGAATGGTCCCATGAAATCTATTCCCCATACGTCAAAGATTTCTACCTCTAAGATTCCTTTCTGAGGCATTTCATCGCGTCGTGAGATGTTGCCGGTTCGTTGGCATCGATCGCATTTTAGCACAGCGATGTGAACGTCTTTCCAGAGGTTAGGCCAGAATAAGCCGGCTTGGAGAATCTTAGCGCACGTCTTGGATGTACTAGCATGACCACCATATGGTGCTGAATGGCATTGGGAAATGATATTTTCTATTTCTTCCTCTGGGACACAGCGACGGTATATGTTGTCGGCCCCTCTCTTGAAGAGTAGAGGTTCGTCCCAATAATAGTGTTTCAGATCGTGGAAGAATTTCTTCTTTTGCTGATAAGTGAGATCCGGTGGAAGCACGCCTGCAGCGAGGTAATTAACGATGTCAGCATACCAGGGTAATGTGACTTGGGCATAGAAGGCTTCTACGGCTTTTTCGAATTCTGGATCTTCCGAGATTGAGTTGGGTATGTCACTTTCTAATTTGGCTATCAGACGTTCGTACGGGAAATCGTCATTTATCGGTACTGGTTCGTGTCTGATGCCTTCTATTCGGGATAAGTGATCTGCAACAACGTTCTCGATTCCTTTCTTATCTTTGATTTCTAAGTCAAACTCTTGTAATAACAGGATCCATCTCAATAGTCTTGGTTTGGCATCCTTTTTGCTTATTAGGTACCTTATGGCAGCGTGGTCTGTGTATATGATAATTTTTGCTCCTACTAAGTAAGAACGGAATTTGTCAAGCGCAAATATAACTGCTAGAAGTTCCTTTTCTGTGGTAGCGTAGTTCATTTGGGCAGGATCTAAGGTTCTACTGGCATAGTAGATGGCATGGAGTTTCTTGTCCTTCCTTTGTCCTAGAACTGCGCCTACAGCGTAATCACTCGCATCGCACATGATTTCGAACGGTAGTCGCCAATCGGGTGGTTGCATGATTGGTGCGGTGATAAGGGCTGATTTTAATGTTTCGAATGCTTTTAGACAGTCGTCGTCGAAGACGAACTCAGCATCTTTCATCAACAGGCCGGTCAGAGGTTTTGTGATTTTCGAAAAATCTTTTATAAATCTTCTGTAGAAACCGGCATGTCCTAGAAAACTCCGTATTTCTCGTACGGATTTTGGAGGTTGGAGATCTTTTATAATCTCTATTTTAGCTTTGTCTACCTCAATTCCTTTATCTGATATGACATGTCCTAGAACTATTCCTTGTTGGACCATAAAATGGCATTTTTCCCAATTTAGGACGAGGTTCACTTTTACGCAACGTTCTAACACCATTTCTAAGTTTTGTAGGCATCCTTCGAAACTTTGTCCACATACCGAGAAATCTTCCATAAATACTTCCATGATGTTGTCTATGAAATCTGCAAAGATTGCCATCATGCATCTTTGGAAGGTTGCTGGAGCTTTACAAAGTCCGAACGGCATTCGGCGGTAAGCAAAAGTACCATAAGGACAGGTGAATGTAGTCTTTTCTTGGTCATCAGGATGAATGGGAATTTGGAAGAATCCTGAATAACCATCTAGATAGCAGAAGTATGAATGTTTGGCTAATCTTTCCAACATTTGGTCTATGAAGGGTAACGGGAAATGATCGTTGCGTGTGGCTTTGTTAAGCTTCCTATAATCAATGCACATCCTGCTTCCGGTCACGACTCTTTTTGTTATTGATTCGCCTTTTTTGTTTTTAACTACTGTGACTCCTCCTTTCTTCGGTACGACATGAACTGGGCTAACCCACTCACTATTGGAGATCGGATAGATGATTCCTGCATCTAGCAATTTCTTTACTTCATCTCTGACTACAGTGCTCAGGATGGGGTTCAGTCTTCTCTGATGCTCTTGAGAGGTTTTAGAGTCTTCCTCTATTGTAATTCGATGCATACAGATCGAAGGGCTTATACCTTTTAGATCACTTATGTTATAGCCTAACGCGGTGGGGTACTTCTTTAGGACTTCTAGTAGCTTTTCGGTTTCTGGTTGTCCTAAGTCGGCATTGACTATCACTGGTCTTTTTAGTTCATCGTCTAGAAATTCATATCTAAGGTTTTTGGATAGTGTTTTAAGTTCTAAAGATGGGTTCTTCGGACCTGGCATGTGGTTTGGGGTCAGTGCTAAGCTTTCGCTTAGGCTGTCGTCTTTATACGGTTTACGCCAATCACCGTCTTCAGAAATATCGGGTATTTGAATCTTTATTATTTCTGAATACGTGGTCTCATCATTTTCAAGTTCTCTTATGCATTCGTCAATTTCGTCTACTAAATAGCAGGTATCGTCTATGGCTGGTGCTTGTAAGAACTTGGTGAGAATGAACTCTATCTTTTCTTCTCCTACTTCGAATGTTAGCCTTCCTTTCTTCACGTCTATAATCGCTCCGGCTGTAGCTAGGAATGGTCTTCCTAGAATAATTGAGGTTACAGTGTCCTCCTTGATGTCCATGATTATGAAGTCGGTTGAAATGTAGAATTGTCCTATGCGTACTGAAACGTTTTCCAGTATTCCGACTGGGTATTTTACTGATTGGTCAGCTAATTGAACGAACATTTTGGTTGGTCTGAGGTCTCCCATATTCAGCTTTTTGCATATAGATAAAGGCATAACACTAATACTGGCTCCTAACTCAAACTTCTAGATCGAAGGCCTGACTCTCACAACTCAGGTAAGAAGTATTGAAGTCAGCATCGACACAAAATAGTTTTGGAAGTTGTTTGAGCTACCTTTCATTGGAATATCTTACACCTATGATGGACCTTCAAAGTTCAAGAGGTTCAGTTTAAATGCTGCCATTATAGGGTTTATGGGAGATCTAATGGGTGAAAAGAAACTTCCTCTCAAAATTAAGTACTAGAAGGCTAAGTTTCGATTTTTTCAATATATGCTTACTCAAATTATTTTTCCCAAATAAGGAAATCTTGAAGCTATTGTAAAATAGGATGTAATTCCATTGTGGTTTTTAATAGAACATCATCTAACAAAATCACTCAACTGGGCTTCCTTTTAGAAGTTTGATCACCAATGTTCTAGGTAAAATAGGAGTCAATCTTGCACAAGGAAAGGTTGATACAATCCATTATCATATCAACATGCCTATGTAAAATGAAGGTTCATGTCATTCTAGGAGAATTAAATAATGATTAAATGGAGGATGAGTAAGATACAAACATTCAGCGTGCAACAAATGAAGAAGTTATAAACCCCATCCTCATGATCTCTCAAGAAACCACTTTCATTGTTCAAAGGATAGAAGTTGTTGCCCTTAAAAGGAATTCAAATACAAAAACCATAGTTGGGAATGATGATAGTGACAACAAGTACTGATCTCACTTATGTGTTTACTTTTTTTGCGATTAAGTGAGGTTAATTTTCTATATTTTTCTGCTTTCTGTACTTTGAATTTTATTTCAATTAATGAAGTAATGTTTTCCCTTTTTTAGTAAATCATGTTTGATCTATGTGAACTATATGCTTGCTTGTTTATCACTCTTTTCTCACATATTTTCCCGATGTTTTTTATTATGAAAAAGGGGGAGAACTATACTCTCAGGGGGTGTGAAGTATACTTTCTACTCATGTGAGAGGGATTTTAACCACTCCAAATTAGATTCTTTTGTTATCTATTTTTTTCCACCTCCTCCAGAGATGCGTTGTCATAATAAAAAAGGAGAGAATATGGATATATGTGCTTCCAAGTTCTGTCAAGGTGGTCCAAAGTAGTGGAGTTTTTTTATAACAAAATTGTAATCAACTGCTTGATTTTAATGATGCAATAGTTGATATCCAACGATATCATGTGAAGCCCTTATCTCTCGAATATAGCTCAAGAGGTCAAAGATGCTCTCAGTACTAAGATGATTTATCAAATTATCCTTTTGATGTTGCTCTTATTAAGACGCCTCTATCATAAAGTCATCTCTTTAAAGTCAAATTTACCATCCACTAATGTTCAAGCGAAGGCTTATGTTTCAAGATTCTCTGGTGGTTTGGTCTCTCAACTCTATGATGATGGTAATCAAACTGAAGATATCTCAAGCCTCATCAAGATGAAGATTCAAAGTTCTTATGTGATGCTAAAGTCAAAGATAATGATTCTAAGACTTGAAGTTTCAGAGTTGTGAAAGAGAGGAAGTGTGAAAGCTCATATGGTCGTGTATGTCTGAGTGACAAGAGTCTTGTATAAGCATAAGGGTAACTCTTGAATTACTAAGAAAAAATCATACACACACTGAAAACATTTGAGGAGCCTCTCTTAATTTTTTAAAATCATCTAAAGATGTTTTTAAGACTTAGTTAATTGACTAGGGAACTTTCTGATCAATTGGAAGCCTTTTTACAATGAATAATCGATTAACCCTAGTGCTATAATCGATTACTTCAATTTTTTACACTTACAATCGATTGAAACAAGTCTCTTAATGGTTTTCAACGAGTAGAAATCAAAACATTCAGTTTTTGGGTGTAATAATCGATTGGCTAATCGATTGTGACACTTAAATAACCCATGAATTATTTCCAAATTGATACCACGATTTGACCTATAAATAGAGATTTCATCTACCATTTCAAACAACTCAGAAAATGATCTTTGATCCTAATTTACCACTCTCTCATCTTTTTTTGTAAATATTTGGCCTTAGTTCTTTGAGATGCTCTTGTGCTTAGTGATAATATTTGTTATGAGTGAAAGGAATATTTGTAATTTACTTAAGAGTGCATTATCTCTTGAGTAAAGAATCTTATGTAAGAAGTTGTTTGGTCGCAGGCTAAACCGTTAAAACTCATCTTTGGTTTGATGATTGTGTTAGAAAGTCTCTATTTGATTCATGAGTTTAGCTTGGTTTGAGAACATCCTCTATAAAATCTCATCTCGATTCATAGGCCAACTCGTGTAAAACCCCAATTCAATTCAGAGGATAACCAGTCAATACTCCAAGTTTGGTTGGAAGTTAGCCATTAAGCTTCAAATCCTTGTTAAAGGAGGTTCATGGGAATATCCGATTAAAAGCTCTCAAGATAATGGAAACTTACAAGAAGAATTCTCGGGGGAGAGGATTAAGTCACCTTCATTTAGACCGAACCTCTATAATTTGCTGATGTCTTTCTCTTTCCCTTTCCTTTTACTTTTCAGTTATTTTATTTCCTCTGTTTTTCCATATGTTTTTTTTATTCTGCTACTTGTTTCTTTGTTTATTTTACAAACGATTTTAAAGTATGATTTTATTAAAGATATTATTTTTAATAAATTTTTTTCAAACCTCCATAATTTACCTTTTTTTCCTTCTATTTAGAGTCAGTTGTCCTACACGTTCTGATAATACTTATTAGCAAACTGACCTTCAAACACAAGAGGGGGGGGGGAATTGTGACAAAAAGGTTCTTAATTTTTTTTAAGGAAAATAATTGATTTTAATTGGTCAATTTTAAGAAAATGGATAAAGAAAAAATTTAAGTACAAAATAGTAAATAATAAAAAAATAAAGGGATGAGAAAAAGGAAAGTACACACCCGAATTCATACCGGTTTGAGCTTAAAACACAATGGGGGGTGCTGAATTGTGACAAAAAGGTTCTTCAAAAACTTTTAAGAAAACGATTGATTTTAGTTTGTCAATTTTAAGAAAAGGGATAAAGTAGAGATTTAAGTGCAAAATAGTAAACAAACGGAAAATAAAGAGATAAGGAAAAGAAAAACGCACAACATAATTCTTACTAGTTTGACCTTAAACAACGCAGCCTAGCCTAATACTCAAGGATTTCCCATTGAGAGTTGCCTTAACAACTTGAGCTTTTCTCACATGATCAAACCACAACCTTCTACACCAAGATTCTACCTAGGTTCAAATTACAACCTTTATAATTATCTCATAGTTTTAAGAGAATGACAGTCTTCATTTACAATAACAACTCAAAATAGATTAAAATAACACATACACATGTGTAAGTATTGAGTGCACCTAAGAGAGAGAGAAGGGGGGTGAATTAGGTGCTTTAAAATTTTCTGGATTTTAGAGTGAGTGTTTCATTATGTTGTGGTTTATGGTTAGGTGATAAAAGCAATAAAGTGCAGGCACAAAGATACACACTTTGTTTTTCCAACCTTCTTGTTTTCAAAAATTCTGGACAACAAAATACAGACACAAATATTTGAGTTTTTGATAAAGATAAGAGTTGGTGCAATAGGATAAAATAAATCTTAACAGAAGAATTTTTTCCCTTTCAAAATATGGTATATCACAATATAATTTTGAGTGCTCAAGAACTTTCGCATTATTTGAATATGAAAAATAATACACAAGTTCTTGAAGATTGAAAATGAAAGATGCAATGAAATTGTCGCTACTGCGAAAAACGAGGCCGGCAAAGACAGAAGAGTCGCCACCTCTCGTTATTTATTCCTCAGAACAGGAAAGGGAACGATCGGAAAAAACCTGACGAAAAGGTATAAGACAAGGTCATCGCAACCATTGTCTGGATTCGGGAGTCAACTACGCGAGGGAAAGGTATTAGCACCCCTCACGTCCATCGTACTCGATGGGATCCATGCTTGTTGTGTTTATCTGACGGGTTGATTTTATCTATCTACGCTAAAAGTTTGGTCTGAAAAGAAAAGAAATGACTCGGCAGAACATAGCAGTTCTATGCCTACGTATTCCCGTCTGGAACGAGAAATCAGAGTCAACGTAGTTCGCCTAACTACGGGTTATGGGGGAAGGTTGCTCGCCAAGATATCGCATCTTGTGCCTACGTACTTTCGTACGGCATGAAAGATCAGAGCAAACGTAGTTCGAGCAACGAAGAACACAGGTTTGTTCAGCTGTTTTTTATCCAAGTAAAGTTAACAGACAGTTCCAGCAGTTGGTGTTTGCAGCTCGACCTTTGGAGACTTAGGCATTACCGTTTGCGGTAGAACTAAAAGTTAACATAACTCTCCTTCTGAAAAAGGGTTTCAAAGGGATTAGGGTCCAAGAGGACAAAAAGATGTTTGATCTTTGTTTTCTGTTTTTTACGGAAGAAGTGTTTTTTAGTTGTCTGTAGTTTGTACAGGACTAGAGACTATGACTTAGGAGCGAATGCGTCGCATATCGTCCAAAGGACATATACTAAACACTCTAGACGATTGAGAGGAGACCATTCAATCATCATTTCCCAAGTATCTTAAGGCTCGTAACACGCTTGTACTAACTTGCCTTTATTATGTTTTTGACTGTTGTTTGAGATAAGAAGAGAAACAGACTCTCTATGGGGGAACTGACTCGATCCTACAGTTATCATGCAATATTCGTCCTACGGTTGAGGTTAGAGGGGAAACTAACTAATGTTATCATGCATGGTTAGAATCCTAATGTCTATCATAACTTCTATTGAACAAGAGAAGTCAGAGTTCCTAGGGGAACATGGCAATGGAAAGCAAACAGTAAAAGAAATAACTGTAAGGATGCATGCAATGCAAGTGAGGGAGGAAATATGTGTGGGGAAGAAGCCTCCACAAGCTCATCTCAACCTCAAGCCAGATATGAATAACTGAAAAGATAATAATAGAAGAAAGTAAATGCAATCAAATAGACTACACACCGCACAGGCAAGGGAGCTGAGCTCTACCAAATACCAGCAAGCAAAGCCACACAGTAAAAATACAACCAGAGGGAGAAACTGAACCTCTAATGCAATACAAGCAAGGGGAGAAACTCAACCCTTAGGATGCTCTTAGGCCTATGGTCGTCTAAATGAAGCCTACTACTAATGCAACACTCCAAGCAAGTCACATCAATACACATCAATACAGTTAAACAAGAAGAAAACAGACAAATAGGGAAAACAAGCCAGCAATCTCCACAGCAGAGCCATCTTCTGGAAGCAATCCAATTCAAAGTCTGTATCTGTTCTTCAAGTCCACCATATTCAAGAGAATGAAAGGGATTCATGACAAGCAAAGGGTTCAATCCTACAAATAATCAAACAAGCTTCTATCCTAAGGAAAGAAATTGGGTGTTGGGAGGCAAGAGTAAGGTCCACAGGAGCTTATCCCAGGCACTCAACCAACTAAGAGAAATTTGGGGAAACCTAAAGGTTTGGCTCCTTCAAGAGGTGTGCCATATTCCCCCCACAGGAGGGACTGTGCTACGTCAAGAAGGTTCCTAAATAGGAAACAATGAGGGAATTTTAGGAGAATGGAGATGAGAAGCAAGGTAAGTTCCACAAGAACCTACCACAGACACTCAACCAAATCCATTTCCTTTAGAGAGCTTGCTTAGGCTCAACCCCAATGTGAAAGGCAGGGAATTCCTCCACAGGAGGAATTATACCCACAATGAGGGATCCTAATTAAGCAAGGAGTACTTGAAAGGGGAATTAATCCTAGGGAAATATCATCACCTACTTGAATCTCTAAAGAACATCAAATGTTATCTCCTAATGATTACCTATTCTAAGGCCAATTTGTAAAATAGGGAACTAATGGAAAATCAATCCTAAAAAATCTAAAGAAAATACTATATCATCTTATATGTATCAACATTCCATGGTAGAAAAATCAGAAGCTAAATCTAAATAAAAATGCCCAAATTAAATCCAAACTTCAAGGGTGTACTAAAAGAACTCACTAAAGAACACTCCTAAATAACTACCCTACAATCCTATTTAAAATCACCTAAAAATCAAAACAAAAATCACATAGCAATATTAACATGCCTACAACCAGCACACAAAATCTCAAGATCAAAATCCATGCCATGAGAGAGAAAGAAAATCAACAAATTAAGAACAACATTATTTCATTATTAAATATGCACTAAAAGAGAAAATATGAAATAAAATCGAAAATGCATGGAAAATTAAAATAAAAAGAATGATAAAATCCTAAACATCTCAATCTATATCCATAATTTTTTTCAGAATTTATTTATGATATTCACTATTTTTTGATGAATTAACTCTAACAATCAATAAAACAGAAAAATAAAGAAAAGAAATTAAGAACAAAAACAGGGGAAGGGTGTAATCAGCAGGAAAAGCAAGGCTCATTCGCTTGGGCCCAATGCAGGGGGGGTTCTAACAGCACATGGGCGCTGGGCCCATTTGGGTGTGAATTCAATAACTTCATTCAACGAAGCTTTGCCCAGGGGGTGCATTAAGTAGTTATCCCATGTGTTAATCATGCTGGGCCTGCTAGGGGGCGCGAATAGTATGGGAAACCAAGGCCCAACACAATACTCAAATCAACTTAGCTTTCACTAATTAAACAAAATCAACCACGCGAGGACTCGAACTCACGTTCTCTTGGTCTAGATAGCGCACTGAACAACACTTGGGATATTCACTAATTAAAATGACGCGTTTTGGGGGAGGGGGTACGTGGCACGCTTGGAGTCCTTGGATACGAGGACTAAGTCTTCTTTTCCAAACGAATGAACGGCCACGATTTCTTCTTCTTCAAGTTTGAAAAACGCAGGGGAGGGAAGTGCAGCTTCCGGCGCGAATGGTCGGAGCTTCGCCGGAGAAGTTCGTGACCTCATATCTCTCTCAATATTCCACCAATCCAAACAATTCTTGAATGAAACTCGTGCGAAATTTCATGAGGATTACAAATATACCATTCAATCATGCTAAAACCTTAATATTAGGGAAATCTAAATCTCAACCGAAAATGGATCAATCCCTAATTTGTCACTAAACCTCAATTTTTCTGTCCAGAAATCATCTATACCTTAATTGTAACCTAGCCACATGAATCTAAGCTACTAAAAACGCATGAATTGAGAGAAATTTCAAAAAATGGAAACCTGGTTTTAAGCTTCGATTGTGGTGGTTTCAGACCTCAATTCTCCTCCAACAAGTGCAGAAAGCTTCAATGATTGATGATGAACGATTCTTGATCACCAATTCTTGATGAAACCCTCTGATTCTTCAAAACCGAAAATTCACTTTCAAGCTTTTTCTCCAATTTGCTCCAATGGCTTCTTAACAGAATTTGACACTAGAACCTTCTCAGAATGATCCACATCCTATTTATAATCTGTTGTACCACTTTGGAGGCCCAAACAAAGCCCATTTTGAGATTTTCCATTTTCACTTCCTTCCAAAATTTCAATGATGGTGGTACATGTTTTGCCTTGCTCTCTCCCTCAAATTCTATCCAATCCACTTACTTAACAATTAGGGAGTGCAATGGAATAGTTTTCCCTCCTTGATTCCAATCAAAGGGATGCATTTGGTATGTTGCTTCATAATGAAGTAAGACTCCATATGGCCATGTTATGAGCTCCAATTCAAAAATGTGATGATGCCAAAGTCTTTAAAATGTCAATTCCAATCAAAATGATCACAAACTTGGCCTGAAAACATATTATTTCCAATTGTTTTGAGTTTTTACACTTTAATCCATTAAAATGGTCTTTTTTGGAATTTTCTTCAACCAATGCTTGATACAATCCATATCCATGGACTCTTGATACTTGGATAAGCTAAAAACATCATTTTTAGCAACTCTCATGTTGAACAAAAATTCATTTGAAGCTTGCAAGATAGTGAAATTGACCTATGATGCCAAATGACCTATAATCTTACTTTCCCAAAATACCCCTAACTTGTAAACCTCATAACTTGAGTTCTACAAATCAGATGGAAGACTTCTAATACAATTTGGAAAGCTACGATCAAGACCTACAAATTTGATGTTGGCCAAAATTTCAAGAGAAAAACCCTTATAGGTAAAAAGTTCCTTGGAAGTTGATGAACTTTCACAGATAAATTTCACATTCCTCAGATGACTTGTAACTTGTCTGGACCATAACTTGAGTTATATAAATCCAATGGAGGACTTCTAGTACTCAAATTAAAGATAAGAGCATGCTCTACAAGTTTAATGTTGGCCAAAAGTGGAGATGAAACTTGTATCTTGAGATAGGTGGTCTTGAAGTTAGGCACTAAATAAGGGATTTTACCCTGAGAACCCTAATTTAGCAACTCCTCACACCTTGAACTTTTCTTGCATAGATCTCAAAATATTATCTCATGTGTCTCAACAAAACTATCCCTGGTTACAAAGACCTAGATTTGAGCTTTGACCCAATTCAAATGCCCAGTTGACTTGGAATTACTCAGATGAAAACTCCACTTGCAACACCCTCAACTGTGACTTTACACACCTGGCATAATGACTTGATTGAGCCCCAACATGACCTTCAAGGCACTTCAATGAGCTCTACCCACACTCCCTCACCTTGGTCAAGACCTCACCACCCCTTGATGATCTTCAACTGGTCCTCAAAGTAGGAGACTAACCCCATACAAGCAAATGAACTTCTTAAGAACCCAGCCCCTCCCTGATGATTATGGTGACTTCTTAAGATTGCATAAAACCTCTAGATAGGCTTCTCTGTATATAAACACCACTTGATCCCCTGCACAAGTTAACAATGCTATGATATGAAAATGCTATGATGATGATATGCTAATGCTATGAAACATAAACCAGGTAAGAAAAGATTAGGCAAATTTTGGGGTGCAACAGCTGCCCCTATTCAAGCGGCTTGGACCCGACTGGATGAAAAGCGAACGGCTTTCGAACAATCGAGGTAGAAGATGGTTGAATACCAGAGAACCCGGAAATTTACTAACCGAAGAAATAAACTGCAAAACTGCTTGGGAAGCAATATCCAGAAAACTGAATCTGGTTGTCACGGCGATAATTGATCAATCATCTGATAAAAACTGACTTGATTCAATCAACCACCTGTGTGACGCCACAGGCATCGAATCAACAAACTGGATTAACACCATCAATCCTCCCGAAATATGTCACAATTAGCGGGTATCGTCAAAAGACCATATCCAAATATCATCCTCGACCTTCCATTTCCGAAGAAGCGGGCGAAGCACTGAATCAAAGCGCGAACTGTCGAACCATCACGTCAACCTTTCATTTCCGAAGAAGCGGGAAAAGCACTATTCAAAGCACGAACCGTCGAACCATCACGTCGACCGTCGAACCATCACGTCGATCAAAACGCGAACTGTCGAACCATCACGTCGACTGTTGAACCATCACGTCAACCTTCCATTTCTGAAGAAGCGGGTAAAGCGCTGAATCAAAGCGCAAACTGTCGAACCATCACGTCGACCTTTCCAATTCCGAAGAAGCGAGTAAAGCGCTGAATCAAAACGCAAACTGTTGAACCATCACGTCAACCTTCCATTTCCGAAGAAGCGGGTAAAGTGCTGAATCAAAGCGCAAACTGTCGAACCATCACGTCGACCTTTCCAATTCCGAAGAAACGGGTAACGCACTAAATGAAAGCGCGAACTGTCGAACCATCACGTCGACCGTTGAACCATCACGTCAACCTTCCATTTCCGAAGAAGCGGGTAACGCACTAAATAAAAGCGCGAGCTGTCGAACCATCACGTCGACCGTTGAACCATCACGTCAACCTTCCATTTTCGAAGAAGCAGGTAAAGCGCTGAATCAAAGCACAAATCGTCGAACCATCACGTCAACCTTCCATTTCCGAAGAAGCGGGTAAAGCTCTGAGTTAAAGCGCGAGCTGCCGAGCCATCACGTCGACCGTTGAACCATCACGTCAACCTTCCATTTCCGAAGAAACGGGCAACGCACTAAATAAAAGCGCGAACTGTCGAACCATCACGTCGACCATTGAACCATCATGTCAACCTTCCATTTCCGAAGAAGCGGGCAACGCACTAAATAAAAGCGCGACCTGTCGAACCATCACGTCGAATGTTAAACCATCACGTCAACCTTCCATTTCCGAAGAAGCGGGCAAAGCACTAAATAAAAGCGCGAGCTGTCGAACCATCACGTCGACCAAAGCGCGAACTGTCGAACCATCACGTCAACCAAAGCGTGAACTGTCGAACCATCACGTTGACCGTTGAACCATCACGTCAACCTTCCATTTTCAAAAAAGCGGGCAAAGCACTACTCAAAGCGCGAACTATCGAACCATCATGTCGACCTTTGAACCATCACGTCAACCTTCCATTTCCGAAGAAGCGGACAACGCACTAAATAAAAGCGCGAACTGTCGAATCATCACGTCGACCGTTGAACCATCACGTCAACCTTCCATTTCCGAAGAAGCGGGCAAATCACTACTCAAAGCGCGAACTGTCGAACCATCACGTTGACTGTTGAACCATCACGTCAACCTTCCATTTTCGAAGAAGAGGGCAACGCACTAAATAAAAGCGCGAACTGTCGAACCATCATGTCGACCGTTGAACCATCACGTCAACCTTCTATTTCTGAAGAAGCGGGCAACGCACTAAATAAAAGCGCGAACTGTCAATATCTCTGACCTTCCATTTTCTAAGAAATGGGCATACGCTAGTAAAAGCGAGTAATGTCAATATCTCTGACCTTCCATTTCCTTGGAAATGGGCATACGCTAATAAAAGCGAGTCTCGAGCATCCAAAGACTTGAACAAATAAATCTGTGGGGAGTTTCCGACGACGGTCGTCAAGCACCTATTTCGATAATAGGTAACGACTTCAAGATTTTCAAAACTGATTTACAGCAGTCTGAAGAATGCTTCGCTAGGGAAGACGAGTAAATTAACCAAGCAACTCTGATGGGGAAAAACTCTTCCGGGGAAATCATGGGTAACAACTCTGAAAGTTTAAACCACGAAATCTTTTAATGCTGACGTAACAGCAACCTGAGAAGAACTCCGCTAGGGGAGAAGAGAAACTTCACCAAGCAACTCTACTAGGGGAGCATATGATAGGACGGAACCTATCATCGCGTACCTCGCGCCACAAATCTGAATATCTGGACACCTTTCTGAACAATAATCTCAATTATCTGCATGGAAAAACACCTGAAAACAAAGAGGTAATCAACCTGGCTTATGTTTCAAAATGCATATGTTTGACAATGGTGTAATGCTCCATACGGCATGGAAATGCTACGCATTCGAGTAGATGCAAATATGATGATATATGCAAATGCAAAGAGGTGTTCCAGCAAAATAAATGTTGCAGACAACGCCAAATCCGCTGGGGATAACCAGGTATCACAAACATATTCTAGCAAAATAAATGCTGGAAAGGTGAAACCAACTCCGCTGAGGATAACCATCCTGCTGGGGAATGGCTCACAAGCTCGAAATTACGAACTCTACCGAGGATGATCATCCTATCGGAGGAAAATCAACCTGCTGGAGAACAGAAAATACGGTCTTGTACGGGGATGATCCTTTCAAACCACTGACCACTTGATCATGCTCTGTGGGGATTAAACATCATGTTGGGGATACTCAGCTGGGAATCGATTTGCATACTCTGATTGTACTCTGCGAGGACTCTCTCTGGGGAGTAAATGTGTTCATAACCAACCACCGGGAATGCATGCCCCGCTGGGTACATCAATCTTGACCCACTGGGGATGACTTTATCCTACCGAATAAGTCCATCTTGAATTGTTGAGGATAATCTGATCCTGCTCCGATGCAATCCCAACTCTCCTGGGGATAAACTTCGACTTTCGTCTGTCAAGAATGAAAAGCCAATTCCGCCTGCTGGGAGGAAATGGTTTCACATAAAGCCTGCTCCGGCTGGAGAACACCCTCCCTTGGATATCTGCTGCAAAGGTGACAACCCTGCAAAACACGAACGAACACAAGACATTCTACACAAAAGGAATTATCCTGGTTAGTATTCGTGACAACTATTCAGTTAATTCAAAGTTTTAACAATCATTGGTCGAGGCCTGCAAGCTTGTGCACATGTAAGTTTATCAAAAACATCGGCGTTTTCCACAAACAAGACAGTAAAAGTTAAAACAAGAATTAAACATCAAGTACTGAATAGTATGTTTTATTGATAACAGCCTGTAAATAGGCGAAGTTTGTACATCGGATGCAACTCCTGAAAAGAGGAAGTTACGCTAAAGCGAATGCAAATATGTACAAAAATACAAAAGAGAAGATTGTATACATGTAGGCAACGTGGTACAGACGAACACCATGACCTGATCCTCCTATGACTCGCCTGACTCCGACACTTTCCCGATACTCCATCCTCGGAAGAGATTGTTTTGGATAATCGACCCTCAGGTACTCCCAAACCACTAAGCAATGCAGTATCAAACTCGGACCGCAGTCATTTGCTTTTTGTTGCACCCCAAAATTTGCTCAACATCTTTTACCTGGTTTATGTTTCATTGCATTATCATTTGCATATCATGGCATATCATTCATCCAACAGGAGATCAAGTGTAATTATTATCAAGAGAAGCCTAGCAAGAAATCTTATCTAAGTTTGAGAAGTCATCCAAGTCATCAGGAGGTGGTGGGAGGTCTTGATCAGCTGACGACCATCAACGAGATGTGAAGCATGAAATGTGAATATGAGATGTGTATAGAGCTCATGGAGTGCCTAGAGAGCCATGTTGGAGCTAAATCAAGTCATCAAGTCAAATGCAAGAGCCACAGTTGAAGGGCAGACAATTAGGGTTTCATCTAGATCAACCCTAGGTCAATTATGCAATTGAAAAGCATTCAAGCCTACTTTGAGGTCATGGAGTTCATGGAATGATGTCATAAGACATTTGTAGTGTTGTTCCAAGATCAAATCAAGAAGAATCAAGAATGTGGGAAGTTGCTAAATTAGGGTTTTAGTGCAAATTACCCTGTTTAGTGCCTAACTTCAAGGCCACATAAGTCAAGATACAAGTTTCAAATGGATCTTTGGCCAACATGAAACTTGTAGAGCATCTCAATAAATTTAATTTGAGTACTAGAAGTCCTCCATTGTATTTGTAGAACTCAATTTATGGTCCAGACAAGTTACAGGTCCTCATATGCTTCTGAAATTTATCTGTGAAAGTCACTTGACTTCCAAGCAACTTTTGACCTAGAAAGAGGTTTCACATGAACTTTTGGCCAACATGAAAGTTGTTCCTCATGATCTTAGATTTCTAAATTGTACTAGAAGTTATCCATATTATTTGTAGAACTCAAGTTATGAGGTTTACAAGTCAGGGGTATTTTGGGAAAGTGAGATTATAGGTCATTTTCAAGCATATGCCAAAATCTCCAACTTGCAAGCTTCAAATGGAAACTTTCTCAACATGAAAGTTGCTTGGAATGATGTTTTGAATGCAACCAAGTGGTCATGTGAGTTTGTTTTGGATCATATCAAAAAGTCATTTGAAATGGCTTGAAAATGAAGAATTTTCAAATATGGAAAGGAGGGAAAATGGGATTTTGTGTTATAAGACCAAAACCAAGCAAGTAAGTGCATTTTTTGATTGGAAATTGCATTCTAAGATCATTGGCAATACCGGAATTTGGAGGTTAGTTCAAGTTTTGAGAGATAGCATATGGTTACTTCACTTGTAAGTAACATTGCAAAATCAATGCACAAGGCAATTCAGACCAATCCCTCCATTCAAACTCATTCTAAATGACATGTGCAAGGTGTGAGAACCTTCTTGAACAAGGAAAAGCTTGCAAAGCACGACTGGTACATTGCACTTGAACAAAAAAATCAGAAAAATTGGATACACGGATTTGGGCTACAAACACATTGCAAAGGCCCATGGAACTCTTCTATATATTCATTAGAGTGAGTTCAGATCAATTTTGAGCATCATTTCGCACCAGAGCAAGCAAGAGCAAGAAAATTTTCTCAACTGCAAGTTGAAATCGAATTCTCAGATTCAGACCAATTCAAGCCAAATTGAGGTGTGCAATCTCTTCCTTGTGGATCATTGAAGCTATCTGGAACATTTGGAAGCAAGCCACGAGCTCTAAGGACCTCTGTTTCAAGATCTATACCAGGTTTGCATTTCTCAAAATTCAGCATGATTTAGCATGAGATGATTAGGTTTAGACTTGTGGTTAGGATCTACACATGACATAGATCGTTTTAGGCTTGATTTGAACTCAATTGGTGATGATTGAAGATGACATAGCTGATCTGTTTGGACTTAAATCTCTTGATTCATGAGGTATTAATGTTAGATGTTTAGATCAGGTTGATGTACGCAACAAGATGAATAGATCTATACCATTAGTTTTGAGTTTAGTGAAAGTTGTTAAGGATGCTATTTCTGAACTTTGCTTCGTGTTTGATTATGTGTTGAGAATTAGATGACTTTGATGATGGATTTGGAATGTACGTGAAAAACTGAGTTGATTTGGTGTATAGTTTGTTATTTTTGGTTGCCTGAACCTGGACTCTCGCCGGAGAAGACGACCGGAGTCTTCTCCGGCCACCACCAACCACCACTCTGTTTCTCACTCAGGTGAACTGGAAATATGAAGAAGATGATGTCTGGACCCTTGGATCATCACTTGACCTTTGACTACAGCCAAGATCCAACGCACATGACTTAAAGGTGGTTTTGAATTTCTGAATCCAAAACACTGTCGTTTCACTAATGCGGTGGCTTTATGTGGCGCGTCCAGATCTTTGACTAGTCTCCTGATCCAATGGCTCTTGTTTTATCTCAGCTTTAATTCAATTTTTATTTTATTTTGCTTTATTTTAATTGTTTGTTGATTCCAAAAATCATATTAATTCCAATTTTGATCCAAAAATTATTTTTAAAATATCCGCATGATCCTTATGGAATTTGTGATTTTCTGGGATTAACAAAATACAATTTCATGCATTTTTCAATTTAATTTGATTTTTCTCATTTTATTTTGGTTCTTTGTTTTTGCATAATTGACCATCTGTTTTGTTGAATTTAGTTCTTCCAATTGGTTTAGAGTTTGGCTTTGATTTTTTAATATGTGTTAGGGTAGACATGTATGTTCCCTTAGAATTTTTCTTGGATTTTTAGAACGATATTAGGATCTGTTTTAGGGATTGAGATTAGGACCCTCCCAAACTTGTGGATTCCATTGACCTATCTCAATATAGGATTTGTTTAGATGACTTAGAAGTTGATTTAGGCTTCAATCTTTTTACATTAGGTTTTTCAAACATGCATGTTCCCCTAGGAATTTTATTAGATTTTTGTAACTTGATTTTCTATTTTTAATTATATTTTGCCATTGGTTTGTGTTTATGATTCCTCTCTTGAGTGCTTTGGTTTGTTTGGTTTGATTGATTGCCTTGGAGTTGATTTGAGCTTGGATTATTTTTGGTGGAGCTTCTGGATTCATTGAAGATGCTTAGGATTGAGGATTGGAACTTGTAGTTGAAGGCTTTTTCTCTTGTGGAGTTTTTGTTTAGGAGCTTAGAGAATTAGGGTTTTAGGAAGTGCCTTAGACCTAGTTTTGATTTTTTCTTCAAACATGGAGTGCATTGTTTGCCTCTATTATATCCAATGACATAAAGTCCTTCTTGGGAAGCTCCATCTATCCTTAGGAGGGATGAATGGTATGCCCAAATGAGTAAAACTTTGAGGATACCTTTCATTTGCAATGTTGAGTTCTTAGTGATTTCCTTTGGTTGTCATTAAGTTCCTTAACATTATAACTTGATCTTGATGATTAATCCTCCTCTTGGAGTGTGCTTGTTGGAGCTTGAAGATTGATGAAGCTTGAAGATAGAAGCTTGTTTGAAGATGAGGCCTTGCTGTCAACTTTGCTGTTTAGAGCTGCTGTTGTTGTTTGCTGTAGGAGTTTGGTACTGCTGCTTGGGCTGCCTTCTCTGTGTCTTTTGTTTTTCTCTGTATTGTCTATTGGCTTGTGTTGATTACCTCTAGGTTTGAGGTGGAGCTTGTCTCCTCTTGCCTATTGTTTTCTCCCTTGCCTCTCTTATACTGTTGCATGCTTATTTGTTTACTGTTTACTGTAATTGCTTGCTGTCTTTTGCTGTTTATCCCCTAGGATCTCTGATTTCCTTTGTGCAAGAGGAAATTATGACAGACATTAGGTTTTGACCCATGCATGATAATTGTAGGTAGATTCCCTTTCAACCATAGTTTTAGGGTGTCTCTCTTTTCTCATCTCAAACAATTCAAAAACACAGTAATAAGGATAATGCATGTTGTACGTTACGAGCCTTAAGCTATTTGAGAAAAGGTTGTTGGAGGGTCACTCTTCAGTAATCTGACTGCTTAGTATGGTACCCTTAGGGTGACATGCGACGTAGTCACTCTCAGATCACAAGTCTTTAGTGCAGTACAAGTTACAAACAGACTAAAAAAAAATTTCTTTTGTAAAAAACTCAAACAAACATTCAAACTCTGTTTTGTCCTCTTGGACCTTTAATCAGGAAAACCCTTTCTCAAGGAGATAAAAAACAGTCAGACAAACTTGTGTCTTCCGTAGCCCGAACTACGTTTGCTCTGATATTTCATGCCGTATGAAAGTACGTAGGCATAGGATGCGATATCCTAGCGAGCAACCTTCCCCTCCTTTCCCGTAGGTGGGCGAACTATGTTGACTCTGATTTCTCGTTCCAGACGGCAATACATAGGCATAAAGTGCGATACTTTGCCGAGTCATTTTCTTTTCTTTTTAACCCAGACCTGTAGAGTAGATAGAATAACACACCCTTAGATAGAAAACAAGCATGGATCCCGTCGAGTACGACGGACGTGAGGGGTGCTAATACCTTCCCCTTGCGTAACCGACTCTCGAATCCAGGATTTGGTTGCGACGACCATTCCTTTCCCTCTTTGCGTTAGGTTTACTCTGAGCGTTTCCTTTCCCTCTTGTGGGATAAATAACGCACGGTGGCGACTCTTCTGTCATAGCCAGCGCCAATTTTCGCAGTAGCGACAGCTGGCGACTCTGCTGGGGACTCCGGTTCTCTATGCGATTCAATCCTAGCGTTTGTTTTCCCGTCTGGGGGTTTTGTATGTATTTACCTTTCTGCCTTTACTTTCAGTACTATATTATTGTTGTTGTGCTGGGTAGAGGGTTAGATTGAGAGATAAGCCGAACCTGGGCTTGAGTTTTCACATAGACTTAGAAGTAGAGAGTAGTGGTTAGCCTGTTTGCTTAGCTCGCACCAGCTAGCCGCGAAATCTGCGCTCGGACGAGATTCTCTTTGATGCTTCTTGTCTGGCCCTTAGGGCTCGACAAGTTGTCTGACCCGAGGATTGTCGACTCTGGGGACCTATCAATTGGGATTCAACTAAGTGAGGCCGCTTCAAGGGATGATGATGCCACACCTTCTGGGTATCGTATCATCGCTCTTGAAAGTCTGTGATGTTGGACCCGCATAGGATGTCGTACCTTGTCTGCGAGTTAAGTACATACCTGTGAGGGGTAGGTAGGTCTGTTTGCAGGAAACCTTTGACCTCAGAGTACCTGGTTTATCTCTGTTAGGGAGATGTGGTTACAGGGTTCTTTTGAGTGGTTGGTTTGGTTTGAAGCGAAGATTTGGTGGTTCTCAGGCTTCAGTACAGAGCATCACAGTTCATTAGCATTGCACTTGATCTCCTGTTTGCATATACATGTGCATTTTCATGTTTGCATTTCATTAACATGTATTTATGTTGCAGGTGTGATCATTCCCCTCTGATTCTAGTGTATCTTCTGGCCAGACATGGAGTCCATGAAGAGGACAGTTGCTTACCGGTTGCACTCGCCAGATATCAGTTCCTTGCTGGGATTAGTTGCTCTAGCAGATGAGAGAGTGAGGGCTGAGTTCAGAGTATCTTATGGGAGATTGCTTAGTTTGTTGTACAGACCTTCAGCATTTGAGACGACTGGGGTGTATACTTTGATACAGTTTTATGAGCCTCAGCTGAGATGCTTTCTGTTCCCCGACTATATTCTGGCACCCACTTTGGAGGAGTATTCTGTTATGTTAGGAGTTCCTGTGTTAGACCAGATGCCCTTTATACATGTTGACACTGAGCCTGAGTTGGCTACACTTGCTGAGATTGTCAGTTTAGACGCTTCTGAGTTCCCTGGAGGTTTGGTCAAGCTGAACGGAGCTTATGGTTTTCACCTGTCTGTCCTGGTTGAGAAGGCTACACAGTGCGCGAAGAGTGGATGTTGGGTTGCCTTCAGTGCCATTCTAGCTGTCTGCATCTATGGGATTGTCTTATTTCCCAATGTGCCAGATTTTGTCGACTTAGATGCTTTCTTAATTCTTGCCTCGAAGAATCCAGTTCCTACTCTCTTGGGCGATGTTTATCATTCTATTCACTATAAGAATGAGAAACGTCATGGCAAGAATGTTTCCTACTGTCTTCCTCTTTTGTACAGATGGTTCCAGGGACATCTTCCGAAGACAGGGCCTTTTGTTGATGTTGTTGGTACTTTGGATTGGTCTTCCCGGTTGATGGGGAAATCTGCTGAGAATATCATTTGGTTTGATCGGAGCATGCTTGGCATTGATATTATATATAGTTTTAGTGGCTTTCCGAATGTCCCTTTGATTGGACGGAAGGGTTGTATCAACTATAACCCTTCTTTGCTGGTGAGACAGTTTGGTTATGCCTTGAGAGATGCTCCTATTGAGATTGAGATACAGGAATCTCTGTATCTCACGGGCTTATTAGGCGAGGCTGTTTTGATCAGGTTGAGACATGCATGGGCTAACATCTATAGGAAAGGGAAAGCTTTGCTTGGTAAGAGCAATAGTAAGGCTTATGATCCTTATTTGGCTTGGATCCACGAGAGAGCTAAGGTTTTCTTGATGCCATATCCTGCTGTGGAGCCTTTGTATCTGCCAGTGGTTGAGGTACCTACTTCGGTAGAGATGGAGAAGTATAACAAATTGTTGGCTGAAAACGAAGAATTGAAGAAAGCCAATGACGAGTTAGAGAAAGAGATCTTCCGGTTGCGTCATGAGAAGAATGAAGTTACCTTCACTGTGAAGGAACAGACAGAGTTGGTTAATAGGTTGGGTTCAGAGTTGACTGAGGAAACCAACAAGAGAGAAAAAGTGGGAGTAGCCTTGAACGGTGTTAGCAAGGTGCTTGCTTCCAAGAAGGAACTCTTAAACAAAGCTTATTCCCGAATCGGCAAGTGGGAAACATTGTGGAATGTCACGCTTACCAAGCGGAAGGAGCGTGAAGCTGAGCTGAAGTTGCAGATTGCCACGCTAGAGGCGCAGATTAGAGCCCAGGATGCGAAGATTGCTGAAGAGACATCACTTAGGAGCGTTGTTGAGCTTAGAGTAAGTGACCTTGGCAAGGAGCTGAGAAGTTGTGAATTGAAGGCCGGCTCCAGGAGATGCAGACTCGACGAGTGTTTTGGCGAAGGAACCTGCAAGGACGATGCCACAAAGCTGAGATCCACTGCTGAGCGACATGCATTACTGATACAGGAGCTGATCTCCATACTAGGCCATTCGGAGACGTTGAGGATATTGGAAGATGTCAGAGCACGTCATTTGGCCTGATTTATCTTTGCTTTTGTTATCTGTACTTGTATTTTGACCATCGCCAGGATTGTTGGCCGAGGTCTTTTCAGCTGCATTCAGTTATACTCCTGTACTCTGCCTCTTGGCATTTGTTTATGTATGAGGATTTTCTGATTCCTTGCTTGCTTGATTGGGACTCCATTGTCGTGATGGCCTTCTCTCTGAAACTAGAATCGGGGGGGGGGGGGGGGGGGAAGATAACCTGTAGCATATTTATACATTTGCATCTGCATATTGCATGACCAGTGCTTTTTGAATCTGTATCTTATTTCCTGCATCTCACAGGTTTCAGGATTGACAACCCGAGAACGCACCGTTATTCTACCAGGAACAACTGCAAGAGAATCATGGGTCAAGTTCAAGTCGAGATGCAGGAAATTCGTGAGAAGTTGGCACTTTTCATGCAAGCAATGGAAACTGTGGTCAAGGGCCAGGAGAATCTCCAGACTCTGGTGCAACCGCTGCTGGTGCGGGCGAATGGAAATACTGATTATCACTCTGTTGGAACTCCTCACAGAGAAGACGGGATACCTACAGTGGTCGTTCCCACAAGTGGTGGAGTTGGTGCCGGTGATGGCAATGGCAATGGAAATACTGGTGCTGGTGCTGGTAATGGTAATACTGGTAATGGTAACATTGGTACTGGAAACGCTGGAAATGGTGATGGGAATGTTGTTAATAATACAAGCAATGCTGGAGATGCTGATCAAGGGTTAGGTGACAACACTGGTTTTGGGAACAATAACCAAGGGTTTGGCAATGGTAATCGTGATGGTAATTTTGGTTTCAACAATCAAGGCTTTGGCTACGATGACTATGGTAACAAAAATCAAGGGTATGGATACGGTGATGTTGGCTTTGGTAACATGAACAACAACGGTGCTGGGATGGTGCCTTTCAACATTGGGTATGGACTAGGTGGGGTCAACCAAGTATTCGGTAACAGAGGACGGGGTCCTATTTTCAATCAACAGGGATATGGCCGTAACGCTGGTTACGAGGGATATGGCAATGAGAATCTGAACTGGGGCGAGGATCGCCAGGAAGACGCTTTCTCCGGACAAGGCGTGAGATTTGAAAGGCCTAATGATAATGATAGGAGGTTCAAAATGATGGAAGAGCAGATCAAAGGGATAGCCAATCAGAACTTTGTTGGGTTAGATATGACCACCATGGGACTAGTGCCTGGGCTGAGGGTACCTTTGAAATTCAAAGCTCCAACATTTGACAAGTATAAGGGGGATACATGCCCTATGGTTCATGTACGTTCTTATTACAGAAGAATGTCTGCATACTCTGACGACGAGAAGATGCTTATGCATTTCTTTCAAGACAGTTTATCGGGACCATCGCTGGAATGGTACATGGGACTGGAGCCCACCCAAATTAGAAGCTGGAAAGAATTGGTTGATGCTTTTGTTAAACATTACCAGTATAATAGTGACTTGGCGCCAAACAGGGTTCAGCTGCAGAGTTTGTCTCAGAAGAATGGTGAAAGCTTCAAGGAGTACGCGCAGCGTTGGCGTGATATTGCGGCTAGGGTTCATCCCCCTTTGGTTGAAAGAGAGTTGATTGATATGTTTATTGGAACATTCTCTGGAATGTATTATGACAAATTGCTTAATGTCTCGATGGGTAGTTTCTCCGACATGATTCTCATGGGAGAACGGATTGAAAACGGAATTAAGATTGGGAAGATTCAAGCAGGTGAATCCACCTCAGCTGGAGGTGCAAGGAAAGCCTTTGGTGGAAGAAGACAAGGCGACGCCAGTGCGGTATATGGCGATCGAGGTCGTGGGAGAGGTAGGAATCAGTATCAGCCACAGCAAGTTGCTAGTGTTACTATCCCGATACCTCAGCAAAAACAACAATAACAACCGCAACGGCAACAACAGCCGCAGCAACAGAGAATGCACCCTGCTCAGCGTAGAATTCAAGAGGGTAGGCCGAAGAGAGTATTTGAAGCACCTCCTTCAACGTATGCTGAACTGTTTCAAACGCTGTTGGGTTTGAATTTAGTTGAAAAAAGAACGATGGCCCCGTTGACGGGAATTCCTCCATTTGGTTTTGACGCTAGTAAACATTGTGATTTTCATTCCGGGGCGCCCGGACATGATATTGAAGGTTGCCATGCTTTCAAACATAAGGTTCAAGATTTGCTTGATAGTAAGGCCATTAATTTTGGTCAGGATGGTCCCAATATTGTACAACAACCCATGCTGAATCATGGAGCGAATGCTATCATAACGGAAGAGAATTTGAACTTGGTTATGGATGTGAATGAATTGAATACACCGTTGAGTTGTGTTAAAAGTAGACTGTTGAAAGGGGGAGTATTCCCTGGATGTGATGAATATTGTCTGGATTGCTGGACCCAACCAGAGGGTAGCTCGGATTTGAAAAGAGGTATCCAAGCCATGATAGATGAGGGGATTTTGCAATTTGATCGGACTGCTGTTGAGAAGCCTGTTGAGGCATTGTTTGAAAAGCAGGATGAGATTGCAACTGTTACGATCCCAATGAAGACTATTACGATATCGGCGCCCGCCAAGCGGCCGACTATCACAATAACAAAAGCAGGACATGTTCCTTTTGAAAGTACAAAAGTTGTTCCATGGACGTATGGGTTAGAAGCATATTATAATGGAGAGAAGATTGAGGTGAATAGCCAGCCAGCGGGGGCAGTTGACAATGTTGTTGGAACGGGAGGCATGACCCGTAGTGGAAGAATCTTTACCGCACCTGAAGTTGAAGCAGAGAAGATTGCTAAAGGAAAATCCAAGGTGAGTGAAAGTGGACCATCCCAGTTGAAAGAGAAAGACACGTCGCTCAAGGACGTAGAAGAGTTCATGAGGCTAATTCGCAAGAGCGATTATAAGATTGTTGAGCCCTTACAATAGACACCCTCAAAAATCTCAATCCTATCTTTGTTGCTGTGTTCTGAGGCTCACCGAAACGCTTTGTTGAAGATATTGGACACGTCATTTGTACCTCAGGAGGTTTCTGTCAACCAGCTAGAGGGGGTACTGGCGCATGTCAATGCTGGACATAGTTTAGGTTTCACTGATTTTGATCTAACACCCAGAGGCCGAGAGCATAATATGGCTTTGCACATATCGGTGGAATGTCGGGGCACCATAATGTCGCATGTTCTTGTGGATACCGGATCATCTCTGAATGTATTGCCTAAAAAGGATATGATGAAGTTGGATATCCGGGGAATTATTTGCACGCCAAGTGACTTGGTTGTGAGGGCGTTTGATGGAACGAGAAGGTCGGTGTTTGGATCGATAAGGTTGTCGTTGCAGGTCGGGCCGGAAATATTCGACACTGAATTTTATATCATGGATATTCATCCAGCTTATAGCTGTTTACTTGGGCGTCCATGGATACACTCTGCAGGGGCTGTGACCTCCACGCTACATCAGAAGCTTAAGTTTGAAGTCGGTGGTGGCATTGTTACTATTTGTGGGGAGGAGGACATCTTGGTCAGTCATCTCTCATCATTCAAGTACGTTGAAGTGGATGGAGAAATCCACGAAACGCCCTGCCAAGCCTTCGAAGGGTTGCAAATCAAAGACAAGTTCAGTGTTCCCAGCAAAGTGCCAGAGGTTGTTGTGGCTTCGTACAAAGATGCTCAAGTGTTGGTTCAGACTGGTGAGACCAAGGGTTAGGGTCAAGTGCTGGAAATTCCTGTCAAGATGGACAAGTTTGGACTAGGGTACCGCCCAACATCAACACCTTCTGCATCAGGCGCGCCCAAGTTTAAAGGATCGGTGGTGATTACTCCAAAGGGAGTCTGCTTTGAGACGATTAATGCTGTTTCTGATTCTGAAGACGGAGATAGTGATTGCGACATGGACGCGTGGATCAAGCCTAGCGTGCCAGGACAAAGTCTCTGCAACTGGTCCATCCGAGAAATCGTCCCAGTGACTACAAAACAGTAATGATTTGTTTTCTTGATTATTGTATAATCCTGTGTCCTACCCGGGGCATAGTGGTTTTGTTTTAGGGCCATCTGCTTATGTGTATGCACTGTTTAATCATTGAATAAAGGCATTTTTCTCATACAAATTTTGTGTTCCCTGTTTTTCTTGTTTTTATTTTAACAATAAATGGCAACGTGGTTATGAGCTTTGTTTGCACTCATTTGAAGCATTTAACCATTTCCTTTGCAGGATTCATATTTCAGATGACACCGAACACGAACTTCCTATGACTCGCTTTGACTTCGAGCATCCGGTATTTCAAGCTGAGGTAGAGATTGTTGAGGATAGCGACTTGCCAGAAGAGTTGACTCGACTGTTGAAACAGGAAGAAAGAATCATTCTGCCTCATCAGGAAGAGATTGAGATTATCAACGTGGGGTTCGAGGGAGTTGTCAGGAACATCCGGATAGGGGCTGCATTGCAAAGCGACATCAAGCAGGGTCTGATTGAGATGTTGCAAGAGTACAGTGATATCTTTGCTTGGTCGTACGAGGATATGCCAGGATTGGATACTGATATGATTGTTCATCGTCTGCCATTGCGAGAAGAATGTCCGCCTGTTAAGCAAAAACTTAGAAGAACTAGACCAAATATGTCTGTGAAGATTAAGGAGGAAGTTCAAAAACAGTGGGATGCTGGGTTCTTGGCTGTTACAACTTATCCATCATGGGTCGCCAATATAGTACCGGTACCAAAGAAAGACGGTAAAGTGCGGATGTGCGTAGACTATCGTGATTTGAATAAGGAGAGCCCAAAGGACGACTTTCCGCTTCCTCATATCGATGTGTTGGTCGATAACACTGCTTAATTCTCTGTATTCTCCTTCATGGATGGCTTCTCGGGCTATAATCAGATAAAAATGGCGCCATAAGACATGGAGAAAACAACCTTCATTACTCCCTGGGGAACATTTTGCTACAAAGTGATGCCCTTTGGTTTGAAGAACGCTGGGGCAACATATCAACGTGCTATGGCGATGCTCTTTCATGACATGATGCATAAAGAGATCTAGGTTTATGTTGATGATATGATTGCCAAATCCCAGACGGAGGAAGAGCATTTGGTTAATCTGCTGAAATTGTTCAAGAGGCTTAGGAAATTCAGGCTGAAGCTGAATCCTAACAAGTGCACCTTCGGGGTGAGATCCGGTAAACTATTGGGGTTTATTGTGAGCGAAAAAGGAATTGAGGTTGATCCTGTTAAGATAAAAGCAATACAAGAAATTCCAACGCCTAAAACAGAAAAAGAAGTGTGTGGGTTCTTAGGGAGGTTGAACTAGATTGCTCGGTTCATATCTCACCTAACCGCTACATGCGAGCCATTATTCAAATTGTTGAAAAAGAATCAGGCTGTGACCTGGAATGAAGATTGTCAAAGGGCGTTTGAAAAAATAAAAGCATATTTTCAGGAACCTCCAATATTGATACCCCCAGTAGCCGGGAGACCATTGATTATGTATTTGACGGTTCTTGAGGAAAGTATGGGTTGTGTTCTCGGTCAACATGACAAGATCGGACGTAAAGAGTATGTGATTTACTACTTGAGTAAAAAGTTCACAGATTGTGAATCCCGTTACTCAATGCTCGAAAAGACATGTTGTGCGCTAGTCTGGGCTGCCAAACGTTTGAGACAATACATGTTAAACCATACAACCATGCTAATTTCGAAGATGGATCCGATCAAATATGTATTTGAAAAGCAAGCACTCTCCGGGAGGAATGCTCGATGGCAGATGGTGCTGATAGAATATGATATTCAATATGTTTCTCAAAAGGCTATCAAAGGTAGTGTTCTGTCAGAGTACCTAGCGGAGCAGCCAATTGAAGATTATCAACCAATGAGGTTTGATTTTCCTGACGAGGATATCATGTACTTGAAAATGAAAGATTGTGATGAGTCGTTGTCGGATGAAGGTCCAGAGTTGGGTTCCAAATGGCAGTTGATATTTGATGGCGCTGTTAACTCCTACGGTAGTGGAATAGGGGAAATTATCACTATTCCTCAAGGGACGCGCATTCCCTTTACTTCCAGATTGACCTTTCCAGTTATCAATAATGAGGCTGAATATGAGGCGTGCATTATGGGTCTTGAGGAGGCTATTGATTTGAGAATTAAATATCTTGATGTATACGGGGACTCTGCTCTAGTGGTCAACCAGATTAAAGGAGAATGGGAGACGCGGCAGCCCAATCTAATACCCTATATGAATTATGCAAGGAGATTGTTGCCTTTCTTTGACAAGGTGGAATTGCACCATGTACCGCGAGCAGAAAATCAGATGGCCGACGCTCTTGCGACGCTGTCTTCAATGTATAAATTTAACTTCTGGAATGAAGCTCCCAGGATTGTTATCTCTCGCCTCGATAGGCCCGCCTTCATATTCGCCATTGAGGAAACATCCGATGGCAAACCGTGGTATTTCGATATCCAGAATTTCCTGAAAAACCAAGAGTATCCGGCTGGGGCATCCAGTCGAGATCAGAAGACTCTTAGGAGATTGGCTGGCAATTTTTATTTGAATCCGGATGGCGTCCTATACAAGAGAAACCACGACTTGGTGTTGTTGCGGTGTGTGGACGAGAAAGAGGTTAAGTTGCTCATGGAAGAGATCCATGAAGGTACATTTGGTACGCATGCTGGTGGACATGCAATGACGAGAAAACTGTTGCGGGCAGGTTACTATTGGCTAATGATGGAAACAGATTGTTTCAAGTTCGCGAAGCGGTGTCATAAATGTCAAATTTATGCGGACAAAATTCATGTGCCTCCGAGCCCTCTGAATGTTATGTCATCACCGTGGCCTTTCTCGATGTGGAGAATTGATATGATCGGAAAGATTGAGCCTACGGCATCAAACGGACACCGGTTCATTTTGGTAGCCATCGACTACTTCACCAAATGGGTGGAAGCAGCGTCATATGCTAATGTCACCAAACAAGTGGTAGCCAGATTTATCAAAAGAGATGTCATCTGCAGATATGGAATCCCAGAGCGGATTATCACCGACAACAGTTCAAACTTGAATAACAAAATGATGAAAGAGCTGTGTCAAATTTTCAAGATCGAACATCACAACTCTTCTCCTTATCGGCCCAAGATGAATGGCGCCGTTGAAGCGGCCAATAAGAACATAAAGAAGATTGTTCAGAAGTTGGTTGTGACTTACAAGGACTGGCATGAGATGTTGCCTTTCGCTTTGCACGGTTATCGTACGACGGTACGCACATCAACCGGGGAAACTCCTTTTTCATTGGTGTATGGCATGGAGGCAGTGTTACCATTGGAGGTTGAGATTCCTTCTTTGAGGGTTTTACGCGATGTCCAACTTGATGAGGCAGAATGGGTAAAAGATAGGCTGAACCAGCTCAGTTTAATGGATGAAAAGAGACTTGCTTCTCTCGCATATGGTCGGTTGTATCAGAGCCGGATGAAGAAAGCTTACGATAAGAAGGTATGTCCTCGAAGCTTTCAGACGGGCGATCTTGTGCTAAAAAATATTCTCCCACCACAATCAGACCACAGGGGAAAATGGACTCCCAACTATGAAGGTCCATATGTCGTCAGAAAGGTTTTCTCTGGAGGAGCCTTGTTGTTATCCACCATGGATGGTGAGGACTTTACGTCTCCTGTGAATTCAGACGCAGTTAAAAAATACTTTGCTTAAAATAGACCCGCTGGACAGAAAAAGAGAGTCCAGGCAAAAATGGGGCATCCCGGCGAACCGTAAAAAAGGAATAAAAGGTTCGATCAAAAATTAGGGATAAAATTGAAAAGATGTACACCCGCGAAGTCGAAAACCTGAAAAGGCCGACTTCGGAAAAAAAAGGGTATCCCGGTGAATTGAAAACCCGCAAAGGGCGATTCACGCAAAAGTTAGGGATTGAAAAGCAAATGACTGCGGTCCGAGTTTGATACTGCATTGCTTAGTGGTGGTTTGGGAGTGCTTAAGGATCGTATATCCGAAACAATCTCTTCTGAAGATCGAGTATCGGGAAAACGTTAGAGTCGGGCGAGTCATAGGAGAATCAGCTCATGGTGTTTATCTGTATCGCGTTGCCGACATGTATATCAAATTTGTTTTGTATCTTTCTTTGTGCTTCTTGTGCATATGTTGTATTTTGCTTGTGTGTAAGTTCCTCTTTTCAGGAGTTACATCCCGTGTACAAAGTTTTGCCTATTTACAGGCCCATTCAATAAAGCATGTTATTCAGTACTTGATATTTGTTCTTTACTGTTTTGTCTGTGAAAAACGCCGATGTTTTTGATGAACTTGCACTTGCATAAACTTGTTGGCCCTTGCCAATAATTGCTAAAACTTCGAATTAACTGAATGAACGTCACGGATATTAACTCGGATAGATTTTGTTGTGTAGATTTTTTTTGTCTCGTTTGTGTTTTGCAGGGTCCTTACCTTTGAAGCAAACGGTCAGGAATTGTATTCCCCAGCCAAAGTCTCTTGACGTAGGGCCTGATTTCATTTGAGGTCGTTCCTTAGCAAGTCGTATCTTATCCCCAGAGAGTGGAGACGGCGCTTATTCCTACCAGATGTGGAATTGTCCTCCCATAGAGAGTATCACCAAGAATGTCGCCTGAAGAGTATCCTCATGGAAGTTGTCCATAGGATATCCCCAGCAGGACAAAATCAATATCCCCGGCAGAGGACGCCTCCCTAGAGGATGGTTATTCCTTTCCCCGCAGGTCGTCATTCTTTCGTCAGGATGATTGTCCTCAGCAGAGTTTGTAGCTCTGAGTTTGTAGACTGTGTCCCGACAGTGTAATTCTTCCCCAGAAGGGTCGCATCTTTCCCCAATAGGGTTTGTGTCTTTTTTTCCCGAGTGTCTGATCTCCCCAGCAGAGTTGGTTGTTGTTTCCGGCATTTATTTTGCCGGAATACTTTGTGATACCCGTTTATCCCCAACAGAGTTGGTTTTGTTCTTAGCCATTTCATACCAGAGTGTTTCTCTGCAGTTGAGCCTGCATTTTCATATATCATCATATTTGCATCTACCCAAATGCGTAGCATTTCCATGTCGAATGGAGCATTACGCCATTGTCAAACATACGCATGTTGAAACATAGGTCAGGTTGGTTAACCTCATGTTTTCAAGTGTTGTTTTCCCTACAGGTGGATGGAGCTCTTGCTCAGATTAATTACCAGATAAGCAAGGTCTCGGCGGGAGACATGTAATGATAATGTTCGTTTTGTCATTATTCCCCACAGAGTGGCTTGGATTAGTTTCTCTTATCCCTCCAGCGGAGTATTTCTTCAAAATTGTTGTTATGTCAGTATCAAAAGATTTCGTGAATCATTTTTTTGGAAGTTGTCGCCTATGTCGAAGTAGGTGTCTGGCAGGTTGGGTTCAGAAAATCCCCAGTAGAGTCCTTCTCAGATTTGCTGCCATGTCCGCGCTAAAAATTTGAAGATTGGACCAGTATTTTGTTACCCATTTGATTGATGGAGTTAGCTACTGCAAAGATAGGCAGAGAAGCTGTATTCAGAGTTATTTTCCTGTATTGGACAGAGTTATTTCCCGTAGTGGTGACGGAGTTATTTTCCTATGTCGGACAGAGTTATTGCCCGTAGTGGTGGCGGAGTTATTTTCCTGTATTTTGGCAGAGTTATTGCCCGTAGTGGTGACGGAGTTATTTTCCTGTATTTTGGCAGAGTTATTGCCCGTAGTGGTGACGGAGTTATTTTCCTGTATTTTGGCAGAGTTATTGCCCGTTGTGGTGACGGAGTTATTTTCCTGTATTTTGGCAGAGTTATTGCCCGTAGTGGTGACGGAGTTATTTTCCTGTATTTTGGCAGAGTTATTGCCCGTAGTGGTGACGGAGTTATTTTCCTGTATTTTGGCAGAGTTATTGCCCATAGTGGTGACATAGTTATTTTCCTGTATTTTGGCAGAGTTATTGCCCGTAGTGGTGACAGAGTTATTTTCCTGTATTTTGGCAGAGTTATTTCCCGTAGTGGTGACGGAGTTATTTTCCTGTATTTTGGCAGAGTTATTGCTCGTAGTGGTGACGGAGTTATTTTCCTATATTTTGGCAGAGTTACTGCCCGTAGTGGTGACGAAGTTATTTTCCTGTATTTGGCAGAGTTATTTCCCGTAGTGGTGACGAAGTTAGTTCGTGTGTGTTGACAGAGTTACTTCTTATTTGGTGATAAAACTATTTCCTCAGTGGAAGTCGCCAAAGTTACTCCCTGTGTTGTTGGCGGAGTTATTTTCCCAGTAAAAGCGTTAGAAAAGATTGTTACCTGTAATGGATGGAGATCGCGCCTGAGTTGACAGAGATTGTTACCTGTGATTGACAGTGATTTGCACCTGTGTTGACCGTGATTGCTACCCATGTGGACGGAGTTATTATCCATAATCGATGGATTATCCTCAGTGGAGTTGTTACCTGTGACTGATAGAGATCGTTATTCCCATGTTGATGGAGTCCTTCCTCGTGTTGACGAAGTTTAGTCCCGTTGTGGACGAGATTTGTTTCTCATAAGGTTAATTCGATGCCTGTGGCGTCACACAGGGAGTTAATGTCGAAATCAAAAGTTTTATTAGAAGATAGATCATTTGTTCCTATAACAAATGGGTTCAGTACAACGGATGTTGTTCACCGAGCAATTTCTGCAGTTCATCTCTGCAGTTGGCAAATTTATGGGTTTCTTGGTATTCAACCGTCTTTTACCTCGATTGGTTGAAGGTCGGTCGCTCTTCACCCAGTCGGGTCCAAGCCGTTTGAATAGGGGCAGCTGTTGCACCCCAAAATTTGCTCAACATCTTTTACCTGGTTTATGTTTCATTGCATTATCATTTGCATAGTTCTATCATTTGCATATCATGGCATATCATTCATACAACATGAGATCAAGTGTAATTATTATTAAGAGAAGCCTAGCAAGAAATCTTATCCAAGTTTGAGAAGTCATCCAAGTCATCATGAGGTGGTGGGAGGTCTTGATCAGCTGAGGACCATCAATGAGATGTGAAGCATGAAGTGTGAATATGAGATGTGTATAGAGCTCATGGAGTGCCTAGAGAGCCATGTTGGAGCTAAATCAAGTCATCAAGTCAAATGCAAGAGCCACAGTTGAAGGGCAGACAATTAGGGTTTCATCTAGATCAACCCTAGGTCAATTATGCAATTGAAAAGCATTCAAGCCTACTTTGAGGTCATGGAGTTCATGGAATGATATGATAAGACATTTGTGGTGTTGCGCCAAGATCAAATCAAGAAGAATCAAGAATGTGGGAAGTTGCTAAATTAGGGTTTCAGTGCAAATTACCCTATTTAGTGCCTAACTTCAAGGCCACATAAGTCAAGATACAAGTTTCAAATGGATCTTTGGCCAACATGAAACTTGTAGAGAATCTCAATACCTTTTATTTGAGTACTAGAAGTCCTCCATTGGATTTGTATAACTCAAGTTATGGTCCAGACAAGTTACAGGTCCTCAGATGCTTCTGAAATTTATCTGTGAAAGTCACTTGACTTCAAAGCAACTTTTAACCTAGAAAGAGGTTTCACATGAACTTTTGGCCAACATAAAGGTTGTTCCTCATGATCTTAGCTTTCTAAATTGTACTAGAAGTTATCCATATGATTTGTAGAACTCAAGTTATGAGGTTTACAAGTCAGGGGTATTTTGGGAAAGTGAGATTATAGGTCATTTTCAAGCATAGGCCAAAATCTCCAACTTGCAAGCTTCAAATGGAAACTTTATCGACATGAAATTTGCTTGGAATGATGTTTTTAGTGCAACCAAGTGGTCATGTGAGTTTGTTTTGGCTCATATCAAAAAGTCATTTGAAATGGCTTGAAAATGAAGAATTTTCAAATATGGAAAGGAGGGGGAAATGGGATTTTGTGTTATAAGACCAAAACCAAGCAAGTAAGTGCATTTTTTGATTGGAAATTGCATTCTAAGATCATTGGCAATACCAGAATTTGGAGGTTAGTTCAAGTTTTGAGAGATAGCATATGGTTACTTCACTTGTAAGTAACATTGCAAAATGAATGCACAAGGCAATTCAGACCAATCCCTCCATTCAAACTCATTCTAAATGACATGTACAAGGTGTGAGAACCTTCTGGAACAAGGAAAAGCTTACAAAGCACGACTGGTACATTGCACTTGAACAAAAAAATCAGAAAAATTGGATACACGGATTTGGGCTACAAACACATTGCAAAGGCCCATGGAACTCTTCTATATATTCATTAGAGTGAGTTCAGATCAATTTTGAGCATCATTTCGCGCCAGAGCAAGCAAGAGCAAGAAAATTTTCTCAACTGCAAGTTGAAATCGAATTCTCAGATTCAGACCAATTCAAGCCAAATTGAGGTGTGCAATCTCTTCCTTGTGGATCATTGAAGCTATCTGGAGCATTTGGAAGCAAGCCACGAGCTCTAAGGACCTCTGTTTCAAGATCTATACCAGGTTTGCATTTCTCAAAATTCAGCATGATTTAGTATGAGATGATTAGGTTTAGACTTGTGGTTAGGATCTACACATGACATAGATCGTTTTAGGCTTGATTTGAACTCAATTGGTGATGATTGAAGATGACATAGCTGATCTGTTTGGACTTGAATCTCTTGATTCATGAGGTGTTAATGTTAGATGTTTAGATCAGGTTGATGTACGCAACAAGATGAATAGATCTATACCATTAGTTTTGAGTTTAGTGAAAGTTGTTAAGGATGTTATTTCTGAACTTTGCTTCGTGTTTGATTATGTGTTGAGAATTAGATGATTTTGATGATGGATTTGGAATGTACGTGAAAAACTGAGTTGATTTGGTGTATAGTTTGTTATTTTTGGTTGCCTGAACCTGGACTCTCGCCGGAGAAGACGACCGGAGTCTTCTCCGGCCACCACCAACCACCACTCTGTTTCTCACTCAGGTGAACTGGAAATATGAAGAAGATGATGTCTGGACCCTTGGATCATCACTTGACCTTTGACTACAGCCAAGATCCAACGCACATGACTTAAAGGTGGTTTTGAATTTCTGAATCCAAAACACTGCCGTTTCACTAATGTGGTGGCTTTATGTGGCGCGTCCAGATCTTTGACTAGTCTCCTGATCCAATGGCTCTTGTTTTATCTCAGCTTTAATTTAATTTTTATTTTATTTTGCTTTATTTTAATTGTTTTTTGATTCCAAAAATCATATTAATTCCAATTTTGATCCAAAAATTATTTTTAAAATATCCTCATGATCCTTATGGAATTTGTGATTTTCTGGGATTAACAAAATACAATTTCATGCATTTTTCAATTTAATTTGATTTTTCTCATTTTATTTTGGTTCTTTATTTTTGCATAATTGACCATCTGTTTTGTTGAATTTAGTTCTTCCAATTGGTTTAGAGTTTGGCTTTGATTTTTTAATATGTGTTAGGGTAGACATGTATGTTCCCTTAGAATTTTTCTTGGATTTTTAGAACAATATTAGGATCTGTTTTAGGGATTGAGATTAGGACCCTCCCAAACTTGTAGATTCCATTGACCTATCTCAATATAGGATTTGTTTAGATGACTTAGAAGTTGATTTAGGCTTTAATCTTTTTAGATTAGGTTGTTCAAACATGCATGTTCCCTTAGGAATTTTATTAGATTTTTGTAACTTGATTTTCTATTTTTAATTATATTTTGCCATTGGTTTGTGTTTATGATTCCTCTCTTGAGTGTTTTGGTTTGTTTGGTTTGATTGATTGCCTTGGAGTTGATTTGAGCTTGGATTCTTTTTGGTGGAGCTTCTGGATTCATTGAAGATGCTTAGGATTGAGGATTGGAACTTGGAGTTGAAGGCTTTTCCTCTTGTGGAGTTTTTGTTTAGGAGCTTAGAGAATTAGGGTTTTAGGAAGTGCCTTAGACCTAGTTTTGATTTTTTCTTCAAACATGGGGTGCATTGTTTGCCTCTATTCTATCCAATGACATAAAGTCCTTCTTGGGAAGCTCTATCTATCCTTAGGAGAGATGAGTGGTATGCCCAAGTGAGTAGAACTTTGAGGATACCTTTCATTTGCGATGTTGAGTTCTTAGTGATTTCCTTTGGTTGTCATTAAGTTCCTTAACATTATAACTTGATCTTGATGATTAATCCTCCTCTTGGAGTGTGCTTGTTGGAGCTTGAAGATTGATGAAGCTTGAAGATAGAAGCTTGTTTGAAGATGAGGCCTTGCTGTCAACTTTGTTGTCTTTCCAACTTTGCTGTTTAGAGCTGCTGTTGTTGTTTGCTGTAGGAGTTTGGTACTGCTGCTTGGGCTGCCTTCTATGTGTGTTTTGTTTTTCTCTGTATTGTCTGTTTGCTTGTGTTGATTACCCCTAGGTTTGAGGTGGAGCTTGTCTCCTCTTGTCTATTGTTTTCTCCCTTGCCTCTCTTATACTGTTGCATGCTTATTTGTTTACTGTTTACTGTAATTGCTTGCTGTCTTTTGCTGTTTATCCCCTAGGATCTCTGATTTCCTATGTGCAAGAGGAAATTATGACAGACATTAGGTTTTGAACCATGCATGATAACTGTAGGTAGATTCCCTTTCAACCATAGTTTTAGGGTGTCTCTCTTTTCTCATCTCAAACAATTCAAAAACACAGTAATAAGGATAACGCGTGTTGTACGTTACGAGCCTTAAGCTATTTGAGAAAAGGTTGCTGGAGGGTCACTCTTCAGTAATCAGACTGCTTAATATGGTACCCTTAGGGTGACATGCGACGTAGTCACTCTTAGATCACAAGTCTTTAGTGCAGTACAAGTTACAAACAGACTAAAAAAAATTTCTTTCGTAAAAAACTCAAACAAACATTCGAACTCTGTTTTGTCCTCTTGGACCTTTAATCAGGAAAACCCTTTCTCAAGGAGATAAAAAACAGTCAGACAAACTTGTGTCTTCCGTAGCCCGAACTACGTTTGCTCTGATCTTTCATGTCGTATGAAAGTATGTAGGCATAGGATGCGATATCCTAGCGAGCAACCTTCCCCTCCTTTCCCGTAGGTGGGCGAACTACGTTGACTCTGATTTCTCGTTCCTGAAGGGAATACGTAGGCATAAAGTGCGATACTTTGCCGAGTCATTTTCTTTTCTTTTTAACCTAGACCTGTAGAGTAGATAGAATAACACACCCTTAGATAGAAAACAAGCATGGATCCCGTCGAGTACGAGGGACGTGAGGGGTGTTAATACCTTCCCCTTGCGTAACCGACTCCTGAATCCAGGATTTGGTTGCGACGACCATTCCTTTCCCTCTTTGCGTTAGGTTTACTCTGAGCGTTTCCTTTCCCTCTTGTGGGATAAATAACGCACGGTGGCGACTCTTCTGTCATAGCCGGCGCCGATTTTCGCAGTAGCGACACTTTTCAATCCCTAACTTTTGCCTGAATCTCCCTTTGCGGGTTTTCAATTCGCCGGGATACCCTTTTTTGCCGAAGTTGCCTTCTCAGGTTTTTGACTTCGCGGGTGTACATCTTTTCAATTTTTATCCCTAATTTTTGCCCGAACCTTTTTGTATTTTCTTGGTTCGCCGGGATGCCCCATTTTTGCCTGGACTCTCTTTTTCCTGTCCAGCGGGTCTCTTTAAGCAAAGTATTTTTTAACTGCGTCCGAGTTCACAGGGGATGAAAAATCTTCGTCATCCATGGTGGACAACAGTAAGGCTCCTCCAGAGAAGACCTTTCGCACGATGTATGAATCTTCATAGTTGGGAGTCCATTTGCCCCTGTGATCTGACTGTGGTGGGAGAATCTTCTTTAGCACAAGATCGCCCATCTGAAAGCTTCGAGGGTGCACCTTCTTGTCGAAAGCTTTCTTCATCCGGCTCTGGTATAACCGACCATACGTGATAGATGCAAGTCTCTTATCATCCATCAAACTGAGCTAATTCAGCCTATTCCTTACCCATTCTGCCTCATCAAGTTGGACATCAAGCAGTACTCTCAAGGAAGGGATCTCAACTTCTAATGGCAGGACCGCCTCCATACCATACACCAGTGAGAAAGGTGTTGCCCCGGTTGACATGCGTACCGTCGTACGATAACCGTGCAAAGCGAAGGGCAACATCTCGTGCCAGTCTTTGTATGTCACAACCATCTTCTAAACTATCTTCTTGATGTTCTTATTGGCCGCTTCAACAGCGCCATTCATCTTGGGCCGATAGGGAGATGAATTATGATGCTCAATCTTGAAATTCTGGCACAATTCCTTCATCATTTTGTTATTCAGGTTCAAACCATTGTCAGTAATGATTCTTTCGGGGATGCCGTAGCGACAAATGATATCCTTTTTGATAAACCGGGCTACCACATGCTTGGTAACATTAGCGTAAGATGCTGCTTCAACCCATTTGGTGAAGTAATCGATAGCTACCAAGATGAACCTGTGTCCATTGGATGCGGTGGGCTCAATTTTGCCAATCATATCAATGCCCCACATGGAGAAAGGCCACGGGGACGCCATAACGTTCAAAGGGCTCGGCGGCACCTGAATCTTGTCCGCATAAATTTGGCACTTGTGGCACTTCTTTGCAAATTTGAAACAGTCTCGTTCCATTGTCAACCAATAATACCCTTCCCGTAATAACTTTCGAGACATAGCATGTCCGCTAGCGTGCGTGCAAAGGTTCCCTCGTGGACCTCTTCCATGAGTAAATTAGCCTCTTTCTCATCAACACATTGCAAAAGCACCCAATCATGGTTTCTCCTATACAGAAAACCATCCGGATTCAAGTAGAAATTGCCAGCCAATCTCCTAAGAGTCTTCTTATCGCGGCTGGATGCCCCAGTCGGATACTCTTGGTTCTTTAGGAAATTCTGGATATCAAAATACCACGGCCTGCCATCAGAAGCTTCCTCAATGGCGAATATGAAGGCGGGCCTATCAAGGAGAGAGATAACTATTCTGGGAGCCTCGTTCCAGAAGTTAACTTTGTACATGGAAGACAACGTCGCAAGAGCGTCAACCATCTCATTTTTTGCCCGTGGCACATGATGAAACTCTACCCTGTCAAAGAAAGGCAATAGTCTCCTTGCATAATTCATATACGGTATCAGATTGGGCTGACGGGTCTCCCATTCACCCTTGATCTGGTTCACGACTAGCGCAGAATCTCCAAACACATTAAGATTTTTAATCCTCAAATCAATAGCCTCCTCAAGACCCATGATACACGCCTCATATTCAGCTTCATTATTAGTAACTGGGAAGGTCAATCTGGCAGTGAACGGGATGTACGTCCCATGGGGAGTCATGATGATTGCCCCAATTCCACTTCCATATGAATTCATAGCACCGTCAAAAATCAATTGACATTGGGAACTCCGCTCAGGACCTTCACCATGCAACGGCTCTTCGTAGTCTTTCATTTTTAAGTACATGATATCCTCGTCAGGAAACTCAAACTTCATCGGATGGTAATCATTGATTGGCTGCTCAGCCAGGTACTCTGACAGTATGCTACCTTTGATAGCTTTTTGTGAGACATATTGTATATCGTACTTTGTCAGTACCATCTGCCATCGGGCAATCCTTCCTGAAAGTGCCTGCTTTTCAAAGACATACTTGATCGGATCCATCTTTGAAATCAGCATGGTTGTATGATTCAGCATGTATTGTCTCAAACGTTTGGCAGCCCAAGCAAGTGCACAACACGTCTTCTCGAGCATAGAGTATCGAGACTCACAATCCGTGAATTTTTTACTCAAATAATAAATCGCATGCTCTTTCTGTCCAGTCTCGTCATGTTGACCGAGAACACAACCCATACTGTTCTCAAGAACTGTCAAATACATAATCAATGGTCTCCCAGCTACTGGGGGTATCAGAATTGGAGGTTCCTGCAAATACTCTTTTGTTCTTTCAAATGCCCTTTGGCAATTCTCATTCCAGACCACCGCTTGATCTTTTTTCAACAACTTAAACATTGGCTCACACGTGGCAGTTAGGTGAGATATGAACCGGGCAATGTAGTTCAATCTCCCCAAAAACCCACGAACCTCTTTCTCTGTTTTCGGTGCTGGCATTTCTTGTATAGCTTTTATCTTTGCAGGATCAACCTCAATTCCTTTTTCGCTAACAATGAATCCCAATAGCTTACCAGACCTCACCCCGAAGGTGCACTTGTTAGGATTCAGCCTCAGCCTGAATTTCCTAAGCCTCTTGAAAAACTTCAGAAGATTGACCAGATGCTCTTCCTCCGTCTGGGATTTGGCAATCATATCGTCAACATAGACTTCGATCTCTTTATGCGTCATGTCATGAAAGAGTGTTGTCATAGCTCGCTGATATGTTGCCCCGGTGTTCTTCAAACCAAAGGGCATCACTTTGTAGCAGAACGTTCCCCACGGGGTAATAAAAGTTGTTTTCTCCATATCCTCCAGCGCCATTTTTATCTGATTATAGCCCGAAAATCCATCCATGAAGGAAAACACCGAGAATTGAGTTGTATTATCAACCAACACATCAATGTGAGGAAGAGGGAAATCATCCTTTGGGCTCGCCTTATTCAGATCTCTGTAATCAACGCACATCCGCACCTTACCGTCTTTCTTTAGTACAGGTACTATATTAGCGACCCAAGAAGGATACGTCGTCACAGCAAGAAAACCAGCGTCCCACTGTTTCTGCACTTCCTCCTTAATTTTCACAGCCATATCTGGTCGAGTTCTCCTGAGTTTCTGTTTAATCGGCAGACATTCTTCTTGCAACGGCAAATGGTGAACCACCATATCAGTATCCAGCCCGGGCATATCTTCGTAAAACCAAGCAAAGATATCACTATACTCTCGAAGCATCTCGATAAGCCTTTGCTTGATATCACTCTGTAGTGCAGTCCCTATCCGAACATTCCTGACACATTCCTCATACCCCAAGTTAATGACTTCAATTTCCTCCTGATGATGCGGAATAATTCTCTCTTCTTGTTTCAACAGTCGAGTCAGCTCTTCTGATAAGTCATTATCCTCAACAACCTCTTCTTCAGCTTGAAAGATCGGGTGCTCAAAGTCGAAGCGAGTCATAGGAAGTTCTTGGTCGGTGTCATATGAAATTATGTGAGTCCTGCGAGAAAAAATGGTTAAACGCTTCAAATGATATGCAAACAAAGCACATAACCACGTTGCCCTTTTACTGCTAAAAATAAAACAAAAAGACAAGGATCACAAAATTTGTATGAGGAAAAACGCCTTTATTCAATGATTAAACAAAGCATACACATAAGCAAATAGGCCCTAGAATAAAATCGCTATGCCCCGGGTAAGACATAGGATTGTACAATAATTGGAAAACAAGGCATTAATGTTTCATTGTCACTTGGATAACATCCTGGATTGACCAGTTGCATAAGCTTTGCCCTGGTACGCTGGGTCTGATCCAAGTATCCATATCGCAATCACTGTCTCCGTCTTCAGCATCGGACACAGCATTGATTCTCTCGTAGTTGACTCCTCCAGGAGTAAATATCATTGGCCCTCTGAACCTCGGTGCGCTTTGTGGGGAAGATGACGATGATGGGCGGTACCCCAACCCAAATTTGTCCTACTTGACGGGAATGTCCAGGACTTGGCATCATCCTTTGGCTTCTCCGGTCTGCACCACTACTTGGGCTTCCTTATACGAAGACATGGCCACTTCCGGCCCTTTGCTGCTCACAGGAGCTTCACCCTTAATCTTCACTCCTTCGATGGCTTGGCACAGCGTCTCGTGGATTTCTCCGTCCACTTCAACGTATTTGAAGGATGATAAATGACTGACCAGAATGTCCTCTTCACCACACACAGTAACAATACTGCCATCAACCATATATTTCAGCTTTTGGTGAAGCGTGGATGTTACAGCTCCGACAGAATGAATCCACGGTCTTCCAAGCAGACAACTGTATGCTGGTTGAATATCCATAATATAGAACACAGTTTCAAATACTTCTGGACCCACTTGAATTGGCAACGTCAGCACCCCAAATACAGACCTCCGGGTTCCATCAAACGCTCTCACTACCAGATCACTGGGCGTGCAAATTATTCCTCGAGTATCTAATTTCAACAGTGCCTTCTTAGGCAACACATTTAGGGATAACCTAGTATCAACAAGAACATGGGACATGACGGTGCCCCTGCACTCAACTGAAATGTGAAAAGCATTATTGTGGTCGCGACCTATAGGTGTCAAGTCAAAATCGGTAAACCCCAAACTGTGCCCCGCATTCACATGGGCCATTACCCCCTCAAGTTGATTAACAGAAATCTCCTGGGGTACGAAGGACGTGTCAAGCACTTTCAACAGGGTGTTCCGGTGAGCTTCGAAACACAGCAATAAAGACAAAATTGAGATTTTTGAAGGAGTTTGTTGTAAATGATCAACGATCTTGTAATCGCTCTTTCGAATTAGCCTCATAAACTCCTCCACGTCTTTATTCAATGGTTCTTTCTCCTTCTCTTGGGAAGGTCCACCCTCATTCATCTTGCTTTTACCCTTGGCAATTCTTTCTGCTTCTACTTCTGGCGAAGTAAAGATTCTATCACTACGGGTCATGCCGCCCACTCCTACCAGATTATCAACTGATCCCACCGGCAGATCATCCAGATTAATTCTCTCACCATTACAATACACTTCTGCTCCAAAACTCCAAGGGACGACCTTGGTGCTCTCGCACAGAATGGGTTTTGCTTTAGTGATGGTGATAGTCGGCCGCTTGGCAGGCGCCGATATCGTGACAGACTTGAATGGTATCGTAACAATGGAAATCTCACTTGCTCTTCGACCATTGCCTCGACAGGCTTTTCTTCGGCAGCAGTGCGGTCAAATTGTAACGTACCCTCATCAATCAGACTCTGAATCTCGCTTTTCAAACTATCGCAACCCTCAGGCCGAGTTGAACAATCTATACAACCCTCATCACATCCGGGGTAAACTCCCCCTTTCAACAAACGGCTTTTCACGTAACCCAGAGGTGTCTTTAGTTCCTCCATATTCACATCCAAATCTAACTCTGCATCTGTCAGAATAGCGTTCGCTCCCGCTGCCCCATGCTTTGGCATTGGTTGTTGTACAATATTGGGTCCTTCCGTACCGAAATTAATGGCAGTGCTATCAAGTAAATCTTGCACCTTATGCTTGAAAGCATGACAATTTTCAATATTATGACCGAGCGCCCCAGAATGAAATTCACAATGCTCATTGGCGTCATACCCATACGGAGGTGTGCCCGTCGGCGGGGCCAAGGTCCTCTTCTCAACCAATTGTAATCTCAACAAAGTCTGGAGAAGTTCAGCATACGATACTGGAGGTACATCAAATATCCTTTTCGGCCTTTAATTCTGAACTCTTCGTTGATTAGTATTCTGCTGCCTTGACTGCTACTGAGGTTGTTGTTGCTGTTGTTGCGGTGTGGGGATTGTCACACTAGCAACTTGTTGCTGCATACGCCAACTTTGACTCCTATTCTTCTTTCGAGCGTTGTACACTGAGTTAGTGTCTCCTTGTTTTTTACTACCAAAAGCCTTCTTACTACCTCCAGCTGAGGTTAATTCACCAGTCTGAATCTTACCAATCTTAATTCCATTCTCAATTCGCTCACCCATCAGAATCAAGTCAGAGAAATTGCTCATTAAACAGTTGAGAAGTTTATCGTAATACAGCCCTGAAAACGTACCCACGAAGATATCTATCAACTCTCTCCACCATGGGTGGGTGTACCCTTGCAGCCAACTCGCGCCATCTCTAGGCGTATTCTTTGAAACTTTCACCAGTCTTCTGAGAAAGATTCTACAATTGAACCCGATTCGGAGCAAGATCACTGTTGTATTGGTAGTGCCTTACGAATGCTTCTTCCAGCTCTTTCCAGCTTCCAACTCGAGTAGGTTCCAGTCCCATGTACCATTCCAATGACGGCCCAGACAGACTATCCTGAAAGAAGTGCATTAACATCTTTTCATCGTTGGAGTAAGCAGACATTCTTTTGTAATAAGATCGTACGTGCACTCTGGGACACGTGTCTCCCTTGTATTTGTCAAACGCAGGAGCCTTAAACTTGAGTGGCACCCTCAGCCCAGGAACCAATCCCATGTTTGCCATATCCAATCCCACAGAATTCTGGTTGGCTATCCCTTTTATCTGCTCTTCTAGCATCTTGATCCTGCGATCATTTTCAGTGGGCCTCTCATAACCCATGCCTTGACCAGAAAAAGCATCTTCTTGGCGATCTTCACCCCAATAAGGACCCTCATTGTCGTACCCAGCGTACGCAGCGTTGCGACCATGACCATTCTGGAAAAACCTGGGGTCATACCTCAGATTACTGAGCTCTTGATTAGCAGCCGCTGACCCAAAGTCGGTATTGTAGGCACCCATTCTGTAACCATTGTTACTCGCATTTCCAAAACCCTGATTACCAAATCCAGCATTGGCACCACCAGCGTTACCAAAGCCCATATTCACACCAGCAAAGCCTGTATTGCCGTTGACCATATTCACACCGGTATTCCCAGCACCAGCATTAAGACCAGTATTACCATTGCCAACAACGTTCCCATTGGTTTCCAAGTTACCGTTCCCATTACCAGCATTCCCATTACCAGCCACGAGAACGTTCTCACCAGCGTCAAGACCGACCACTGGTATAGCATCACAAGCCTGAGGAGTTTCACCATGAGGACGATTAGCAGTCGTACCCCCATGTAGCACACCGTTGCTATCAACTCGTGCAATCAGAGGTTGCACGAGAGTCTGGAGCTGTTCTTGGCCTTTAGCCACGGTCTCCATCACCTGCATAAACTGAGCCATGCGGTCACGCATCTCCTGCATCTCTGACTGCATCTGGTCCATGACTTTCTTACAGTTGCTTCTGGTTGAGTAACAATGAGTTCGGTGTTAAGCAATCCTGGAACCTGCATCAACAGAGGGTTAGGGAACATAGTACAAAGTCCCTGTCATGCAAATGATTTATAAATGCAAACACGTATCCATGCATTAGGAGTAAGTCCCCCTCGATTCTAGCTCCAAGACAAATAAAGTCTATCGTTCAATCATGAAAAAGAAATCCTCATATATATATGAAAAGCCCGCGTGGGTAGCGTACAATCAAAGCAGAATACAACTGAAGCAGCAGCATGACCCCAACCAACAAGCCTGGTGGTGATTAGCATATTAATGCATAAAAGGTACAAAGAAATACAAAGAAAATCAAGTGCGGCCACGGGCACGGAAATCCTCTAGTAACTTCTTCGTATCAGGATGGTCAGGCTGAGTAAGCAAGCCCTGGATCAACAGGTCCCTTTGCCTGATGGCATCCGGGAGGTTCTCAGCAATGCTCCCACACACACCTTCTTCAGAACGGTTTTCCACCCTACTCCTCTTAGCGTCAGCCCGGAGTTGATAATCCAGTAAGTTAGCTTTGATCTCAACTATCTTATATTGGGCATCTCGTCGGAGTGAGGCTTCAGCCTCTATCTTCTTGTTTTTGGCCTCAACCTGTGCTTCCAACTGGACTATCTGCTGCTTCAGCTTCTCTTCCCCCTCTTTGTGGCTAGTCAAGGTATTATTCCATAGCTACTCGTACTGGGTCAACTTCCGGTATACCTTATCTAGATCCTGCTTCTTGGTGGTCAATACCCCGTGCACTGCCTTTAGGTCCAACCCAAGACGCTCTCTAGAATCGGTCTCTTTGGTCAAGTTAGCGCCCAGGTGGTTGATCATCTTTGTCTGCCTCTTGCAGGTGTAGACGGATTCACTCTTTTCTCTTTGGAGATGATCGATCTCATTTTCTAGTTCTTCATTGGCTTTGACTAGCTCTGCATTCTTGGCTTGAAGCTGCTCGTACTTCTGGATTTCGATCATGGTAGGCTCTGAAGGTTCGTCCTGTTTGACAGGAGGAAAAGGCATAAACACTTTCGCTGCTCTGTTACGAATCCAGTCCACATAAGGAGGATAAGCCTGATTATTGCTTTTCCCTAATGAGGTCTTTCCCTTTCGATGAACGTTGTTCCAAGCATGTTCAAACCTAACCAGATCATCCCCTTCTAATACACCAGTGAGGTACAGAGATTCCTGTACCTCTTCGTCCTTAGGAGGGCCTCTCAAAGCATACCCGAATTTTCTGATAGCAACAGATGGATTGTAGTTGATACAGCCCTTCCTACCCACAAGAGGGACATTAGGAAAGCTCCCACAGCTGTAAATAATTTCACTCCCCAGACGATCTCTATCAAACCAATCAATGTCTTCGGTAGACAAGCTCATCAGTCGCTCCAACCATTCCATCGTCTCTGTCGTCTTTATAAAAGGACCATCCTTCGGTAGATGAGTGACAAACCATTTGTAGAACAATGACGCACAACAGGACACACCCTTGCCTCTTCTATTTTCGTTCTTGTAGTGCACCGAATGGTACACGTCTTTGAGCAAGGTTGGGATTGGATTCTTTGAGACGAAGATGCGAAGAGCATCCACATCCACAAAATCTGGAATATTGGGGAATAGCATGATACCATATATGCACAGGGCCAAAATAGCTTTGAACGCCACCCAGCATTCCTTCTTGGCGAAGTGTCGGGCTTTCTCAGCTAGAAAAGGTAGTGGGAATCCCCATGCTCCATTTCTCTTGACAGCCTTTCCCTCTAACTCAGAAACATCAATATGCAGAGCTGGAGCAATCTTAGCCAGATCTGGCTCCTGATCGATAAGCCAAAAGGGTACCTGCGCAAGAATGGGTATCTCCAATATGACAGAGAACTCTTCCAAAGTGGGGGCCAGCACATAGCTCGGAAATGTGAAGCAACGCGGCGGGGGATCATAAAACTGAAGTAGAGTCTGGAGTTCGTTCAATTCATACACCGATGGCTTGCACACAACACTGAGCAGCTTCCCATAGGTTCTTCTGAAATCTCCCATCACTTCTTTACTAGGCAAGGAAATCAAACCCCTCAGAGTAGTAATATCCGGAGTAGGAAACTTGTAGGCCAAAGTTCTTCTCACACTGGGCTCCATGATGGACACAGAAAGGACAAGATTGCTATAATTGAGAGGGAACTGCACACCTGCAACACATATACGTGTTAGATGCAATGCAATATGAAAATGTAAATGCAGATGCAAAATGCAGCAGGGGATCAAGTGTTGTGCGGTGTTGTGCTGTGCGATGAAGTGGCAGATCATAATTTTGCTTCGACGAGAAAATAACACATTCTGATAATAAAGGCCTACTGAAACCTACAACACTGATTCACTGACAAGAAACTAGGTTGTCTGAAGGTTACGATTTCCTGCAATAAACCCGACCCCGCTCACTGGTATGGACCTAATCACTGACAAAGGTACGGCATCCTATGCGTTCATCAGCGTCACAGACTTTCAAGAAACAATGATACGATACCCAGAAGGTGTGGCATCATCATCTCTTGAAGTGACCTCACTTAGCTGAATCACAAATGATCGGTCCCCAGAGTCGACAATCCTAAGGTCTGAAATCCTTTCAACGGCCCGCTGGGCTGGAAATGGAAATCATCTCAAAGAACCTCGTCTGAGTGCAAATTTCGTGGGAACTAGTGCATGCCTAACATACAGGTTCACCAAAAATCTGCTTCTAAAGCTATGTACATACTCAAGCCTGGGTCTGGCTTATCACTCATCAGAGCCCCTTCCCACAACAGCACAATAATAATATCATACTGAAAATAAAGTGCGGAAAGTAAAAAATCGATAAATAAACATAACCCAACAGGTAAACACACAAGCGCTAGGAATGACTCGCACAGGGAACCGTTGAGTCCCCAGCAGAGTCGCCAGTTGTCGCTACTGCGAAAAACGAGGCCGGAAAAGACAGAAGATTCGCCACCTCTCGTTATTTATCCCTCAGAACGGGAAAGGGAACGATCGGAAAAAACCTGACGAAAAGGTATAAGATAAGGTCATCGCAACCATTGTCTGGATTCGGGAGTCGGTTACGCGAGGGGAAGGTATTAGCACCCCTCACGTCCATCGTACTCGATGGGATCCACGCTTGTTGTGTTTATCTGATGGGTTTATTTTATTTATCTATGCTAAAAGTCTGGTCTGAAAAGAAAAGAAATGACTCGACAGAACACAGCAGTTCTATGCCTACGTATTCCCGTCTGGAACAAGAAATTAGAGTCAACGTAGTTCGCCTAACTACGGGTTATGGGTGAAGGTTGCTCGCCAAGATATCGCATCTTGTACCTACGTACTTTCATACGGCATGAAAGATCAGAGCAAACGTAGTTCGGGCAACGAAGAACACAGGTTTATTCAGTTGTTTTTTATCCAAGTAAAGTTAACAGACAATTCCAGCAATTGGTGTTTGCAGCTCGACCTTTGGAGACTTAGGCATTACCGTTTGCGGTAGAATTGAAAGTTAACAGAACTCTCCTTCTGAAAAAGGGTTTCCAAGGGATTAGGGTCCAAGAGGACAAAAAGATGTTTGATCTTTGTTTTCTGTTTTTTACGGAAGAAGTGTTTTTTAGTTGTCTGTAGTTTGTACAGCACTAGAGACTATGACTTAGGAGCGAATGCGTCGCATATCATCCAAAGGACATATACTAAACACTCTAGACGATTGAGAGGAGACCGCTCAATCATCATTTCCCAAGTAGCTTAAGGATCGTAACGCGCTTGTACTAACTTGCCTTTATTATGTTTTTTACTGCTGTTTGAGATAAGAAGAGAAACAGACTCTCTACGGGGGAACTCACTCGATCCTACAGTTATCATGCAATATTCGTCCTACGGTTGAGGTTAGAGGGGAAACTAACTAATGTTATCATGCATGGTTAGAATCCTAATGTCTGTCATAACTTCTCTTGAACAAGAGAAGTCAGAGTTCCTAGGGGAACATGGCAATGGAAAGCAAACAGTAAAAGAAATAACTGTAAAGAAATTACTGTAAGGATGCATGCAATGCAAGTGAGGGAGGAAATATGTATGAGGCATAAGCCTCCACAAGCTCATCTCAACCTCAAGCCAGATATGAATAACTACAAAGATAATAATAGAAGAAAGTAAATGCAATCAAACAGACCACACACCACACAGGCAAGGGAGTTGAGCTCTACCAAATACCAGCAAGCAAAGCCACACAGTAAAAATACAAGCAAAGGGAGAAACTCAACATCTAATGCAATACAAGCAAGGGGAGAAACTCAACCCTTAGGATGCTCTTAGGCCTATGGTCGTCTACATGAAGCCTACTACTAATGCAACACTCCAAGCAAGTAATATCAATACACATCAATACAGTTAAACAAGAAGAAAATAGACAAACAGGGAAAATAAGCCAGCAATCACCACAGCAGAGCCATCTTCTGGAAGTAATCCAATCCAAAGTTTGTATCTGTTCTTCAAGTCCACCATCTTCAAGAGAAGGAAAGGGATTCATGACAAGCAAAGGGTTCAATCCCACAAGTAATCAAACAAGCTTCTATCCTAAGGAAAGAAATTGGGTGTTGGGAGGCAAGAGTAAGGTCCACAAGAGCTTATCCCAGGCACTCAACCAACTAAGAGAAATTTGGGGAAACATAAAGGTTTGGCTCCTTCAAGAGGTGTGCCATATTCCCCCCACAGGAGGGACTATGCTACCTCAAGAAGGTTCCTAAAGAGGAAATAATGAGGGAATTTTAGGAGAATGGAGATGAGAAGCAAGGTAAGTTCTACAGGAACCTACCACAGACACTCAACCAAATCCATTTCCTTTAGAGAGCTTGCTTAGGCTCAACCCCAATGTGAAAGGCAGGGAATTCCTCCACAGGAGGAATTATACCCATAATGAGGGATCCTAATTAAGCAAGGAGTACTTGAAAGGGGAATTAATCCTAGGGAAATATCATCACCTACTTGAATCTCTAAAGAACATCAAATGTTATCTCCTAATGATTACCTATTCTAAGGCCAATTTGTAAAATAAGAAACTAATGGAAAATCAATCCTAAAAAATCTAAAGAAAATACTACATCATCTTATATGTATCAACATTCCATGGTAGAAAAATCAGAAGCTAAATCTAAATCAAAATGCCCAAATTAAATCCAAACTTCAAGGGTGTACTAAAGGAACTCACTATAGAACACTCCTAAACAACTACCCTACAATCCTATTTAAAATCACCTAAAACTCAAAACAAAAATCACATAGCAACATTAACATGCCTACAACCAGCACACAAAATCTCAAGATCAAACTCCATGCCATGAGAGAGAAAGAAAATCAACAAATTCAGAACAACATTATTTCATTATTAAAAGTGCACTAAAAGAGAAAATATGAAATAAAATGGAAAATGCATGGAAAATTAAAATAAAAAGCATGATAAAATCCTAAACATCTCAATCTATATCCATAATTTTTTTTCAAAATTTATTTATGATATTCACTATTTTTTAATGAATTAACTCTAACAATCAATAAAACAGAAAAATACAGAAAAGAAATTAAGAACAAAAACAAGGGAAGGGTGTAATCAGCAGGAAAAGCAAGGCTCATTCGCCTGGGCCCAATGCAGGGGGGTTCTAACAGCACATGGGCGCTGGGCCCATTTGGGTGTGAATTCAGCAACTTCATTCAAGGAAGCAACGCCAGGGGGTGCATTAAGTAGTTATCCCATGTGTTAATCATGTTGGGCCTGCTAGGGGGGGCGCGAATAGTATGGGAAACCAAGGCCCAACACAATACTCAAATCAACTCAGCTTTCACTAATTAAACAAAATCAACCACGCGAGGACTCGAACTCACGTTCTCTTGGTCTAGATAGCGCGCTGAACAACACTTGGGATATTCACTAATTAAAACGACGTGTTTTGGGGGAGGGGGTACGTGGCGCGCTTGGAGTCCTTGGATACAACGACTAAGTCTTCTTTTCCAAACGAATGAACAGCCACGATTTCGTCTTCTTCAAGTTTGAAAAACGCATGGGAGGGAAGTGCAGCTTCCGGCGCGAATGGCCGGAGCTTCGCCGGAGAAGTTCGTGACCTCATATCTCTCTCAATATTCCACCAATCCAAACGATTCTTGAATGAAACTCATGCGAAATTTCATGAGGATTACAAATGTACCATTTAATCACGCTAAAACCTTAAGATTAGGGAAATCTAAATCTCAACCGAAAATGGATCAATCCCTAATTTGTCACTAAACCTTAATTTTTCTGTCCAGAAATCATCTATACCTTAATTGTAACCTAGCCACATGAATCTAAGCTACTAAAAATGCATGAATTGAGAGAAATTTCAAGAAATGGAAACCTGGTTTTAAGCTTCGATTGTGGTGGTTTCAGACCTCAATTCTCCTCCAACAAGTGCAGAAAGCTTCAATGATTGATGATGAACGATTCTTGATCACCACTTCTTGATGAAACCCTCTAATTCTTCAAAATCGAAAAGTCACTTTCAAGCTTTTTCTCCAATTTGCTCCAATGGCTTCTTAATAGAATTTGACACTAGAACCTTCTCAGAATGATCCACATCCTATTTATAATCTGTTGTACCACTTTGGAGGCCCAAACAAAGCCCATTTTGAGATTTTCCATTTTCACTTCCTTCAAAAATTTCAATGATGGTGGTACACGTTTTGCCTTTCTCTCTCCCTCAAATTATATCCAATCCACTTACTTAACAATTAGGGAGTGCAATGGAATAGTTTTCCCTCCTTGATTCCAATCAAAGGGATGCATTTGGTATGTTGCTTCATAATGAAGTAAGACTACATATGGCCATGTTATGAGCTCCAATTCAAAAATGTGATGATGCCAAAGTCTTTAAAATGTCAATTCCAATCAAAATGATCACAAACTTGGCCTGTAAACATATTATTTCCAATTGTTTTGAATTTTTACACTTTAATCCATTAAAATGGTCTTTTGGGGAATTTTCTTCAACCAATGCTTGATACAATCCATATCCATGGACTCTTAATACTTGGCTAATCTAAAAACATCATTTCGAGCAACTTTCATGTTGAACAAAAATCCATTTGAAGCTTGCAAGATAGTGAAATTGACATATGATGCCAAATGACCTATAATCTTACTTTCCCAAAATACCCCTAACTTGTAAACCTCATAACTTGAGTTCTACAAATCAGATGGAAGACTTCTAATACAATTTGGAAATCTAAGATCAAGACCTACAACTTTGATGTTGGCTAAATGTTCAAGAGAAACACCCTTATAGGTCAAAAGTTCCTTGGAAGTTGATGAACTTTCACAGACAAATTTCACATTCCTCAGATGACCTCTAACTTGTCTGGACCATAACTTGAGTTCTATAAATCCAATGGAGGACTTCTAGTACTCAAATTAAATCTAAGAGCATGCTCTACAAGTTTCATGTTGGCCAAAAGTGGAGATGAAACTTGTATCTTGAGATAGGTGGTCTTGAAGTTAGGCACTAAATAGGGGATTTTACCCTGAGAACCCTAATTTAGCAACTCCTCACACCTTGAACTTTTCTTGCATAGATCTCGAAATATTATCTCATGTGTCTCAACACAACTATCCCTGGTTACAAAGACCTAGAATTGAGCTTTGACCCTCTTCAAATGCCCAGTTGACTTGGAATTACTCAGATGAAAACTCCACTTGCAACACCCTCAACTGTGACTTTCCACACCTGGCATAATGACTTGATTGAGCCCCAACATGACCTTCAAGGCACTTCAATGAGCTCTACCCACACTCCCTCACCTTGGTCAAGACCTCACCACCCCTTGATGATCTTCAACTGGTCCTCAAAGTAGGAGACTAACCCCATACAAGCAAATGAACTTCTTAAGAACCCAGCCCCCTCCCTGATGATTATGGTGACTTCTTAAGCTTGCATAAAACCTCTAGATAGGCTTCTCTGTATATAAACACCACTTGATCCCCTGCACAAGTGAACAATGCTATGATATGCAAATGTTATGATGATGATATGCTAATGCTATGAAACATAAACTAGGTAAGAAAAGGTTAGGCAAATTTTGGGGTGCAACAGAAATACTCAGGAAAGAATTTTAAAGAGGTGAATTTGATCCTAGAAAATAATTTTTATTTATATGGAAACTTACACCTTTTGAATCAACATATATCTCTCTTGATAAAATGTGATAAGGTGGGTTTTTTATATGAAAGACTAGAAAAGAATGTTCCATGACAAGTTGCAATGCATAAAAGTATTTCTCTGAAAAATTACCAGTGTCAATCGATTAAGAGGGATGGTTAATTGATTTCTCCTTCAAAACGTTTAAAATTTTTTGAAATTTGAACTAGTGGAAATCTATTGCTTATCCCATGCAATCAATTGTTAGCCTTAATAATTTTACAAATTTGAATGATGACAATCAATTGTCTTGCTTAAAAATTGTATTTCTTTTTCATTTGAAAGACTATGCAAAAATGTCTAAGTACAAAATACAAATTCATGAATTTATATGAGATGTAATGAATTGATTTTAAATAGTTTGAGCACTTAAGGTTATATGAACTATGAAACAACATATTTACCATGTTATTCAATCATCCATTATATAGTCATTTGAGTAGCTTCTTCCATCCTTTAGCATTTTATCATGTCTTCACACTATAGATTTTCTTCATCAAATTCATCTTCATCAAAGGCTTGACTTCACATTCCCTCCTTTTTTGATGATGGCAAAACAATTCATGATGGTTGTGCTTGCTTGACAAAAGTAGAGAAACTCTCCCATATGTTGGATAACTCTCCCTTAATGTATGAATCTTGATAAGGTTGAACTTCTATGAGTTATCATGTACCTAAAGAAATTAGACACAATCAACACAAGCATACATGCATACACCTTTTTCCCCCTTTTAACATGATCAAAATGAAGGTAAATATGGGCAAAGAGATAATATATGAAAGATGATAATATTAAGGATAAGAGACATACATAACAATTTAAAAAGTTAAACATACTACATTACTTCAAACATAATCCAACATGATACATAGCTTCAAAAATAACAAGACATAATGCATAATTAAGTTTTAGTACATATGAAAACCAATTAAAGAAAACATACAAAAAAAGGACAAGGCTATAAACTATTCTTGGTTCATAAGGTTGTCTTGGTTCATGTTGTCTTGGTCTTTATGTGCTTGGTAATGAGGAAATTGTTATGGTTGAGCATGGTAGGGTGGAATGTTCATTTTAGAGTAAATATAGGAAAACTGATTGTTCATGGAGGTGTTCTTGTAGGTCATGTAGTCAAAGATTTGTTGGTTGGTTAGTTCCTCTTGGTTGATAGGTTGTTGAACTGGTGGAGGAGGAGCTTATACATTCACACCTTCATCAATGTACCAGATGATCTTATGCTTGTAATTGTACTACATACCCATCTTATTGTTGTATACCTTCACATAAATCATAAAATCATACATTTCTACCGGATATCATTTGATAAATTAACACCAAAATACGTAAAAATATAGGATAAAGAATGCATAAAAAAGCTCTATAACATCCTTATAATGTGCAACCACGTGTTCAAGAATCAAATATGTCCAAATAACTTGAACACTTTGTTAGATAGAAAAGAGAAGTTGTGTCTCAGTATCTGTTACTATAGAATGATTTGAAAATTTGGGAAGTATGACATATCCTAAAATGTAATGCGACTACCTGTCATCAATATAAAATATTCCAGTCGACCAAGAGTTTCTTTCAGGAAGCTTACCACCAGCCATTTTCTTAAGCTTCTAGATAAATTCATGCTCAATAAGCCTAGCAATCCCATAGTAAAAATCCTTTTTGACATATCCTGGCAACGAAATAGACTTTTTCATCATAACTTCAAACCTTCAGATGGAATATCTAAAATTTGACCCAACTCCATAGCAGAAAAATCACTTGGAGTTCCTTTGAAAGATGAACTACTTACATCATTTTCATAAGTCATATTGGTGTAAAAGACCTTAATAAGTTCATGATGTACTGTCATAACCCAAATTTGTCATATCTGTATAGTGTTACCTTCATTTGTATGCATATAATTGTTTCATTAAGTTGCTTTCATTTAGGTTACCTTTGTTCTTGCTTGTGGCTTCTATAAGTTAGGGTTTGCTTAATTCTTGATGCATCGTATCCATTATTCGTGTCAGCTAACCATTGGGAATATAAAACATGTGCACTTGCTTCCATTTCTTTCTTTGTATGGATTAGGGTTTTGCAAAGTTGCATCAAGGTTTGGTTCAAAACATCAAATCAAGTATGTTGAGATTATTTTAATGACCATTCATTCATGGTTCAGTTCAATTAAAAGTTTGACCTAATCTTGGTTAAGAAAAAAGGATTACTTCATTCTCAAGTTGTCTTTGTCATGGACCATTTTAAGGACAAATGTGTATCAAAGTTCAAGGTGATTTATATTGGAAATCATCAGGTGATCAAGTGTTGGTTTAATTAGGGTTTTGGTTCAAAAATTAAGTGCCCTGAGTCAAATGGTCACATGTTCAAGCTCATTTCATTTTTTGGATTCATTTCTCAAGGATTAATTCAAGTACGTTTAGCATGGAGTCATGGTTACCTCATTCAATTTTTAAGGTGGTTTTTAGTGAAGAACTCGAATATGATGTCAAAGGGTTTCAAGTTTGCTCTACTTTATTCTTGGACTCAATTCAAGCTTGAATATTGATTTTTTCATGTGGATCCTAAAGTGAACAATCTTGCATTATAATACATATTTGTTTCATGTGCTAGAAACCATGGTATGTCAAGCAAGTCTAAGGGTGCAAATAGAAAGTTCAATCCAAGGCCCAATACCCAATTGCAATTTTAAACATGTTTCAAGCCAAAATTCAAGAAGGTTCAAATGTCATTAAAGCCCAAATCAATTCAAGTCACAATCTAAATTGTAAGAAATTGTACAAACACAAAAAGCATGTGCAAATAACATACATAGCCAAGGCCCAAATTATATGTCCAAAAGTCCAAATACAAGTCACGAGAGTCCAAAAACAAGGAAAGTAGAATTAAAAAAAAATACAAAATATGCAAGGTAAATGGAACGTAGCAGCAAGGTACAAAAGGTTGTATAAGTCCAAATGGGATAACAAATTTGATGCCAATTTTAACGAATTTCACTTTGAGTGGTTTTATTGGACACCTTTTTTCACTCAGAATTCTTGACGTACCCTTCCTTTGATTCTTGAGATGCCTTGGAAAAAAAAACAAAACGAATTTGACACAATCCTCCACACATTATTCCACGGCTCACGAACAAACTTTTTTTCACACATTTCAAACGACCTTCATCTTCAATTGCTCAACCTTCATCTGCAAAATACACACAAAATCACCATATCACTTCTCCCTCCTTTTTTTACGCCTACCACCACCCTTATCCCTTAACTCACGCTGCAATCCTTTTCTTCACACATGATTACACAAACAACAACAATTCTCCATCTTCATAATTGTATAACCCTGCAAATAACAAACCATCACAATATTCAGACGCACAAATCTTCAACAACCAATAAATTACAACCTGCACATCACAACAAATAACAACACTCAAACATTCAAAATCACTCGCACAAATCCAAATTCAACTCTACATATAACATCAAAGCATCACAACACAACTTCAGACCACAAACCCAACTCCATTACCTTCAAACGTGCAACCCACCGATGTCGGATTTCAAATCGAAGATTGAGAAGGATAAGAGAACGAATTCAGAGAGAGATCCGCGAGTGTGAGCAAAAGTGAGAGCATGAGATCGAGGGTGAAAACAAATGAGAATGCGACGAACACTTTTGGATCTCCGATAATGTTTTGAAAGAAGCCGAGGAAGAACACGCAAGAGTGAGGAGAGGCACGTGAAAGATGTATCTTGGCTGAGTATTTGTTTTTACCCTTGTTCAATATTAGGGTTCAAGCCCAATGGAATTTCCTTTTCACACCACCCACTACACGACCACACTCCCCCTCTCCTTTTTTTTTTTTATTTCTTATCTTTTAATTGTTTTCTTGTGTTTTTTTTCTAAGAACTTCTATTTTTTTTATATACTTTAATTTCATTATTAAAATAATTTCAATTTAATTTTTATTCTAATTTTTTTTATCTTTTGATTTTAACTTTTGTGATTAACCGATCGATGAAATCTTCAATATCATGGATTAATGATTCCTAGGTTGATTGAACCTTCAATATTTCAAACATGTTGATGAATGATCATTGGATCATTCTTGACACTTTGAGGTGTTGATAGGTTACCCTAGGTTGATAATATTTTGAATTTCTTGATGATAGATGAGACCATTGTGAGGACTTGAACTTGATTCTTTCTTTCTTCTTCTTTTTTCATTTTGTGGCATATTTTAGAAGAATGACTTTGTGTCATTTCTCTAACTTGTTTTTAGCACATAAATTGTTATTGACTGGCCTCAGATATGTGTGACTTCTACGTTAGTCTACTTACGATTGCTTAATATAACGCTAAATTTGTCCTAATTCGATAAAGCAATCATTCAATCAATAACCATTAACATCTGACGTCTAACATCTAAAATTTTACATTACCTCTCTTTATTTTTTCCGTAATTTACTTCTTCCCATTAACTTTCCGCAATTTACTTCATTGTTCATTTATCATTATGTCATTCTCTTCTTTGTTTTTTTATTCTTCATCTTATAAAAAAGCACAAAAATATGATAAAATGGAAAAGACCTAAAAAACTTGTAAGACATAAATGGACTGAGGACTGTGCAGATGACCCTGGCATTATGGAGTTTTGGACTTTGTACCTAACCCTAGTGAAGGAGACTTGGATTTGGACTTTTTTTTTCATTGTCTTAGCCTAGGACACTATGCACACATACAACTTCCTTGGGTTACCTGACAACGAGACCCTTTATTTCTTACATAATTCCCTTATATTTTTCATGTATCCCTCTCCCCATTTTGGTGTACTTTCTTTACTTTCTCGCTTTTCTTTGGTTGTGGTTTTGCTTGCTAGCTTTCCTTAGGGACTATGAACGACCTCACCTTTTTCTCAAACCCTTGATCCAACTTCAAATGGTATTCTCTCTCAACCTTGTAATTTGATCGCCTTGCGCATCTCCATCAACCAAATTCAAAACATTATTGATTCATACATCAAGTCATACCCAACTTGTAAGTCGGTCGCTTCATACGTCACCATCAACTATCCCATTTCAATATCAAACCATTTTTATAATCATCCTGCGGTAATAAAACCCTTGATCCAATGTCAAGCAACATTTTCTCGAATAAATTTTTAAAACACAATAAAAGGTGATTAGAATTACGTGCCACGAGCCTTAAGTGGTGAAAAAGGAGTGAGAATGGAGTTTTCCTACACTCACTTTGATTATTTTGGACACAAGATGCTTGGCTTGGTAGTTCGAAATAGTCGTCTCTATGCATAGTCTTTAGAGAAATCCAAATGAAAAATAACTATTTTCAAAATCCTAAAAACAACATCAACACATCAAACTTGTCTTTTCTCACCCTGTGCGATTGAAACCTATCAAGACTTAATTACTCGCCCCCATGCGGTCAAACAACTTTTTTTGCAAAGAACAGTGTTTAGTCCCTTCTAATATGCATATAAACTAGTGCTTCAGCCTCCCCCTGTGAGCATTCAAGCCAATGTTTACCCCTTAGAACGCAATATAAACACTCGTTCATTAAAAAACACAAACCAACCAGTCGTAGTCCCACGAACTACGGACACTTTGATTCTCCATTTCACAATAAAGATACGTAGGCACAAGGGCCCTAATACTTGACGAGCACCCTAATAAAAAACCTCTCTTTTTTCTCCTTTAATGGCTTCCTTTCCTTTCTCTTTAGTATTTTTATCACTCGAAGAAAGCAAATAAATATGAACTAACATTCAATCGCATATCTAACTAAGAGGTTCCCATTAAGTACAACTGATGCAAGGGATGCTAATACATACCCCTTGCGCAATCGACCCCCGAACCCGAATTTGGTTGCGACGACCATTTTCTTTTTCTAAAGATTTTATTGATATTTTCATATTGCTTCATTGGGATAAATAAAGTTCAGTGGCGACTCTGTTCGAACAAATATTTTCCGCGTCCATCGCGAAGGATCCTATTTTTCGAGGTACGACACATGCTAACTAATCCATCAATATTTTAATGTCTTAAGTCCTCACCAAATTTAAATCATGGATATGGAAATGAGCCTAAATCCACACACCTTAGACCAAACTAGGGTTTGTGGAGGAAGTAATCAATATACCATTTCTGTTATTGTTGATTAGGGAACAACTAATTTAATTTCGAATCAACTAAAGAGGATCTTGGATGATTGGAGAATGATATCTTTTCTTTGCCCTTGGTTACCTTACAAACCTTAGTTTTTGGAGCTATTTGAGGAAGATATGAAGGTTTGGGTTTAAGGTTAATGGAGTTTCTGTTTAATTTTAATGAGAAAGTTGTGAGCTTTGTTGAAACTTAAATGGAGGTTGAAGGAAATTTTGGAGAAGATGAAGAGGGAAAGAATGAGGCATGTATGTAGGTTGAGGAAGAGAGAGAAAAAATATGATATTTGTAAGGGGTGAGTGGCCAGGGTTAAGAGAGAAGGAGAAAAGTTTGGTTCTATTTAGATGGGGAAGGAATAAAGATGTTTTACCAAGAATTTAATTAAAAATTGAAAAATAAAGCAGCATCAATCGATTGATAGGACCATGCAATCGATTGACACACAAATATGCTACATACTGCAAAGACCAAAAACTCATTTTCTGATGCATACGATCAATTAATAGTATGTTTCAATCTATTAATTCAAAAATAAATGAATGAATAATTTATTTTCATATCCTTCCAACCAATTGCTTCCAAAAAATTGAAAAATTAAACTTTTATAAAACTAAAGATTTTAAACATAGTTTTCATATACCACTAACATAATTTCACATGATATATCATATAAAAGAATTAAAAAACATGTAAAGGAATGATCATACACATAAACATAATCTAAAACACATATTTGCACAATTATAGATAGATATTGCAAGATTAGCACAATTATTCAAACAAAAATTAAAACAATTAGAAGAATGGAGTAGAAGCAGAGATACAAAAAATATTAAATTGCCAAATTTTAAATAATTGAAGACATACATGTACCTTTGAATTTATTGATTATCTATAAAGTCTTGTGAGTGATTATATGTCCCTTTCATCCAAGATCCCTCGCTCTTGCCGAATCATGTAAAACGAATCTTTTGCTAATGGTTTAGTGAATATATCTGCTAGTTGATATGTGTATCCATAAAAGTCATTTCTACACCACCTTGAATAAAATGATCACGTAGAGAGTGATGTCTTATGTCGATGTGTTTGGTTCTTGAATACATGATTGGGTTCTTTTTTATGTTAATTTCACTTGTGTTATCACATCGTAATGGAATGCATTCGAGATCAAGTTCGTAGTCACAAAGTTGTTACTTGAGCCGTATAATTTGTGCACAGCAACTACCGCTACTATGTACTCTGCTTCTGCAATGCTAAGATTAACATGTGCTTGTTTCTTTTAAGACCAAGATACTAGTGCATTTTCTAGAATGCAGTAAGTACCACGTGTGCTTTTTCTATCCGTTTTACATCTTGCATTATCCGAGTCAGAATAACAACCTAAATCATAAACACTAGCTTTTAGATACCATAGACCAATATTGGTTGTTCCTTTCATATACTTCATGATCATTTTTACTGAGGTGAGATGTGATTCCTTTGGATTAGCTTGAAAGCGTGCACAAAAACAAACACTAAATATAATGTCAGGATGACTTACCATCAAATAAAGTAGGGAACCAATCATACCTCGATAATTTGTGATACCAATAGAAACATCAGATTCTTCTTGATCTACGTATGTTCCAGAACCCATTAGAGTAGTCATTTCTTTGCAATTGTCTATATCGAACCTTTTCAACAATTCTTTGCAATACTTGGATTGGTTGATGAAAATTTCATTCTTTAATAGCTTAATTTGTAGTCCAAGAAAATAGTCCATATCACCCATCATGGACATATAGAATTCTCCTTTCATCATCAATAAAAATTATTCACATAGGTCTTTGTTTGTTAATCCGAATATGAAGTCATCAACATAGATTTGAACTAATAAAGTATGACTTTTTATTTTCTTAATAAATAAAGTAGTATCAACTTTACTTTTTTCAAATATTCTTTCACATAGAAAGTTGCTAAGTCTATCATACCATGCTCTTAGTGCTTTCTTTAAGCCATAAAGAGCCTTCCTCAACTTGTAGACATGTGAAGGATTCTTGAAGTCTTCAAAATCGGAAGGTTGTTTGACATAGACTTCCTCATTGATGTATCCATTCAAGAAGGCGCTCTTGACATCCATTTGGAATAAGTAAAAATTTAATGACACGCATAACCAAGTAATAAAAGAATAGTTTATAACCTTGAAACTAGAGCAAATGTTTCTTCAAATTCGATTCCTTCTTCTTGATTATAACCTTGAGCCACCAATCTTGCTTTGTTTCGAATAATTATACCATTCTCATCAAGTTTGTTCTTAAACACCCATTTGGTACCTATGATGTGTTTACCACTTAGCCTAGGAACAAGTTTCCTAACTTGATTTCTTTGAATTGATTTAATTCCTATTGCATGGAAAGAATACATTGGTCATCTTCTAAGGCTTCATAAATTTCTGAAGGTTCTATTTGAGAAAAAATGTCATATTCAAGCAAGCATCCATGAGATTTAGCCTTGTTGAAACTCCTTTACTTATGACACCAATTAGTTTTTCAATTTGGTGATCATGATGGGTTCTTCATTCTTGAAGAACATCACTTTGATTAGGCTCTTGTTGAATGGTTTACTATTTGTATTCCGATTGATCAACTTTGGCAACGTCTTCCATAGGTAATTCTAAAATATCATCATCATAATCACAAACAAATATATCCCTTTTGGAGGGGTTATATTCATCAAAAGAAATATGCATTGATTCTTCAACAGTTAAAGTTCTTTTATTATAAATTCTATAAGTCTTACTAGAGAGAGAGTAACCAAGAAAAATACGTTCGTCGGATAAAGCACTTACATCCAAAGATATGAAAGTGAGCAATTTCTTCCCTTGAAGAGTTCATATGGAGTATTTTTCAAGATTGGTCTAATGATAACCCGATTAACTATATAACATGTCATGCTAATTACATCAGTCCAAAAATACTTTGGTAGACTTGAGTAACTTAGCATGGTTCTTGCAAGTTCAACTAGAGATTGATTCTTTCTTTCAACCACTCCATTATTTTGAGGAGTCCTTGGTGCTGAAAAGTTATGAAAGATGCCATGTTCTTCAAATGATGCATTTTAGAACTCTCCATCGTGGCCACTTCTAATTGATGCAATCTTTAGTGCTTTTCATTTTGCACTTTCTTTGCATACTTTTTAAATTCCTTGAAAGCGTAAATTTTCTTCACTAAAAATAGTGTCTAAGAAAATCTAGAAAAATCATCGACAATAACTAAGGCATATACATTACCTCCTAAGCTTCTTGTTCTTGATGGACCAAATAAGTCCATTTGCAACAATTAAAGTGGCCTTGTAGTTGATACCATATTCTTTTGCTTGAAAGTTAATTTGCTTCACTTCCACTTTTGACTTATATCACATAATTTATCTTTGAAAATTTTCATCTTTGGTAAATCAATGGTAAGATCACATTTGACTAGTTTTTTTAAATGTTCCTATGAATGTGGGTTAATATTTTATGCCAAATCCATGAGTCATTGTTACTTACCATGAGAAATTTTACTTTCAAAGATAAATCATCTAAATAAATCATGAAAATATTATTAAATATTTTACCTTTAAGTTTTACCTCATGAGTGGCTTCATCTTTAATCAAGCATTCATCCTTGGAGAACTTGATTTTGAAGCCTTTATCACAAAGTTGGCATATGCGAAAAAGATTGTGCTTTAGTCCTTCAACATAAATAACATCTTCAATGGTTATGAAAGGTGGTTCTACAAATTTTCCTATGCCAAGAATATTTCATTTGTTGTTGTTCCCATATGTGACATATCCATTGAATTTTAGGACTAGTGATACAAATTTATTTATATCTCTCGCCATATGCTTAGAACAATCAATATCAAGATACCATAAATTTGTAGTGGTATTTAGGAAAACCTACAAAACAATTTAAAGCTTGTTAGGTACCCAATGTGCCTTGGGTCTTTCATAATTAGTTCCTTTCTAGACCCACAAATAATACCCACTACCAATATAAAAGTTTCTTATATAACAAGCATTAGGTGTGTGACACATTATACCACAATAGAAACATGTAGGAACAATTTTTTTTTTTATATCTTGAACATGTTGCATTTTGTTCACTTTCTCTTTTGTGGACTGGTCACTTTCCTTAACAAAGATAGTTTTTCTAGAACTTGGTTTGTCAAATTTGGAATAACCAAATCCACTTTTATTATTTGAATATCTTTGTCTACTAAGGATGCTTTCTAATCCAATTTTTCCTTTTTCATATCTGTAGAAATATGAAAATATTTTATATATCTTGTAAAGAATACATAAGAGGTATTTATAGACTATACATCTATCTAAATAAGGGTGTAATTATTCTCCTATAAATGCTAATTATTCATAATAAGTTGTATAGGATACCAGCTCATAATGAGCTGTATGATATTCAACATATTCTAATAATAATAATACTAATATTACAACACTCCCCCTCAAGCTGAGGAATGGATATCTATCATCCCCAGCTTGCAAGTAAGATCTCGAAACCGCTCTAAGGGGAGTCCTTTGGTGAGCACATCAGCTAACTGGAGTCCTGATGGGACGTACTGTGTAGAAATAAGACCACTGTCCAATTTCTCTTTGATGAAGTGTCGGTCTATCTCTATATGCTTTGTTCTGTCGTGTTGGACCGGATTGTGAGCAATACTAATAGCAGACTTATTATCACAGAAAAGTCTCATAGGAGCTTCATATTTTATTTTCAAGTCATCTAGAATAATCTTCATCCACAACAATTCACAAACTCCTTGAGCCATGGCTCTAAACTCTGCCTCTGCACTTGATCTGGCAACTACATTTTGTTTCTTGCTCCTCCATGTCACTAAGTTTCCACCTAAGAACATACAATATCCAGTGGTGGATCTCCTGTCAACAATCGACCCTGCATAATCTGCATCAGTATAGACCTCCATAGACAACTGCTCACTTTTCTTGAACAATAGACCTCTTCCTGGGCTCATCTTTAAATACTGCAGGATTCTATCCACAGCCTGTAAGTGCCTCTCCTGTGGATCATGCATGAATTGACTGACAACACTAACCGGATAAGCTATGTCAGGCCTGGTGTGAGATAGATAAATGAGCTTTCCCACAAGTCTCTGGTATTGAGCTTTATCAACCCTTGGACTTTCCTCATCACTCCCAATCCTGTGGTTTTGCTCTATAGGCACTCTGCTGGGTTTACAACCCAACTTGCCAGTCTCTTTGAGAAGGTCAAGGACATATTTTCTCTGAGAAATGAAAATGCCTTGTTTTGAGTATGCTACTTCCATACCTAGGAAATATTTCAACTTTCCAAGGTCCTTCATTTCAAACTGAGCTGCCAACTTCTTCCTCAAGTTCATCTTCTCAAATTCATCATTACCTGCTATGATCATATCATCTACGTAGACTAACAAAAGAGTGAGTTTACCATTTTGAGAATGCTTTATAAAGAGAGTATGATCACCTTGGCTTTGTTTATAACCCAAGGACACCATAACATGAGTGAGCCTTCCAAACCAAGCTCGAGGTGATTGCTTGAGCCCATATATGGCCTTCTTTAATCTGCAAATCTTATTACTTCCTAAAGTAGGGTCATATCCAGGTGGGATCTCCATATACACCTCTTCCTTCAAATCTCCATGCAAGAAAGCATTTTTCACATCAAACTGTTGCAACTCCCAATCAAAGTGAGCTGCCAAGGAAAGAATGATTCTTACAGTGTTCATTTTTGCTACTGGAGCAAATGTCTCTTCATAATCAATTCCATAGGTCTGGGTGTATCCCTTTGCTACTAGCCTCGCCTTATATCTGTCCAGTGTGCCGTCGGATCGGTATTTTACCGTATATATCCATCTGCAACCTACTGGCCTCTTGTCATTTGTCTTCTCAATAATCTCCCAAGTCCCATTTTTCTCTAGTGCCTGCATCTCTTCATTCATGGCTTGAATCCAGTTCTTATCCTTTAATGCTTCTTGTACTGATGTAGGGACTCTAATAGAGTCAATAGCTGAAATAAAACTCTGATGCTGCACAGAAAGTTTTTCAGTAGACACAAACTGGGATATAGGGTATTTAGTACAAGACCTTTTTTCTTTTCTCAAAGAAATAGGTAGGTCATCAAGGTTCAGCTCACAAGAATTACTAGGCTCAGGGTTAGGAACACTTACCTCAGGTTCAGACGATTGGACTTGTTGGGGCAGAACGGGTTTACCTTTCCACCTTTTTCGCTGGAACTGTAACTTGTATCTGTCAACGTTATTATGCACCGGTATTGGTACATCACCACCATCCTCATCATTATTATGCACCGGTATTGATACATCACCACCATCCTCATTAGGCATCAAAGGCTCTTGTATTACAGGAATAACAGGAAGAACAGACAATTCAGGAGACGACTCTGGGTCCTGTATTAGAGGAATAACAGGAAGAATAGACAACTCTGAAGACTCAGCTTCTTGATTATTCTCCCCCTGAAGCTGAGGATTGGGATAAAAAGACTCTGATTCCTGAAAAGTAACATCCATGGATATATAGACACGACGACTAGGAGGATGATAACACTTGTACCCCTTCTTATCTGAAGCATATCCTATGAAAATACATTTAATAGCTCGAGGATCTAACTTACCTCGATGAGGGCCATGAACATGGACAAAGACAGAACAACCAAAGACACGATTCTGAAGACTTGACAAGATGGGCACAGACGGAAAGAATTGAGTCAGGACCTGCACAGGACTAACACCAGATAACACCCTAGAAGGTAACCTATTGATTAAATAAGCAGAGGTCAAGACAGCTTCCCCCCAATAAAATTTAGGAACATTCATTTGAAAGCGTAATGCTCGGGTGATTTCAAGAAGATGACGATTTTTTCTTTCAGCAACCCCATTTTGTTGTGGAGTGTTAACACAAGTCAACTCATGAACAACACCATTAGTTTTGAGAAAATTGTAAAAATTTTGGTTTACATACTCCTTACCATTGTCTGACCGTAACCGTTTAATAGGTTTTCCAAACTGTGTTTTGACCATTTGAAAAAAGTTAACAAACAATTGACACACTTCAGACTTATCTTTCATAAGAAAAACCCATGTAACCCGAGTACAATCATCAATAAAGGTAACATACCATTTTGCCCCAGAAATATTGGAAATAGATGAAGGCCCCCATACATCAGAATGAACAAGATCAAAGGGTTCGACACTCCTAGTATTACTAGGGGAATAGGTTGCTCGATGAGATTTGGCAAATTGACACACATCACAATGAAAGGAATCAACAGACACTTTGGTAAATAAGTGAGGGAATAGAGACCTGAGCATCTGGAAAGGAGGATGTCCAAGACGCCTGTGTTGGAGCCATATTTGAGCATTTGCCCATGACTCTGAACCAGCCTGATGACACTTACTTTCCTTATGAGGCAGACAATATAACCCGTTCTGTTCCTCAGCAATTCCAATCGTCTTACCTGTGGCAAGATCCTGAAAAACACAATGAGAATGAAAAAAGGTTACTACACAGTTCAAGTCTTTAGTGAGTTTATGGATGGACAAAAGATTGTTAGAAAGCTTAGGGACATGAAGCACATCATTTAGGTGGAGAGATGGGCTTAGGTGGATGTTACCAGATCCGACAATCGGGGTTTGGGACCCATTTGCAACGGTAATATGGCTTTTATTAGGTAAAGGTGAATAAGAAGAGAGATATGACATATATGGAGTCATGTGATCAGTTGCACCAGAGTCAATAATCCAGATATCTTTAGAACAAGAGGCATTAAAAGCTAAGGAGCTAGAATTCTTACCCATCATGGTCAGAGAACTAGTGTTAGAGAACTTACTCAAGGAGTCCATAGAGAGAAACAAACCGTCTCGAACCAGGAGAGGATCGAGATCTACTGTTAGGAGAGGATCGAAGGGCTGCCAATTAGAAACACCAACAACGATGACAACCGATCAATCAAGGGCTGCAAACAGCAAGTAAATAGAGGTACGGCAATGAAGGTTGTCCTAAAAAAAAGATGAAGGTGAAAACGTCCGGATCTGCAACGGCGGTTGAGCGGTGCACGATGGCTGCAAAGTCACCAAGATCACTAGGGTTCCAAGAGAAAGGGAACCTTGAAAAAAAAGGACCGTAATAAGAACGGCTAGTGTTTTGAGCGCGGAAGCAGAGCCCCTAGAATCGGGAGCTCTGATACCATGTAGAAATATGAAAATATTTTATATATCTTGTAAAGAATACATAAGAGGTATTTATAGACTATACATCTATCTAAATAAGGGTGTAATTATTCTCCTATAAATGCTAATTATTCATAATAAGTTGTATAGGATACCAGCTCATAATGAGCTGTATGATATTCAACATATTCTAATAATAATAATACTAATATTACAACAATATCTTTCAATAACTCTTTTTAATTGGACAATTTGAAAAAGAAAGTGAATTACAATCTTTGCATGTAAATTTATATTTTTCTTTATCAAAATAATTATATTTTCAATTTCAAAATATTTTTGCATGGTGTCAATCTTTTCTTAAGAGATGAAATTTGATTCTTTTGTGTTGACACCTTTTTGTATAGAATTTTACATTCATTGAGTAGTTCATTTACTGCTCCTTGAGAATCATTATCATAAGAAGATATTTCGTTACTAACCTTTTCTTCCTCATCATCAAAATGGTGTGATGCCATCAACATAAGATTTTCATATTCCTCATTTTTTGAATAGGATGGTGAACTCACTTCATTATCATCCCTTGCAGTATAGGTCTTTTTGGACTTTGACTTTTTTACTTCCTTTGAAACCACTTTTTGTTAGAACAATATCTCTATGTTTTGATGATAACTATTATGAAATTTTGTAATTAAGAATTATATACTCTAAAATTTGCTTAAGAATCTTTGCTGCAGATATTAAAGTAAATATCAATCCAGAAGCAAATCAGATCTGAACATAAGAAATATGCAAGGCTCTGAAGCGTCAGATGCACCCATTAGAAGATTTTGAACGCTGCCATCAGAAGATCCTGAGCGTTGCCTCCAGAAGGATCTGAAGCAGAAGCTCCAGAAGAATCTGAAGCAAGTCAGAAGCATCTGAACCAATGAAGAATTCTGTATGTAGAGTTTTCAAGCATAGTTAATTCAGAAGACTCTAAAAGTACTAACGCTGCCAGTACTGAGGATCTGACCCAAAACTCTGCTCTGAAATTATACACGCTAAAAGCACACTTGCTGCAAAAACTCTGATTCAGCAAAACTCTGACCAACATCAGAAGGCTCTGATCAAATTAGACTCTGATGATTCTTGCTGAAAATTGTTGAAGAAGAATTCAAAGATTATGTCTGTTGGAATATCCAAATAACTCTTTCTTTATTTATGCTAGACACAAGAACACAGAAAAAAAGGATTTCTCTGTGCTTTCTTCTTCTAGGAAAGGTCACTTGATGTGAAGACAAAAAGGTTCAGACCTTTTGGTACACACTTCTCAACGTGAAATACTCTTGGATCACTGTGCCTATAAAAGTAAGTCTCCACTCATCTTCTTCAGTTGACGAATCACTTGAAAAGAAATCATTATCAAAGCTCTCATACAACTCATGTATTCTTGCTAGAATTAATTCTTTGTTCTTAATCTTAAGTGAAAAATCACAGTTGTGATAAAGCTTTATTAGAAGCATTTTAACACTTGTATTTGTTATTACATTTGATTGTAAGAAAACCTTAAGAAGATCCAGTTAGGATTAGTAGTTCTTGAGAAGACTTTGAACAGTTGTTCTTAGTGCTTACTATTGTAATCAGTTGATTAAATAGTGGATTAAGTCCTTGATTGAGAAAGGCAAATCACTCTAGGAAGGGTGGACTGGAGTAGTTGAGTTCAACGAACCAGGATAAAAATACTTGAGTTTTTATTTCTAAGTTTTTATCTTCATACTTATTCAACCCCCCTTCTAAGTATTTTCTCACCTTCAGTTGGCATCAGAGCTCCGGTTCTGTGTGTGCTACCACTTCATAGTGACAGAAAAGATCTAGTGAGAAAAACTTTGATATATATTTGGTTGTTACTATGACTGATAATTCAATGTCTAACATTAACAACAAGTATGAAGAAAGGGACAAAATCATCACTAAACCCCCTATGTTTGATGGGTGTCTCTACTCGAAAAATGCATCGTGCAACGACGGGGAGGCGAAGAGAAAGGACAGAAGAGTCGCCACCGAACTTTATTTATCCCATGAGGGGAAAGGAAAATATCGAGAAAACCTTAAGAAAGAAATGGATAAGATGGTCTCGCAACCATGAACGGGTTCGGAAGCCGGTTATGCGAAGGGAAGGTATTAGCACCCCTCGCATCCATCGTACTCGATGGGAACCTTTTGTTTGTCGATGTGTGATTTTATTTGCTTAAATAATATGCTATAAAAAGAGTGTTTCGAAAGGGTAAAGGAAAAGGTTTAGAAACGGGAAACAAGGGGCAACAAGGGGAAATAAAGGACTCGATAGGACTTCGCAGTCCTAGGCCTACGTATTCTCAATAGATATGAGAAAGTCAGAGTCGGTGTAGTTCGGGACAACGGATATGGGGGGGAAGTGTGCTCAGCAAGGATTGTGGCCCTTGTGCCTATGTATCTTCACTTGAACGAAGTAAAGAATCAGAGCAGCCGTAGTTCGGCCAACTACGGGTGAAAGGTGAAAAAGGGAGCTCGCCAAGACATCGTTGTCTTGTGCCTACGTATTCTCATCTGACATGAGAAATCAGAGCAAACGTAGTTCGTGCTAACAGTGTGTTGATGTTTTTACGGATGATGCTATCGTGCGCATTCTAGCAGTTAGGTGTTTTGCTACTCGCTCGTTGGAGACTTAGGCATTACCTGTTTGCGGTAGAACGGACGTAACATATCCTGTTTGAAAGATTGGTTTTCGCCATGCGAGGCAAGATGTCACGTTTGATTGGTTGAATTGTTTTTTAGGGGCGAGATAGGTCCTCGGATAGTAACCCCTACGGGTAGTACTCAATTCTTTATCTCAAAGTTTTTGTTATAAAAGGGTGTGGCGAACGAGGCGTCTTCGTATTGAAAGACGAGCGTCGAAACCACCCTCACTACAGTGGGCATCCCTACGCTCGGAGAAGAAGAGGTCTACACCCAATCCTCTTTCTTTAATTCAATGCAAAGAGAACTTTGTTCTCTTATTAAAGATGTTTTTGGTTTTGAATGGTAAGTGCTTTGCAACAGAGAACCCTACGGTAAACGTCAGCACTCGGGATAGGAGAAGGCCTACGCCTAACCACTCCACGACCATTCAAGTTTTTGTTATGAAAAGAAGTTTGAAAACGCACTCGGTACGAGACCGAGGTTTTAGGTGGCAGGGGTTACGGAAGGAAGTTGTGAAAGTGAGAGGTGGTGGATGGAGGCGTGTCTTAGTATTGAAAGACGAGTCTCGAAACCACCTTCACTACAGTGGGCATCTCGACACTCGAAGAAGAAGAGGTTTACACCCAATCCTCTCTATTTAATTCAATACAAAGAATTTGTTTTAGAGATGGTTTGAAAATGGATGGAAAGCGTCTTCGTATTGAAAGACGAGTGTCGAAACCACCCCCACTACAGTGGGCATCCCAACACTCGAAGAAGAATAGGTATACACCCAATCCTCTCTTTTTAATTCATACAAAGAATTTGATTTGAAAATATTTTCGAAGTTACACTCGGTACGAGACCGAGGTTTTAGGAGGAAAAGTGTTGAAAAGAAATGGTCTCAGATCCAACGTCATTTATCAATAGTTTGACTTAATAACGGTTTACGGAGGTCTCGTCATCGACCAAAACGGCGGACAAAAGTGGAATAAAATGTCCAATAACAAAAGAAGAATAGAATTCAACTTCTAAAAAATAAAATATGTATAAATTCTGAAAGAAAATTAATATACAAATCATAAAAAACTTCTATAAATAATATATATAAATCTTTTAAAAATATAGAATAGAAAACTAATACAATTAACAAACTATATAAGATTTAATATATATCATAAAAACTGTTATATAAAAAAATTTACAAAATATAAAACTGTTTTATAATAAATATTTATAAACTTAAAACAAATAATTAAAAAAAAAGTAAATAATAAAAAAAAACAAAAAAAAAACAAAAGAGAGAGAGAGAGAGACACAGTCTCCTTCTCCCATGCGCCTCTCTCACAGTTCCCCTCTCTCGCGAACCTCACTTTCACTCTCGCTCAAAAAAAAATCTCTCGTTTCGTTCCAAACCCTTCTTCAATCCGATTATGCTTTGGTTTGTTAAATGGGGTTTGTGTATGATTTTCTTAAGGATGTTTTCGGTGCGTGTTGTGTGGGTTCAGATGGGGTTCGATGGTTTATGTTGATGTCTGGTTGGTGGAGATTCGGAAACGGTGAAGAAGGTTTGTTTATTGGTGAAGGATGTAGTTGTCGAAAATGGTTTAAAGGGTTTGTGTGTTTGATTCGGTTAGAGGGTGTTGGTTTGAACTTCTGGGTCTGCGGTTTGGAGATTCATGGTTGTTAATGGAGGTCTAATGATGAGCTGATGAAGGAAGGTTGAAGAAAGAGTTGAAAATTTGGGATTTCTGGGTTTGTATTGCTGTTGTTAGTTGAGGTGTTAAGAGGATGATGATGATGTCGGTAAGGATTTCGAAGAGGGTGGAAATGGTTTCGCCGGCGAGCTTCCGTTTGTGTCTGATGATGATGGAAGGAAGGTGAGGTGGGTGGATTTGCAGAGTGGGTTCGAAGGTGATTCGAAGAAAAACGGTGGAGGAAGTTTCTGGGCAGAGTTTTTTGAAGGTTTGTATTCAGGTTTTCCTTGATTCACTTTGCTTATCTTTTTCTTCTCAAATCATTTGTTTCGATCTGGTTCTAAAGCTCTTTTCTTTTACTTTCTCTAATTGAAGGTTGAATGATGGAAGGAGGTAAAAGGTGGCGAAGAGGCCGACTGTATCGGTTGGCAAAAATGAAAAATGAACATGGTTATTGTTGCTTATCATCGTTGGTGATGACGCACAATGGTGACTAAGTTGAAGATGATTAAGGTTTAATCATGGTGAGAAAAATGCACAGAGATTGGGGAAGTGTTGTGCAGGTTTAACATGGTGTTTGGATGTTGTTTGAACGTGAGATTGAAGCGGTGAGTTTGGAAATAGTGAAGTTGAGGTGAGTAGAGTTTTCTGAGTGAGTTGTTGAAGTTGAACAAAATGAGAGTTTTCAAGGTGTTGGAGTGAGTTTTGGAGGAAGTTGTGGGATGAAGGTATCACCATCATGGGCTCAAGGTTGAAACTGAGGAACCAGGACACGGTCACTCCATATTCCCGGTGAGACCCTCAAAACTTTGAGGTTTTGTGCTCCTTCTCCTTTTTTGCTGTTCAGAATATTGTTCTTATTCTTGGGGCCTGATGAGAGTATTGGTTTTGAAGGAGAAAAAAGGATTGTGATGCCCCCTGCCCTCGTACATTTTCTGCCCTTTTCTTTTGTGTGTGTTGGTTGCTTTTTAACAGGTCCTGTCTAGCGTGGTGTGGTATTAGCTGTGAATTTTTGTCTTGATGCTGCAGTAGTACAATTGTGGTACAGCTTCTGCAGGTGTTGGTTGGTGTGGTAGCTGTTGTTTTTGAGAAGGACTTTTGTGGGGACCAAAGGTATAAATTTATTTTGAGCATGAGCTGAAAAAATAGGTGAGTTTTCTAACACCAATTCACTGTTTCACTGCGGTAACTGCCTTTGTACTTTCTTTGATATGGACTGGCTTGGTTTTCCACTGTAGGTGCTGCGTTTTTCATTGCCTTTGGTCATTACATATTAAAGGCTACCATACTGATGCACACAGCCTTGTGGGGTCCCTTCGTGAGGTATGTAACAATTTCTGTGAATTTGTTTTATACACATTGTGGCTGGAAGTTTTAATGGTGTAGTATGAATATGTCGTCACTCACTTGTCGCTTTTGATTGTAGCTTTGTAGGACGTGGTTTTTCGCCTATTGAAAATGAGGGAGGTATTGGATATTCTGCACTGTTATACTCATGATTCGCCTTTTCTCAAATTTGTGCCGGTACAGCTTGTGTATACGCTGTCCTTGCTGGTGTAGATGGTGGTCGTTGCGGTAGGTCGTACTGTTGCTTTCTGTGGACTGTCTTGTGGTCCCCTCTGTAGCAGATATTTTTTCGTTTTGCAGCTGTTCTGCTTTTTGGTTTCAATCCACAACGAGGATTTGCTATTCCGTTGCGTGAGTCGTGCCTCTTATTGTGTGAGGTTTGCAGATTATTTGTGTGACCACTGCTATGGCTGTAGGATTTGGGGTATGAAGAAAACCGTTTTGTAGCACATGGTGCCATGGTGGCCTTGTTTTATTTCTTCACTTTTTCTTTCTTTTTAAATTTCCTTCTTGTACAGAATGCGGTTTTCATCATTACATGGTGTGATTTTGTATTTTTACCAACTCTTTTATGCTGCACTACTATCATTTCTTACAGGACAATATGCAGGAGGGCAGTAGTCTTGCGGATCACCGGTGAATTGAGGATACGACGCCGGTGTAAATTATTGGTGATGCCCAAGTCGTACACTGGCTGGAGTGCATGAATCATGGTCTGATGGGCTTATGACTTGCTAATACATTGCGCATTGTGTAACAACTTTGATTGTGTTGTATTATGATTTTTTGCAGGTATAGAATCAATGTATCATTTGCTGTTGGAACATCAAATTCACCTTGTCTTTTCCTTTTCTTCGTCAGATTTTATCTACTTTTCCGTATTGTTGCCGGTTGAATTCAAGTCATAGTTATTGTTGTTGCCTATGCAGGTGAATCATGAGCTGATGCAGGAGCCAAGTTGGTGCCAGTTATAGGTGTTCTGAAGGTCTGTTATGGAATTCTCACTGCGTATCATTGTGATAGTTTGGCTACTTTGTTGTACTGCAGGTCGACATTGCACAGTGAGTTGTTGTGAATTATTGACTTCATGTGGTGTCCGCAACGGTTTGGCAAGGTGCGTGGGAATCGACGGTGCATTGAGGCCTGACTGAGCTCGCGTAATGTCGTTTGCTTTGCGGTTTAGGAGATGGCTGAACAAAACAAAATAAAGGCTCGTGGAATTGTAGTGTGAATTAACAGAAACTTGCTCTTTTTAACAAAATGAATTTCCATAGTTTGATGATGTAAAGGACCTCTCATTTGCAGTAACTTCCCGTGAGCCTTTTTAGTGTAATGGGCTTAAATTGTCCATGGGTTTTTTTTGTGTAACATTTCTTGTATTGGTCATGATATTTTATAATGAACGTATATGGATTCAAGTAATATGCTTGAAACAAAATAATGGATTCTTTAGTGATTCTCTTGAAAATTACTTGAATCATAGGTTTTAGTAATACAATAAGTCTTTGAAATAAATCTGCAATGCCCCGACTTATTCCATTTCTTGATTAGAAAGCAATCATAATTGAAATCACAAATAATTGCGTGTTCTCAATTAAAACTACTCTCAAATCTTCCCTGACCTGGATGATACTTTGAATTAGTCCTTGAGCATTAAAGTCAGTCACAGAATAAACTTAATCATGAGTCAATTGTCAAATCATTCTTGATGTTTGCCATTTGAAAACGTGATGAATTGAAACCTTCATGGAACACTTCTTGAAAAATCAAAATATTATGACTTGAGAAATGAACTTCGGTACACTGCACATAACCCTGGTTGAAGCTTTAGTCACACACCATTTAAATCAATGCACCATGACCTTGATAACAAAATAGATCCCTTTCTGGATGATGAATTAAGTCAAACCTGAACTTCGACATATACTTCACTCATTCCTACTTAATGAACCCCAACCAAAACCTATCCAATTCAGCTCAATCTTATGATGGAAGCAACATATATTTTTTTTGATTTTTCTGCCCCTGACAACCACATATGCTTATCTGTTTGTCTTTAAGGACCTTGACTTGTCTCTGATAAGGGTAACCACTTGATGACTTGAATATAACCTCCTTGATCAGGTTAAAAACCATTGGTAATTTTTTTTGTTAGACACACATTTCTTGATCCCCTGTGGAATGCAAAATGTTATGCAATGCTAATGCTAATGATGCAATGAAACATAAGCCGAAGATTAAGAAAAGAGGTTGGTCAAATTTTAGGGTACAACAGCTGCCCCTATTCAAGCGACTTGGACCTGAAGGGATGAAAAGCGAACAGCTCTCAGACAATCAAGGTAAAAGGCGGTTGAATACCAAAGAACCCAGAAATTTGTCAACCGTAAAATAAAACCTCTGACATCACCGTCAGGCATCGATATTGAGTAGAACATCTGACCTCACCGTCAGTCATAAATCAAGTAAACATCTGACCTCGCCGTCAACTCTTAATATCATCTAACTTCGCCGTCAGAACTCAACATCTAAATGGTAAACCACCTGACTTCGCAGTTAATCTTCAATATTCTCTGACTTCGCCGTCAGTCCTTCACATAAAATTTTGGTAAAACCCCTGACTTCGCCGTCAGCTCTTCAAAATAATCTTCTGACCTCGCCGTCAATTTCTTTCAAAATCGTCTTCTGACTTCGCCGTCAATTCCCATATTAAGTGGAACATCTGACTTCGCCGTCCATTCCCAGCATAATCTAATTTTGTCGTCATTTTTTCAAACAATCCGACTTCGCCGTCAATTCTAACATAACCTGACTTCGCCGTCATCTCTTAAAACAATCTTCTGACTTCGCCGTCATTTCCAACAATTTTGACTTCGCCGTCAATTCTTAAAATAATCGGTAAAAGCATCTGACCTCACGGTCAGGCCTCGACATTAAGTCGATAAAAAGATCTAACCTCGCTGTCAGTCCTCTGTTAAATACAAACAGATATTGAATCCAAAGATACGATCCTCCGACATCACTGCCCAAAACAAACACCCAGCATCGCCGCTGAAAAACTAAATCACTTGACATCGCCTCCAAGACAAACTTTCAACATCGCCGCTGAAAAACCAAATCACTTGACATCGCCGCCAAGACAAACTTTCAACATCGCCGCTGAAAAACCAAATTACTTGACATCGCCGCCAAGACAAACTTTCAACATCGCCGCTGAAAAACCAAATTACTTGACATCGCCGCCAAGACAAACTTTCAACATCGCCGCTGAAAAACCAAATTACTTGACATCGCCGCCAAGACAAACATTCAACATCGCCGCTGAAAAACTAAATCTCTTGACATCGCCGCCAAACCTTCGCTAAATATAAGCGAGCAACAAGATTCAAACGAAATTAAGACCACTCATTGGTGACAGTCTCAAAAGAATTCCGCTGGGGAAACAGCACGAGCTGGGGTATAACCAACACAACGGGCAAAGATGCTAATCGCCTGTGAGATCCACTTGAAACAAAGGGTAACGACCTGGCTTATGTTTCACATGCATATGTTTGAATATGGCTTAATGCTCCATACGAAATGGAAATGTTTTGCGTTTAGGTAGATGCTATGCATGTATGTAGATGCAAATGAACCACTTTAGCAAAATAAATGCTAAAGAGAAAGAGCCAACTCCGTTGGGTCAGAGTTAGATACGCCTAGCGCAAACAAACTCATGCTGGGGAATACAAGCCTTGGATGGCCTCCGATAAAAAAACTTCTGAGCAAAGCTGCTCTGCTAAGAACAAATCCACTCCGCTGGAGATCCAAATCAAACTCTGCTGCGAAAAACGTCCCGGATGGTCTACCAGCATACAACTCTTCTGGGGATCAAGCAACTTGGCCGGAGGCAACAACTCCACTCTACCGGGGAAATCAACCGTGAATGATTAGCCAGAATAACTCTACTGGGGAAACACATCAGATTGCTGAGGAATAGCTCCATTTTGTCGGTGATTGAATCTGCTACCTGTTAGGGATATTGAATAAGATTTACTGGGAGATTATCCCACACTCTCTCTGCTGAGGATGGAGATAAACAATCTCTGAGTCAGTCCCACTCTGCGGGGAGGAAAATTAACTCCACTGATTTGGCTGGGGATTAGATAAGGAGGGAATCAACATCAACCTCTGCTTGGGAAAAGTGAGAGGTAAACTCAACAAATACGATTTCCGCCTGAGGAATGAGTCAACGACCTAGACTCTGATAGGAAAGAAGTCAATTGTTCAGATTCTGTGGGGATAACAGTACTGCACTCTCCCTACTGCTGGGGAAATAAACCCAAATCGGCTTCTATAACTCTGATAAGCTCTGAAGATATGGAGAGGAACACATCTCCTTTGTTTCCGATTTTGCCCCAGCCTGTGGGACTTTTGTTATAAAAAAAACCTTCCTTGAAAGGAAACCTTGAATTTCGGTACCCTGATGGTTAGATATGAATTGCCTCAGCGCTTCGAAAACCGAAGAAGTGTTGGCTCTTGGATAAAGATAACTTTCGGGCTCTTGGGGTGGCCTGCTCCAGCCTTGCAACGACTTTGCCCCTGATTGGCTGATTTGTGGAGGAGCGTCTCTGGATGACTTCGAGAGATTTATCTAATCTCGACCTGATTGCCCCAGATTAACTGCATCTAGGAATGACCGACTCCGCTTATGTTTACCTGATGTGACTTGCCCCTGCTCAAAGGATTACTCGGGCGCTCTATATCTTATTTCTATCAAACTTCGCATTGTAGAAGCTTCTGTGATGTCAACTGCTTTCTCGCAAGTAAAACAATTTGTTTTGCAAAAGATAATATTAATGCAATGCATATGACAGTTTTGAAATCCAAGTCTGGTCACTGGAAAAAAGTTGTGGCATTTAGTGAACGAATCACTTATCAGAAATATAAATATTCATACCCATAGGGTAAGAAGAATCCTCTTAGGAGTCAGTTTCAACGCGATCTTCACCGAAGTATGCTTTCGAAACAAACATGCTTCAATTAGGACTTTTGAAGGTTGTAATATGGTCAGGTTCACGGTTTGAAAGAAAGGATATAAGGCTCAAAGTTCTGTTTAACCCACCCACTCTCCTTAATATTCTCCAATCCTATGTTCAGCTAATTCAACACAAGCGCTCACCTTTCAAAGGTTAAATGACTGGAGTGATGGTTCGGAAAACCACAAGTTTTGGGGAGTGATAGTCACTCGCTTTTTGTCTTTGGTGCCTGGAGTCACACGACTTGTTTTTTATCATATTTCATTCCCTATTTTTTCTGGACTGACTCTTTTGAGTATATCATTGATTTCAAAGTCCACCGGGATGCCCTAATTTTTGCCTAAGCCACTTGTCTTCAAGTTATCGACTTAGCGGGCTTTTTCTTTCTTTCTTTTGATTCTTTTTTTTTTTAACAAATCGTATGACACCGGCTTGTATGACTTGTTGAAGGGGTTGTGACTGTCTCACTCCTTGGCTGGTGAAGGATAACCACTGTGGTTCTTTAGGTACGACCTATACAGGTGTGATTGATCCTCAAACAGGAACATTCCTCTTGCAATTTGGATGCTCGGTCAAATTAACTGACACCTACCCTACCCCAGGTTAAGATTGAGGGTTTTTCGTTTTCAGAAAGAAACTCCTACTGCTAGGCTCAAAGGGGTTGACAAGGGAGTATCTTCCTTATATCTCCGGCGTTTAGGAATTTGAAACAATGCATGTACATCATCAGCAGAGGCTTTAATTCAAAAAGCATACATCCGGAAGTTTGCGTCTTTAAATTTCATCATCCTCCCTCGGATTCCGCTTTAACAAGCGTTTGACAATAATAAAAGCATTGAGTGAACACGAATAGATTTAATCAAAACAAACATATTCAATTCATTATCATTATCAACTGAAAACAATAGAGTTCTACAGACAAGATTTGCAAATAAGTTCAAATTTAAACAGAAAAGAAACTACAAATGCAAAGAAATGACATGATAAAAAGGATTGAAGATTGTCAGCCTGAAGAACTTCTTCCTATTTGCGAGGGTTATTCTGATTCTGGCGCTGATAGTTCATGCTACAAAGACCCAAAAGGTTGCGGACTTTGAACAACAGGAATGTTCGGGGGCTGGTTTGAATCACTGAGGATCCTCTCTGTCCAGGCACTTTTATCCTCAAGCTTGACCTTGGAACAGGCAGTAGCTACGGGCAGGGGGATTCTGACACCAAAGGTTGCAGGATATACTCCTGACCTACTGCAGCTTCAAGTGAGGGAATAGGAACAAATTTGCCTGATACATTCATGCCGCCCGACACAAATTCAATCACCTTCGACTCAATCAGGTCCTGAACCTTATGCTTAAAAGCTTTACAGTTCGCAGCGTTATGCTCCGGTGCCCCAGAGTGGAAGTCACAATGGGCTCTTTCATCATAGCCTTGTGGTGGCTCACCGGTAAGGGGAGACATAGTTCTAAGTTTAACCAATCAAAGTTGAAGTAAGAGTTGCAACAACTGAGCATAAGTCATAGGGATCTGGTTGAAGATTCTGTCAGACTGCTTCGTCCTTTGAACATACCTCCTAACCCTAAGATTGGCTTGAGGAACAAGAGGTGGTTGCTGACACAGGACTTTTGGAACCTCCGGTGGTGCAGAAGATTTATGACGCACATTACGCTCTGGTATAGGTTCCACAGACAGAGCTGGAACAAGCATCTTGGCGGCAACTTCAGGCATTTGATCACCCTCTTTTCTAAGCACATTCCTTATCACTTACATGATCAAGCCCATCTAAGTTTTCAGTTGATTATTCTCCTCTCTGAGTGCATCCTGATCCAAGCGCAACGCTTGCATCTTCGCCACAAACTGCCCCAACTGGCTCTGAACTTCCCTTAGTTCTTCTTGAATCTGTTCCATGGTCGTCTCTGTTGGTTTCTTTTGGTGGAATACTGGTGAATGGCTGGATCTTTAACTCTGGAACAAATCAGATGGAAAACCACATGAAGCAATAACGTCCACAGAAATAGAACACCCTCATGCAAATGAAGAATGATGCAATATGCAAGACATGTAAAGAAATGCAAATGAATATGCAAATGTAACAGGGGATCAAACGTCGTTGTGATGTTGACTGTGACGGACCAGCGCTTCGCCTTGAAACCATACAACAAAAGTACAAGGATCCCACTGTAACTGTTCATACTGACAAACAGGTAAGATGAAGGTCAAAGTTTCCTACAAGACAGCACAACGAGACATCTCTCACCTCGGGCGGGCAATCTACCGGTTTATAAGAGGGTATTCCAAAGGCTTTTAAACAAAGTCCCATGCACTAACCCTCAAAAGTTTCCCATCATAACGACTACTCGTAAGATGGTAATCCTTTCAAAAGGATGAACACAGAGTTATATTTTAGCAACCTTCGGAATAAGGTTCTACAAAAGGTCCTCAGAATCGTGGACTCCCAAGTTTGAAATAAGGACGTCGTTACGACTACTCGTAAGACATAATCATCCCAAAGGGGTCTCATCTGAGCGGTGGGATTCGATCCAACTCAACGAGTCCTAAGTCTCGCAAATCAGAAAGAAACCACCTCCTAATCTTAATGTATACTATAAAGCTCGGGTAGAAAGCTTTATCCTCACAAACCATCCCGATGAACCCAACAAGTTAGAAAGAAACACAACAATAAAATGAAAAGCAAAAGCGAATAAAACACAAATGCGACAAATAAAATAGGCGTGGCTTGCTAGGTTGATGTCCCCAGCAGAGTCGCCAGCTGTCGCTACTCGAAAAATGCATCGTGCAACGACGGGGAGGCAAAGAGAAAGGACAGAATAGTCGCCATCGAACTTTATTTATCCCATGAGGGGAAAGGAAAATATCGAGAAAACCTTAAGAAAGAAATGGATAAGATGGTCTCGCAACCATGAACGGGTTCGGAAGCCGGTTATGCGAAGGGAAGGTATTAGCACCCCTCGCATCCATCGTACTCGATGGGAACCTTTTGTTTGTCGATGTGTGATTTTATTTGCTTAAATAATATGCTATAAAAAGAGTGTTTCGAAGGGGTAAAGGAAAAGGTTTAGAAACGGGAAACAAGGGGCGACGAGGGGAAATAAAGGACTCGATAGGACTTCGCAGTCCTAGGCCTACGTATTCTCAATAGATATGAGAAAGTCAGAGTCGGTGTAGTTCGGGACTACGGATATGGGGGGGAAGTGTGCTCGGCAAGGATTGTGGCCCTTGTGCCTACGTATCTTCACTTGAACGAAGTAAAGAATCAGAGCAGACGTAGTTCGGCCAACTACGGGTGAAAGGTGAAAAAGGGAGCTCGCCAAGACATCGCCATCTTGTGCCTACGTATTCTCATCTGACATGAGAAATCAGAGCAAACGTAGTTCGTGCTAACAGTGTGTTGATGTTTTTACGGATGATGCTATCGTGCGCATTCTAGCAGTTAGGTGTTTTGCTGCTCGCTCGTTGGAGACTTAGGCATTACCTGTTTGCGGTAGAACGGACGTAACATATCCTGTTTGAAAGATTGGTTTTCGCCATGCGAGGCAAGATGTCACGTGTGATTGGTTGAATTGTTTTTTAGGGGCGAGATAGGTCCTCGGATAGTAACCCCTATGGGTAGTACTCAATTCTTTATCTCAAAGTTTTTGTTATAAAAGGGTGTGGCGAACGAGGCGTCTTCGTATTGAAAGACGAGCGTCGAAACCACCCTCACTACAGTGGGCATCCCTACGCTTGGAGAAGAAGAGGTCTGCACCCAATCCTCTTCTTTAATTCAATGCAAAGAGAACTTTGTTCTCTTATTAAAGATGTTTTTGGTTTTGAATGGTAAGTGCTTTGCGACAGAGAACCCTACGGTAAACGTCAGCACTCGGGATAGGAGAAGGCCTACGCCTAACCACTCCACGACCATTCAAGTTTTTGTTATGAAACGAAGTTTGAAAATGCACTCGGTATGAGACCGAGGTTTTAGGTGGCAGGGGTTACGGAAGGAAGTTGTGAAAGTGAGAGGTGGTGGATGGAGGCGTGTCTTAGTATTGAAAGACGAGTGTCGAAACCACCCTCACTACAGTGGGCATCTCGACACTCGAAGAAGAAGAGGTCTACACCCAATCCTCTCTATTTAATTCAATACAAAGAATTTGTCTTAGAGATGGTTTGAAAATGGATGGAAAGCGTCTTCGTATTGAAAGACGAGTGTCGAAACCACCCTCACTACAGTGGGCATCCCAACACTCGAAGAAGAAGAGGTCTACACCCAATCCTCTCTTTTTAATTCAATACAAAGAATTTGATTTGAAAATATTTTCGAAGTTACACTCGGTACGGGACCGAGGTTTTAGGAGGAAAAGTGTTGAAAAGAAATGGTCTCAGATCCAACGTCATTTATCAATAGTTTGACTTAATAACGGTTTACGGAGGTCTCGTCATCGACCAAAACGGCGGACAAAAGTGGAATAAAATGTCCAATAACAAAAGAAGAATAGAATTCAACTTCTAAAAAATAAAATATGTATAAATTCTGAAAGAAAATTAATATACAAATCATAAAAAACTTCTATAAATAATATATATAAATCTTTTAAAAATATAGAATAGAAAACTAATACTATTAACAAACTATATAAGATTTAATATATATCATAAAAACTGTTATATACAAAAATTTACAAAATATAAAACTGTTTTATAATAAATATTTATAAACTTAAAACAAATAATTAAAAAAAAAGTAAATAATAAAAAAAAAACAAAAGAGAGAGAGACACAGTCTCCTTCTCCCATGCGCCTCTCTCACAGTTCCCCTCTCTCGCGAACCTCACTCTCACTCTCGCTCAAAAAAAAAATCTCTCGTTTCGTTCCAAACCCTTCTTCAATCCGATTATGCTTTGGTTTGTTAAATGGGGTTTGTGTATGATTTTCTTAAGGATGTTTTCGGTGCGTGTTGTGTGGGTTCAGATGGGGTTCGATGGTTTATGTTGATGTCTGGTTGGTGGAGATTCGGAAACGGCGAAGAAGGTCTGTTTATTGGTGAAGGATGTAGTTGTCGAAAATGGTTTAAAGGGTTTGTGTGTTTGATTCGGTTAGAGGGTGTTGGTTTGAACTTCTGGGTCTGTGGTTTGGAGATTCATGGTTGTTAATGGAGGTCTAATGATGAGCTGATGAAGGAAGGTTGAAGAAAGAGTTGAAAATTTGGGATTTCTGGGTTTGTATTGCTGTTGTTAGTTGAGGTGTTAAGAGGATGATGATGATGTCAGTAAGGATTTCGAAGAGGGTGGAAATGGTTTCGCCGGCGAGCTTCCGTTTGTGTCTGATGATGAGAGAAGGAAGGTGAGGTGGGTGGATTTGCAGAGTGGGTTCGAAGGTGATTCGAAGAAAAACGGTGGAGGAAGTTTCTGGGCAGAGTTTTTTGAAGGTTTGTATTCAGGTTTTCCTTGATTCACTTTGCTTATCTTTTTCTTCTCAAATCATTTGTTTCGATCTGGTTCTAAAGCTCTTTTCTTTTACTTTCTCTATTTGAAGGTTGAATGATGGAAGGAGGTAAAAGGTGGCGAAGAGGCCGACTGTATCGGTTGGCAAAAATGAAAACTGAACATGGTTATTATTGCTTATCATCGTTGGTGATGACGCACAATGGTGACTAAGTTGAAGATGATTAAGGTTTAATCATGGTGAGAAAAATGCACAGAGATTGAGGAAGTGTTGTGCAGGTTCAACATGGTGTTTGGATGTTGTTTGAACGTGAGATTAAAGCGGTGAGTTTGGAAATAGTGAAGTTGAGGTGAGTAGAGTTTTTTGAGTGAGTTGTTGAAGTTGAACAAAATGAGAGTTTTCAAGGTGTTGGAGTGAGTTTTGGAGGAAGTTGTGGGATGAAGGTATCACCATCATGGGCTCAAGGTTGAAACTGAGGAACCAGGACACGGTCACTCCATATTCCCGGTGAGACCCTCAAAACTTTGAGGTTTTGTGCTCCTTCTCCTTTTTTGCTGTTCAGAATATTGTTCTCCTTCTTGGGGCCTGATGAGAGTATTGGTTTTGAAGGAGAAAAAAGGATTGTGATGCCCCCTGCCCTCGTACATTTTCTGCCCTTTTCTTTTGTGTGTGTTGGCTGCTTTTTAACAGGTCCTGTCTGGCGTGGTGTGGTATTAGCTGTGAATTTTTGTCTTGATGTTGCAGTAGTACAATTGTGGTACAGCTTCTGCAGGTGTTGGTTGGTGTGGTAGCTGTTGTTTTTGAGAAGGACTTTTGTGGGGACCAAAGGTATAAATTTATTTTGAGCATGAGCTGAAAAAATAGGTGAGTTTTCTAACACCAATTCACTGTTTCACTGCGGTAACTGCCTTTGTACTTTCTTTGATATGGACTGGCTTGGTTTTCCACTGTAGGTGCTGCGTTTTTCATTGCCTTTGGTCATTACATATTAAAGGCTACCATACTGATGCACACAGCCTTGTGGGGTCCCTTCGTGAGGTATGTAACAATTTCTGTGAATTTGTTTTATACACATTGTGGCTGGAAGTTTTAATGGTGTAGTATGAATATGCCGTCACTCACTTGTCGCTTTTGATTGTAGCTTTGTAGGACGTGGTTTTTCGCTTATTGAAAATGAGGGAGGTATTGGATATTCTGCACTGTTATACTCATGATTCGCCTTTTCTCAAATTTGTGCCGGTACAGCTTGTGTATACGCTGTCCTTGCTGGCGTGGATGGTGGTCGTTGCGGTAGGTCGTACTGTTGCTTTCTGTGGACTGTCTTGTGGTCCCCTCTGTAGCAGATATTTTTTCGTTTTGCAGCTGTTCTGATTTTTGGTTTCAATCCACAACGAGGATTTGCTATTCCGTTGCGTGAGTCGTGCCTCTTATTGTGTGAGGTTTGCAGATTATTTGTGTGACCACTGCTATGGCTGTAGGATTTGGGGTGTGAAGAAAACCGTTTTGTAGCACATGGTGCCATGGTGGCCTTGTTTTATTTCTTCACTTTTTCTTTCTTTTTAAATTTCCTTCTTGTACAGAATGCGGTTTTCATCATTACATGGTGTGATTTTGTATTTTTACCAACTCTTTTATGCTGCACTACTATCATTTCTTGCAGGACAATATGCAGGAGGGCAGTAGTCTTGCGGATCACCGGTGAATTGAGGATACGACGCCGGTGTAAATTATTGGTGATGCCCAAGTCGTACACTGGCTGGAGTGCATGAATCATGGTCTGATGGGCTTATGACTTGCTAATACATTGCGCATTGTGTAACAACTTTGATTGTGTTGTATTATGATTTTTTGCAGGTATAGAATCAATGTATCATTTGCTGTTGGAACATCAAATTCACCTTGTCTTTTCCTTTTCTTCGTCAGATTTTATCTACTTTTCCGTATTGTTGCCGGTTGAATTCAAGTCATAGTTATTGTTGTTGCCTATGCAGGTGAATCATGAGCTGATGCAGGAGCCAAGTTGGTGCCAGTTATAGGTGTTCTGATGGTCTGTTATGGAATTCTCACTGCGTATCATTGTGATAGTTTGGCTACTTTGTTGTACTGCAGGTCGACATTGCACAGTGAGTTGTTGTGAATTATTGACTTCATGTGGTGTCCGCAACGGTTTGGCAAGGTGCGTGGGAATCGACGGTGCATTGAGGCCTGACTGAGCTCGCGTAATGTCGTTTGCTTTGCGGTTTAGGAGATGGCTGAACAAAACAAAATAAAGGCTCGTGGAATTGTAGTGTGAATTGACAGAAACTTGCTCTTTTTAACAAAATGAATTTCCATAGTTTGATGATGTAAAGGACCTCTCATTTGCAGTAACTTCCCGTGAGCCTTTTTAGTGTAATGGGCTTAAATTGTCCATGGGTTTTTTTTGTGTAACATTTCTTGTATTGGTCATGATATTTTATAATGAACGTATATGGATTCAAGTAATATGCTTGAAACAAAATAATGGATTCTTTAGTGATTCTCTTGCAAATTACATGAATCATAGGTTTTAGTAATACAATAAGTCTTTGAAATAAATCTGCAATGCCCCGACTTATTCCATTTCTTGATTAGAAAGCAATCATAATTGAAATCACAAATAATTGCGTGTTCTCAATTAAAACTACTCTCAAATCTTCCCTGACCTGGATGATACTTTGAATTAGTCCTTGAGCATTAAAGTCAGTCACAGAACAAACTTAATCATGAGTCAATTGTCAAATCATTCTTGATGTTTGCCATTTGAAAACGTGATGAATTGAAACCTTCATGGAACACTTCTTGAAAAATCAAAATATTATGACTTGAGAAATGAACTTCGGTACACTGCACATAACCCTGGTTGGGGCTTTAGTCACACACCATTTAAATCAATGCACCATGACCTTGATAACAAAATAGATCCCTTTCTGGCTGATGAATTAAGTCAAACCTGAACTTCGACATATACTTCACTCATTCCTACTTAATGAACCCCAACTAAAACCTATCCAATTCAGCTCAATCTTATGATGGAAGCAACATATATTTTTTTATATTTTTCTGCCCCTGACAACCACATATGCTTATCTGTTTGTCTTCAAGGACCTTGACTTGTCTCTGATAAGGGTAACCACTTGATGACTTGAATATAACCTCCTTGATCAGGTTAAAAACCATTGGTAATTTTTTTTGTTAGACACACATTTCTTGATCCTCTGTGGAATGCAAAATGTTATGCAATGCTAATGCTAATGATGCAATGAAACATAAGCCGAAGATTAAGAAAAGAGGTTGGTCAAATTTTGGGGTACAACAATGGGGAGAAATTTGATTATTGGAAAGACAGGATTGAAAGTTTTTTCCTTGGTTATGATGCTGATTTATGGGATTTGGTCATAGATGGATATGTTCATCCCATTGATGGGAATGGCAAGAAAGTAGATAGAAAATCTATGACAGAAGCCCAAAAGAAGGAATTTAGAAATCACCATAAGGCTAGAACAATATTGTTAAATGCAATATCTCACACTGAGTATGAAAAGATCACAAATAGAGAAACTGCATTTGACATGTTTGAGTCCTTAAAGATGACTCATGGGGGAAACTCTCAAGTCAAGGAAACAAAGGTTCTGGCTCTAATCCAGAAGTATGAAGCCTTCAAGATGGAAGAAGCTGAATCTATTAAAGCTATGTTCTCCAGATTTCAAATACTTACAGTTGGACTAAAGGTTCTGGATAAAGGATACTCTACTGCTGATCATGTGAAAAAGATCATCAGAAGCTTACCTACCAGATGGAGACCTATGGTGACTGCGCTGAAAATGGCTAAAGATATGAACAAGATCTCTTTGGAGGAACTAATCAGTTCACTAAGGAGTCATGAAATTGAACTTGAGGAAGATGAACCTCAAAAGAAAGGTAAATCAATTGCTTTAAAATCTAATAAATCTGCTAAAGCATTGCAGGTGATAGAGGAAAGCTCTGAAGAATCCTCATCTGAAGATGAAGATGAACTATCCATGTTGTCCAGAAGAATAAACAAACTCTGGAAGCATAAAGGAAAGAAGTTCAAAAACTTCAGGAAGCCTGACCAAAGAAAAGAATCTTCTGGACACAGAAGATCTGGAAAAAAGGAGTTGTCTGCTATGAATGTAAAGAACCTGGGCATTACAAAAATGAATGTCCAAAGTTGTTGAAAGAAAAGCCTAAAAGAAAATCTGATAAGAAGAAGAAGGTTCTAATGGCCACCTGGGATGATTCAGATGCATCTGAATCTGAATCTGAGTCAGAAGAGGAATGTGCCAATGTAGCATTGATGGCAGACATAGAAGATCAGGAGGAAGGAACTTCAGGATCTGAATCTGACTCTGACGCTGAAGAGGTAATGGCTAAACTCACTAAAGATGAACTTATCAAAGTGTTATCAGAAGTTCTGAAGAGCTATAACAATATTAAGCTCAAATACAAGAAGCGTCAAAGCAATCTTGGATATGAGAATAATATTCTCAAATCAGAAGTAGCTGAGCTAAATGAAAAGAACTTAAGATTGAAAAATGATTCTGAATTAGCTCAACAAGACTCTGATTCTGAAACTGAGTCTGAATGCAAAAATATTTTGGAAAAATATGATTACAACTTTCAGGAGTTTCTTGCTAAAAGCATAGACAGAAGCAAAATGGCTTCTATGATCTATGGAGTTAGCAGAAATAACAGAAAAAAAATTGGATATAAATCTTCCTCTGGAAAGGATTTAAATCCAAAACCTGTTGATAAAATTATCATCAAGAAGACTCCTTTATATTCCCACTTTAAATTTGGTCACTTGAATGATATTGAACTACACTCGTTCTGAAAAGAACATTCATGTGTTTAAATCTAAGGCTAGTCAGAATAAATCTTATGTTGAAAAACAGAAGTTTAGACAAAGCTTCAGAACAACTAACCCAAAAGGACCCAAGAAGATCTGGGTACCTAAAAGTAAAATAATTCCTGTTGCAGATGTTCTTAGCAGCAAGGTCAGGACGCCAATCATGGTACCTGGACTCTGGATGCTCGCGATACATGATAGGAGAAAGGTCTATGTTCCAAAGTCTGGAGCTTAGATCTGGAGGTGATGTGAAATTTGGAGGGAATCAGAAGGGCAAGATCATTGGATCTGACACTATTGGAAAGGGTAAACTTCCCTCTATTACTAATGTTTTACTTGTAGAAGGATTAAAGCATAATCTATTGTCCATAAGTCAATTAAGTGACAATGGTTATGACATAACCTTTAATCAAAAATGTTGTAAAGCTATTAGTCAAAAGGATGGCTCAATCTTATTTAGTGGAAAGAGGAAGAACAACATTTATAAAATAAATCTTTCAGAACTTAAGGTTCAAAATGTTAAATGTCTCTTGTCTGTTAATGAGGAGTAATGGGTCTGGCACAGAAGATTGGGGCATATTAATATGAGACGTATATCTCAAATTAATAAACTTAATCTTGTCAGAGGACTTCCTAATCTGAAGTTCACTTCAGATGCTCTTTGTGAAGCATGTCAAAAAGGGAAGTTTTCAAAATCATCTTTTAAATCAAAAAATGTTGTTTCTACTTCCAGACCACTAGAATTACTTCATATTGATCTGTTTGGACCAGTGAAAACTGCATCCATCAGAGGCAAGAAGTATGGATTAGTCATTGTTGATGACTATAGTAGATGGACATGGGTAAAGCTCTTAAAACACAAGGATGAGTCACATTCTGTGTTCTTTGACTTCTGCAAACAAGTCCAGAATGAAAAAGATTTCAAAATTTTAAAAGTCAGAAGTGATCATGGTGGTGAATTTGAAAACAAATATTTTGAAAAATATTTTAATGAAAATGGCATTGCTCATGATTTTTCCTGTCCTAGAACTCCACAACAAAATGGAGTTGTAGAGAGGGAAAATAGAACTTTGCAAGAAATGGCCAGAACCATGATCAATGAGACTAATCTGGCAAAGCACTTTTGGGCAGAAGCAATCAACACAACCTGTTACATTCAGAACAGAGTGTCTGTAAGACCTCTTCTAGAGAAGACTCCCTATGAACTGTGGAAGAACAAAAAGCCCAACATTTCATATTTTCATCCTTTTGGATGTATTTGCTATATGTTGAATACTAAAGAAAATCTGAACAAGTTTGATTCCAAAGCACATAAGTGTTTCATGCTTGGATATTCTGAACGCTCTAAAGGCTACAGAGTATAAAATACTGAGACACAGATTGTGGAAGAATCTATTCATGTTAGATTTGATGATAAACTTGGCATTAAAAAGCCAAAGCAGTTTGAAAACTCTACAGATAGAGAAGTAGTCTTCACAGACTCTGAAGGCTCAGAGGCAGACAAAGCTCAAGTGAAGGAACCAGAAGCAACGCCAGATGCAATTCCTTTGACTTCTCAGATGAACAACTTAAACATTTCTGAAGAATTAACTGTTAGAGGATCATGTTCCAGAATCAAAGCTTCTCATTCAGAGAATGTTATCATTGGAAAGAAGGATGACCCTATTAGAACAAGATCCTTTCTCAGATCATCTGAAGCATCATTATTTGGATTGGTGTCAGTAATTGAACCAACTTCTTTAGATGAAGCTCTGCAAGACAATGATTGGATTATTGCCATGCAAGAAGAGCTAAATCAATTCACCAGAAATGATGTGTGGGATTTAGTTCCAAGACCAAAAGGATTCAATATAATTGGAACTAAATGGGTCTTCAGAAATAAGCTTAATGAGAAAGGAGAAGTTGAAAGAAATAAGGCAAGGCTTGTTGCTCAAGGGTACAGTCAACAAGAAGGTATTGATTACACTGAAACTTATGCTCCAGTGGCAAGGTTAGAATCTATACACCTTCTTATTTCATTTGCTGCATAATATAACATCACTCTATTTCAGATGGATGTTAAAAGTGCCTTTCTAAATGGTATTATAGAAGAAGAAGTTTATGTCCACCAGCCTCCTTGTTTTGAGAATGAAAAATTTCCAGAACATGTTTTCAAACTAAAGAAATCTCTGTATGGTTTAAAACAAGCTCCCAGAGCTTGGTATGAGAGATTAAGCAATTTTCTTCTAGAGAAAAATTTCATCAGAGGCAAAGTGGATACAACACTCTTTTGTAAATCATTTAAGAAAGATCTTCTAATTTTTCAAATATATGTGGATGATATCATATTTGGATCTACCAATACTATGCTGGGAAAGGAGTTTGCTCAATGTATGCAGGCAGAATTTGAAATGAGCATGATGGGAGAATTGAGATTCTTTCTGGGAATTCAAGTCAACCAAACTCCAGAGTGCACTTACATTCATCATACCAAATATGTTAAAGAACTTCTGAAGAAATTTAACATGACTGATAGTAAGATGGCAAAGACTCCCATGCATCCAACCAGTTCACTAGGCAAGGAAGAGGTAAGTAAGAAAGTAGATCAGAAACTCTACAGAGGTATGATAGGATCTCTTCTCTACTTAACTGCTTCTAGACCTGATATTTTGTTCAGTGTATGCTTGTGCGCTAGATTCCAATCAGATCCTAGAGAATCACACTTAACAGTTGTTAAGAGGATTCTAAGGTATCTGAAAGGTACTTCTAATGTGGGTTTGTGTTACAGAAAATATGATGATTTCAAATTAGTTGGATTTTGTGATGCTGACTACGCTGGAGACAGAGTGGAAAGAAAAAGTACTTCTAGAAGTTGTCAATTTCTAGGAAGAAATATAATCTCTTGGTACAACAAGAAGCAACCCACAATTGCACTATCAACTACAGAGGTAGAATATATAGCTGCTGCTGGATGTAGCACGCAGATGCTCTGGATGAAAAGTCAGCTAGAAGGTTATCAGATATTTGAAAGTAACATTTCTATATTCTGTGATAATACTTCTGCTATATGTTTGTCTAAAAACCCCATTTTACACTCTAAGGCAAAACATATAGAAATTAAGCATCATTTCATCAGAGACTATGTTCAGAAGGGAATTATAAACTTAGCCTTTGTTGATACAGATCATCAATGGGCATATATTTTCACAAAACCCCTTGTTGAAGATAGATTCAAATTTATTCTGAAAAATATTGGTATGGATTTGTGTCCAGAATAATATTTGTCAGAAGCAAATTTTATAGATGCAAAATGTCTAGTGCTCTGAAGTATTTCATCTGTTAATTTATTCATTCTCTTAAACTATTTTACTTGTGTAAATCTGAACTAACAATGCTTAGAGGATCTGAACGTTGGTTAACGTTTCATTTCTCAAGAGAATTCAGAAGCACATGCAAGCAAACACGTGTCACTTTAAATCTGCAAAGATGGCGTGCACACTATTGAAGAGACGTTTGAGGTGAAGTTTGAATAGTGAAAATCTTGATTCCCCCCCCAAATTTGTCAGAATCAATTAATGCTTGAAATGATTTTTATTCTCTTTCATTAATTGGTGTGTGTGAACGTGCTTTGATTGACTGTTTGTATGCCTAATTGTTTACTATAAATACCACATCTCTCACCACTTTCACACTTTTCACAACTCAAGAAAGTTTATGCATTTCTGTCTTCTTTTCTCTCTTCACAAAAACCCTAAACCTTTGACAAAATCATCTTCAATGGCAACCTCATCTTCTACAGCAGCACAGTTTCAATCAACCATGGCTGCAGTTTCTTCTGCAAATATGGGTGTGGCTCCATATACGACCCCTAAAAGGACTTTGTTAACACCTGTTGACAAACTTGAAGTTCTCTGTGAATCAATGGTGGAATTTGATTCATTAGCTGAAAATGGATTTGAATTTCGTTCAATAGTTGATGCTCAAGGATGGGTAAAATACTTTGACAGATTATTTGGACCAGTTTACCCTCATCTGGTGAAAGAATTCTGGATACATGCTTCTGTATACCCTAAATTCATCTTGTCTTCTGTTTTGGGTAAGGAGATTATAATTACAGAAGATCTGATCAGGAAACTCATAGGATATGAGGAGACTGATGGAGTATCTCATCTGCCAGCTGGGCGTGTAGATATGGAAGAAGTTTATGAGGAAATCATGACTGCTGGACAGGCCTCTAACAAGTTTAAAGATCTGAAGCCTAACTACAAGATATGGGCAAAGATTTTCATGGGATGCATTCATCACAGAAAATCTACAAAATCTCCAAATTACGTGAACAATGAACAACTCTACTTCATGTACTGTCTAAGTCAGAGCACCAAGGTAGATCTTCCTTATATTCTGTTCATGCACTTATGGAATCATATTAATGCTTCAAGAGAATCTGTAAAAGATAAGGGTCAGAAGATCAGAACATGGATTCCCTTTGGAAGGTTAATTTCAGATATTCTGATAGAAAATGGACTGGTGACTGCTCTGTATGCTGCTGGAGTCAAGGAGGAACTTGAATCTATTGTTGGGAAACCTCTGAATGCCAAAAGTCTTCAGAGACTAAAAATTATGGAGGAACTCACATCAGCGCCCAAGAAGCTGAATATCTCTGAACTTAGTCAAAAGCGCACTCCAGTTGAAGGCTACCCACTGTTCTGTGCTGAAGAACTAAGGGAAATAATTTTAAGGTATATTGAGTCTTGCAAGGCAGATGGAACCCCAGTCCCTGCAGATATTCTGAAAAGAGCAAGGGAACCAATGCCTGATGGAGGAAATGAGAACACAAGAAAAAGAGGTCAATCAGAAGCAGAAGATGTGATTGTTTAGAAGAAGCCCAAAGTTGCTGACAAGCCTCAGAAGCTGATCAAGAGGAAAGCATCTGGAGACGCTCCCTCTGTTCCCACAAAGCGTATCAAGATTAAAGGTACCAAATCTTCTGTATCTTCTTTCAATAATACTGTTTTAAATGATTCAACATTTAAGTCTATTCCAAAACCACTTTCTACTCAGAAACAATCTGTTCCTGCTCCATCTCATATCTCTGTTCCTTCCCCACAAAAATCATCTGATCCTGTTTCCATCACACCTGTAAAACCTTCTACTACTCAATCATCTGCACCAACACCAACAACAACAAAACCAGCAAATCAGACTCCACCACCTATAACAAAACCAACAAAACAATCTGAACAACAACAACAAAAGCCAGAAAAACAATCTGCACAACAACAACAACAACCAGAAAAACACTCTGAACAACAACAACAACTACCAGAAAAACAATCACAAACAGAAAAACCACCATCAAACACATCCGAACCTATTGGATCTGCATAAGTTACTTCTGAACCTATACAAGTTACATCTGATCCTATTACATCTGAACCACCTACATCTGATCCACCTACATCAGAACCACCTACATCTGAACCCCCATCAAAACTTTCTGAGAATCCATCAGAATCAACCAACCCATTTGAAACCAATATCCATGAGATAGAGGTTCTAAATGTTACACCTCTCAAAACTGTTTTTGAAGTGTCCTTTACCTCTTATACACCAACCACATCCTCAAATTCATCAGAATCTGATATACACCCAGATTTTCTAATATCTCCCTCTCACAGAAATTCTGAAGTAAACCAACCAGAACCACCTGTTTCTTCTGAAATTCTCATTCCCATTCCTACCCCAACACCTAAGCCATCTTCTGAAATTCTCATTCAAAATCCTACCTCAACACCTAAGCCATCATCTGAAATTCTCATTCCCAATCCTACCCCTGCACCCAAGCCAAGGACATCTGAGTGTGTACCCTCTGCTTCGTGTAAACTGTTTTCCTCTAACAAACTTCCCTTTGGTTTCACCTTAAAAAATTTCTACACCAGAATTGAACCATCTGACACTATCTCTCCTCTTAAACCCAAACTTACCATCATTCTACCATCTGCTCTTCAAACGTATATTAAAACAATGCCAGCAGTAACTTCATCAGATGCAAAACCATACTTTGCTAAATCTGCTAAATCTGCATTCAAACCTTACTCTGATAAACCATTTGATGTTGTTTCCCATGCATCAACTGCAAAACCATGTCTGTTGAATGCTTTAACTAGACCAAAACCTGACAAATCATTTGATCTTCCATTCATACCATACTACCCTCCTCCTCTGATCACCATTCATAAATCAATCTTTCCACCTTCTCCCTAACCCATGCCAATAACATTGGAAACACTTCTAAACCCAAAACCTAGACTGAATGTTGATCATTTATTTACATGTTTTTTGAAAGAAATAGAGATGTATTTAGGCTCTGTATAGAGGAAGTGTTCGTCAACAATGGATGCAAAGGAATCTGATGTCATTTGGAATGGCTTCATAAACAGATTCAATACTGTAGCATCAAATCTGAAGAAGGTATGTTCTGATGATGCGAAGCTTAGATTTGCTGAAACTGCTAGAAGTCTGTTCTAGACTGTTAAAAGATCTGGACCATTGCTTCTTAAAGATGCTCCTTCATCATCAGAAGAGAATACTGAATCTGCATCTGAAGACACCTCTTTGGCTATGACTCTGGTAGAACATCCCTCTGGATCTGCTGCTCCTGACTCCAAAGCTCCTATGGAAATTGACTCTGTTCATGCTTCAGAATCTGTCCCACCTTCTTCATCTAAGATCAAGAAAGAGTATCCAGATCTTGAAGATAAGATTGCAGTTCTAGAAGCTGGTCAATCAGAGATTAAGTCATGGATGGCTAAGCAAGATAAGAAGTCTGAAGACATGGCTCAGTGGATGTCCAAACAAGATCAGAAGAATGAAACCATGGCTAAGTGGATGTCAAAACAAGAACAGTCCTCTTCTGAGATCACGAATCTGTTGAAGATGCTTTTGTCAAAACAATCTTAGTTTATTTTTCTTCTGATGTTTGCATCTATTGTTTTGCACATGTACTTGAATATTTTCTGATGTTTGTACTTTTTGCTCTGAATGAATGAATGTTTCAATGTTTTCTCTACATGCTTTATCTCGTTTGTTTTACCTTTTATTTGTCTTTTCAAAGTTCTTACTTTTTGCTTATGACAAAAAAGGGGGAGAAAATAGATCTGAACTGTTTAATTAAACTTTACCAGAATAAAACTTCAGACATATCAATTTTATCTAACATAATATCTGAGTATTTCAGAACATTTGATAAGTATACTCTGTAAAAGAAACTCTGAGACTCTCAGATCATATGACAATTATCAGACTCAGACTCTGAAATATGCAAGACACTCTGACTCTCAAATGTTTAGAACAATCAAGCTCTAACTCTGAAAAATACTCAAGACAAAAAGGGAAGTTTCTATTCCTTATTAATATTTAATTCAGGGGGAGTTATAATTATTCTCTTTTCAATTAAACAAAATTTCTGATGTTTTTGTCATCATCAAAAAGGGGGAGATTGTTAGAACACAGATTGGTTCTTAATAATATCTCTATGTTTTGATGATAACTATTATGAAATTTTGTAATTAAGAATTATATACTCTAAAATTTGCTTAAGAATGTTTGCTGCAGATATTAAAGTAAATATCAATCCAGAAGCAAATCAGATCTGAACATAAGAAATATGCAAGGCTCTGAAGCGTCAGATGCACCCATTAGAAGATTCTGAACGCTGCCATCAGAAGATCCTGAGCGTTGCCTCCAGAAGGATCTGAAGCAGAAGCTCCAGAAGGATCTGAAGCAGAAGCTCCAGAAGAATCTGAAGCAAGTCAGAAGCATCTGAACCAATGAAGAATTCTGTATGAAGAGTTTTCAAGCATAGTTAATTCAGAAGACTCTGAAAGTACTAACGCTGCCAGTACTGAGGATCTGACCCAAAACTCTGCTCTGAAATTATACACGCTAAAAGCACACTTGCTGCAAAGACTCTGATTCAGCAAAACTCTGACCAACATCAGAAGGCTCTGATCAAATTAGACTCTGATGATTCTTGCTGAAAATTGTTGAAGAAGAATTCAAAGGTTATGTTCGTTGGAATATCCAAACGACTCTTTCCTTATTTATGTTAGACACAAGAACACAGACAAAAAGGATTTCTCTGTGCTTTCTTCTTCTAGGAAAGGTCACTTGATGTGAAGACAAAAAGGTTCAGACCTTTTGGTACACACTTCTCAACTTGAAATACTCTTGGATCACTGTGCCTATAAAAACAAGTCTCCACTCATCTTCTTCAGTTGACGAATCACTTGAAAATAAATCATTATCAAAGCTCTCATACAACTCATGTATTCTTGCTAGAATTAATTCTTTGTTCTTAATCTTAAGTGAAAAATCACAGTTGTGATAAAGCTTTATTAGAAGCATTTTAACACTTGTATTTGTTATTACATTTGATTGTAAGAAAACCTTAAGAAGATCCAGTTAGGATCAGTAGTTCTTGAGAAGACTTTGAACAGTTGTTCTTAGTGCTTACTATTGTAATCAGTTGATTAAATAGTGGATTAAGTCCTTGATTGAGAAAGACAAATCACTATAGGAAGGGTGGACTGGAGTAGTTGAGTTCAACGAACCAGGATAAAAATACTTGAGTTTTTATTTCTAAGTTTTTATCTTCATACTTATTCAACCCCCCTTCTAAGTATTTTCTCACCTTCACTTTTTTGGTGAGTTTTCGGCAATATGTCTTCATGTGTCCTTCCTTTCCACATTCATAGAAAGTGATATTTTATATTGACGTAGAGGATTTGTTTTTTGAATAATTTATTTATTTTTGCAAAGTTTAAAGATTTATCATTATTATTAAAAAACTTATCAATCATTTTTACAAGAAGCATGAAGTTCTCATCTTCACCCGGTGCATTTTCTTCTAGTTCTTTCTTTGAGTCAACTTTTAAAGCAATGCCTTTAGATTTATTTTCTTGAATCTCATACTTTTCTAGTATCCCAAGTTCAATCTCATATTCTTGAAGTTTTTCAAATAAAAACGCGGATGTCATAGTAGATAGACTCTTCTTTTCAGTTATTGTCGTCACCTTTGGTTGCAATTCCCTTGTTAAATACCTAAGTACTTTAAGATTAAGTTCATTGTTAATAAAATTCTTACCGAGAGTAATCAATTGATTGGTCAAGTGTAAAAATATTTTCTGCAAGTTAAGGTTTGATTCTCTGGGTGGTATTATGAATAACTCATACTCTTGACCTCTTGACTCAAGGTATCTAATCTTTATCTTTTTACTTTAGGGGTTCCTTCATGAGTTTCCACTAATGTATCTCATATTTGTTTTGTCGTAGTGTATTGAGAGACACATAACAATTCATTCATGCTTATAGACGCTTGAAGTAAGTTGATTGCTTTCGTGTTGTAGAAGACTTTTTTCTTATCATCTTCATCCCATGAACTTTTTATCTTTGCTATCCCAACATCGTTGATAACACTTATAGGAACAAACAGAAAATTTTCTACTGCATCCCAAATTTTTTCTCCTTGTACTTCTAGATGTGCCTTTGTGCCTATTTTCCATAAGTCAAAGTATTCACCACAAAATAGTAGAGGTTTGTTATTGCTACCACCGTCTCTAAAAAATGGATTTGCGGAAGCCTTTCTGGATCTTTTAGGAACAAATTACCTTAACCTGCTCTGATGCCAAATGCAAGTATTGAGCACACCTAAAAGAGAGGGGATAAATTAGGTACTTTAAAATTTTTTGGATTTTTGAGTGAGTGTTTCTTTATTTTTTGGTTTATGGTTAGGTGATAAAAGCAGTAAAGTGCATAAATTAAAGAACACCGAAAATTATACTAATTCCCCTCATAATTCGAGAGCACGTCTAATGTCTTTACACGTTGTAATAGATTTCAATATTGTTAAAAATTTGTACATGTCTATACCTAGATTATATTCACAAGCTTCTAACTTAATCACTAAGGAAAACCACCTTGTAATTTTACAACACAGAAAAAGAAACACACTTTATTTTTCCAATCTTCTTGTTTTCAACAATCTTGGATAACAAGATATAGACACACATATTTCAGTTTTTGATAAAGATAAAAGTTGGTGCAGTAGGATAAAATAAATCCTAATAGAAGAATATATTCCCTTTCAAAATATGGTATATCATAATATAACTTTGATTGCACAAGGAATTTCCCGTTATTTGAATATGAAATATAATGTACAAGTTCTTGAAGATTGAAAATGACACATGCAGTGAAATACTCGGGAAATAAATTTTTTAAAGAGGTGAATTTGATCAAAGAAAATACTTTCTATTTATATGGTAACTTACACATTTTGAATCAAGACATAGCTCATGATAAAATGTGATAATGTGTGATTTTTATATGAAAGGATACAAAAGAAGGTGTCATGAAAAGTTACAATGCGTAAAAGTATTTCTATGAAAATTACCAGGGTCAATCGATTGAGAGGGATGATGAATCAATTACTCATTTAAAATGTTTGAAAAAATTTGAAATTTGAACTAGTGATAATCGATTGCTCATCTCATGCAGTCAATTGTTAGTCTTAAAATTTTTGCAAATTTGAATGTTGACAATTGATTGATGCTTCCATGCAATCGATTGATGCTTCCATGCAATCGACTGTCTTGCTTAAAAATTGTATTTTTTTATTTTATTTTAAAGACTATGCAAAAATTTCTATGTACAAAATGCAAAGTCATGAATTTATATGAGATGTAATGGATTGATTTTAGATAGTTTGAGTACTCAACGTTATATGAACTATGAAACACCATATTTACAATCTTATTCAATCATCCATTATATATCCATTTGAATAGCTTCTTCCATTCTTTAGCATTTGATCATGTCTTCACACTATATATTGTCTTCATCAAAATCATCTTTCATTGAAGTCTTGACTTCACATTAATAAGCACAACTCTTACTAAATATTTTACTTTCTGAACACTAAAATAATTCTATATGTATAAGAAATTTCTTAAGAAGAGAGTGAGTAAGAGAGAAGAGTAATATTTTAAAATTCTTGAGTGTTTTGAAATGAACACAAGTCATCTTTATGTAGTAAAAACCTGGCTAAAAAGGAAGGAATTTTAGGCCGGAACTATTCTCTAATTGATTATCTTGTGACGCTAATCGATTATAACATAACATTTTAGGAAAGAGATTTCCAAATTCAATGCCTAATTGATTAAAATGATTCTTAATTGATTATAGGACGAATTTGCTCCATAATCGATTAGAGAGATAATTCTAGCTTTCCGACTGATTAAGTATGCTTCTTAAATCAATTAGTCTTGGACCAAAATCATTTTAAAGATTGTTGAAAAGTATATGAGGCTTTAAGAAAAAAAAAATTAAGTGTGTGTATGTGCATACACACATTGTTTTATAAATTTGAGAGTTACTCACACTTATTTATAAAATAATGATCTTTATTTCAAAAAATATCTTCGAGCGAAGCATATTAATAATGAAAGAATAACAAGTATCACTCAAATGCAACAAGCCGACCCAAATAATATGGATGATCAGTTCTAATTCAAAATATTAGACTCTAATAAAATATATAAAAAAAAATCTCAAAAGAATCATTAATTTATTTAAATTATAAATAATATAAAAAATTGGTAAATATCATCAATAATCTTACCTTTTTTCAATTTATTTACATTCTATTATTTAAAATAAAATTTTAATTTTAAATATATAAATAAAGCAGTCTAAGTTATTATTATTTTATTATACATTTGTTTAAAATATCTAAATCTCTAAAGACAGCCACACTCACATTGGATGTGAAGCTAAAAAAGGTATTAAATAAACAAAAAATACATAAAATTTTTTTAAATAATTTGTGTAATTAAAGTTAGGAAAATAATGTCATTATCCAAAAATAAAACTACAGTAGTTAAAGTTTGATGCATGCATTCTTCTACTCTTTTAGATTTTATGATTAAATAATCGAACACAAAAACAAAGACAAATAAAGATAACATTGAAATGTAAGTTGAAATGCACCCTAGTCATTGTTAAAATGTAAGGGTAGTCATCTTAAAAGCTTTTTAAAAAAGTTTTCAAAGTTATGTTAATTTTTGTTTATACAAAGGCTTATGTCAAAGTTGTTATGTCACTGCTACAAATAGGTAGAATATGATCAAAATTATGGTGTTCATTTCTTCTAATTATACTTGCCCAAATTTGGCAAACATTCACTCTAATAGATTCAAAGTCTTCTATGCATTATATGCCACTCAATTTTATCAATACAATAACTCTTTTACAATTGTTTCTAGTTTATACTTGGTATTTATATTAGTGATTTTATATTTCCTTCCTAAACTTTGATTATTCAAGTTTACCATCCATAATCCTATTCACAAATTAATTTTAAGAATTCAAATAAAATTTTCATCAACTTAAAACAACGGACTTTTTTATAGAAAGGACGAAGATTCATGCATAATAATATTTCTAAATTAATAAATATTATTTTAAAAAATTAATTTTGTTAATAAAAAAATAACAACAAACTTATTACCTATTTGTCTACTATTTTTATACAATCTCTATTTTATCATGAAAGAATTTGAAATTAAAAAAAAAATTAACTTATATTCTAAATTATTATTCGAATTCATTGAGATTTATATCTTTTACATGAGAAGAAATTTTAATAATATTATTCAATATTTTATGCAAGCAAAATTTGATAAAAAATTTAAAATTTAAAATCAAATTGGACTTTCTTGATTAATACTACAATTTAACTGTATTTACCAACTACTTAAATATGATAATTTGATTAGCATAATTGAAACAACTTAAAACCATATTCTATTTTAGATGATATTAAAAAACACAATAACAAAATATAATTAAGATAGAGAAACAATAAATACCTTTATTTTTTTACAAAGAAACATTAAATACTTGAAGCTTACAGTCTGTCATGATAATCAATTGTGTGGAGTGATATATGACAGGCTGACTAATAAAATGGGGCCACCCCAATAATTACACATCAATATGTCTTGTTCTTAATTCCCACCCACTCTCCTGACATGGACAACAAATATGTCACTCAAACAATGTTTTTTTCTTTTTTTAAACAAAATTCTTGTTATTAATTTATATTTATATAAACTAATAAAACATAGAGGTGACAAATGATAATTGACCACACAATTACGATATTTATAGTAACGGAAATTTTATTATAAGTGCTCGTTAAAAAATTAAAATGATAAGTTAAATATTATTTTAAAAATTAAAATAATAAGTTAAATATTATTTAATAATACTGATAGAAATATAGAAATTACTTTCGGATTTTTCTTTGGAAATTTATTCGGAAATGTATTCGCGGTTTTACCAGCGAATTTATATTGTGAACTATTATTTCCTGCAAAAACTGAGGTAGTAGCAAAGTTCGCAGAAATTTCTGAGACTTTACCTGCGATTTATAATACTATATTCTACGATATTTTCCTGCAATATTTTTTGCAAAATTTTTCTGCGACTTGACCTACTAAACCACTACGATTTTAACTAGGAACAGAAAATAGCAGAAATAATTGCAGGTAATATATTTCTTAAAAACAGAATTTTTTTAATAGTATAAATTAAAAAATATATTTTTTAATAAAATATTATTTATATTGAATGAACTGAAAATACTATATTCTTTTATTTAAATTTTTTAATTTGTATCTCCGGACACCGGTTAACATCATCCTATAGTAATTGAGATTTGACATATATATGTACGCTATTGCCGCCCACCTAATTTAATTCCACTATGGTTCTCATTTTTCAAATATCATGTGCATAATATAAAGTTTTCAATTTTCATATTTCAAATACTATAATCAATGATTATATGTATATGGCTAAGATAGAACCATGTGTTGAATATCTGTTGGACAGATTTTATGTTGAATAAGAATATTTTGTTTGCATGTGTAAGATGAGAATGACTCATTTCATGGTCGGTGTAGTTTTTAATTAAATTTTTGATTTTGTTAGCTTATCTTTGAGCTTCATTGAATGCATTTTGTTGTTGGCTTAATTATGATGAGATTGTGTGCTTATTGATCACTATGACTAGGACTGACACTGTTTCTTTAACATGGACTAATCCTGTCACTGTCTAAGAATTCCTAACTTCTCTTTAAACCTAGATATATTTATTCTAATTAATTAACATAATGATTTCATCTTCATTCTTTGTAATTAATCTTATGAAACAACTAAGGATATTGTTCTTGGAGAAGTTTATTGGGTTAGGAAACACATTACAAAGAGTTATTTAATTTCACACTTGATTTCTCTTAATTCAACAAATGTGTGTAAAGTATTTGAAAGGTTAGACATTGATATTAGTAAGCTTAACACTAGCAGAGTAGACGAGAAGATAAAGAAGACAAAAATAATTATTATTATTATATGTTTTAGAGATAAAGTGTTGTGGGAAGTCGCAAGATAGAAGATGGTGACAAAAAATATGGACGAAACTTGAATTGTATTTGACCAAGCCATTTACTAATATATTATGCTTGAAAAACCAACTCTACTAATTTAGGATAGTACGTGGAGTTAAAATCCATTGTGTGGAGCAATTAATTTTTTTTTAACAAACTCATTGATGGCTTGCAAAATATTGAGATAAAGCTTGAATATAAAGACAATGTTTTATTCTTGTTGAGTCGATACCTAAATATTTTGAATAATTCAAGGATGTTATTCTTTATGGTAAGAAAGACATTATCACCTTATTTGAGGTCCAACCGACAATTAGAACCAAGGAGTTGATAAAGAAGAATTAGTTGAAGCATGATGATAATGGTAAAAAATTGAATGTTTCAATACTAAAAGATGATATTAGAGGAAGCCGTAAGGGTAAAGAAATATATATCTAGGCCCAAGTCAAGAGATGTTGACAAGTCTAAATATAAATGTTTTAACTATCACAAGACCTATCACTTAAAGAAGGATTCTTTAGAAAAGGTAGAAATATGAGTTTCATTTAGATAGTGGTTGCCTTAAATGAGGGTTATGAAAGTGCAGGTGTACTAATTGTGAGAAGTTAAGAAGCAAAGAAGAGTTAGGTCATGAGACATGATGTCCTTGTCACAAGTAACCGATGAATGTGTACTTTGAGATCCTGAAGTTGAAATAAGGTGGAATCACTCGCTTGAAAAATGAGAAAATTTGTAAGGTCCATGGTATCACTTCCATGAGCTTTTTCTATATGATGTTAGGTATGATACCAAACTTAGATGAAATTTACTTTTTATAAGCATGTTTGATGGATAAAGGTTTTTCAAATGGTTCTATTGTTATAAGTTATGCATCATTAGCAAATCAAAACTTTCACGATAAAATTAAACTATGCCATTTGAGATTAGAACATGTTAGTGAAAAAAATTTAGTTGATCTAGCTAAATAAGATTTCTTAGAAAGAGATGAAATACATAAGCTAGTATTTTGTGATAATTAAATACTAGTAACATAAAATAAAGTTATTATAAGTTATGTGGCTTTTGGATTGACAACATTTTGGCAAAACATGTTGTTAGTAAGATGTAAAACCAGATGTTCTGTCATGACAGTCAGACATCATGTTCAGTATGATATTGTGACATGTGCCATCACATGTTATACCAGAATATTAGGCATGACTGTTTTGGTATTTTTAGTGTGATTTTTAAGTGTGTTTTAATTCACATGTTTGCGTTATCCAAGTGAGGATATTGTGGGAACTTCTGTTTTGACAGATTTGTTGTGTTTTCATAAAAAAAAGGATCTTTGAGGCTTTTTAAGAAACTTTGTATTTTGTTCCTATTTTTGTGTAGGAAATTATGCTTATAATTCCAAGTTGATTCCTGGTGAATTGCGCTTCAAGAGCCCAAGCCCACGAGGTTTGAAGACTATTTAAAGAAGACCTAAACCTAATGTATTGAACGACTTTCACTTTTGTAAAATAAGGGGATGTTTTAGAGTCTTGTTCGTGTTAATTGTATGTCACCCTTGTATCTTTTGATACATAGAGGTAGACTGATTGTGCATTGTTAATTGTTCACTATAAAGCTTTTAAGCAAGGGTGTCTTGTTCTTAGTTGAAGCTTGTAAGCAAAACTAAGTATTATAGTTGGAAGAGTGTTCTTCTTCTTTTTGGTTTCTTGAGGTATTGTCAATGGGAATGTGACTGATTAGGAAGTGAGAGGGAGATCTTATATCTAGAGGATTTCTAGGTAGAAGTTGCACAAGGTAGTTATTAGGCGAGAAGTTGTAAACTGGGGAGTGTAGCTTTGAACTAATGGTATCATAGTGAATTTGCTTCCTGACTTGGTAGCCCCTAGATGTAGGTGATGTTGCACCGAACTGAGTTAACAATTTGTTGTGTTATTTATCATTCTGCAATTTAATTCTGCATATTTTATAGTCTGATATAACTGTTCTGTTAGACAGACAAATATTGTAACATCTATCTTAATATTATGTTCTGATGTGAGGACATCAATATTAATATGTGTTAGAGTGCCAGAATTTCTGTTAAGTTTGAGGTGACATGCATAAAGTGATTACTTATAAGGTTGGTTCTTTAAGGCCTAGCAAACCTTTTGAGTACATTTATGAATATTTTGGGTCTTGCAAGAATGATTACTTATATGGTTGGTTCTTATTTTCTCACCATATTGATGATTTATCTAAAAAGTATGAGTTCACATTTTAAAAATAAACGTGACCCATTTAAAAAGTTTAAGGAATGGCACACTCTTGTGAAATATCATATAGAAACTAAACTGAAAGTTGTAAAGAATGACAATAGCCCAAAGTTTGTTTTAGATAAGTTTAAAGATTTTTCAACTAAACAAGGTATAAAGAGGCATATGACTTTGGTTCACACATTTCAGAAAAATGTTCTTTTGGAGCACATGAATAGAACCATCTTAGAACATATGAGATGCATGTTATTGAGTTCTATGTTTCCTAAGATTTTATAGGGTGAAGTTTATTTGATCAACAAATATCCAGCAACAATAATTCATTTCAAGACACTAGTGGAGGTATGGAGTGGGAGGTCAACATACTAGTAAACTTTAAATGCTTTTTAGAGCTTTAGGTTTTTGAACATACCAAGAAAAATACTATTGATGGTATAACTACGAGATGTGTATTTATTGGTTATATAGAGGCTATAAAAAGTTATAAGTTGTGAAAGATAGAACCCAAATGAGGATCATTATCCATGATAAGTTAAGATTTAACTTTTGATGAGAATTTATTGAGGATGAAATGTAAATACCAAAAAAATCTAGACTAAAAAACAAGGGTGAAGAAGATCCAATTTGAGGTAGAACATTTCACTAGTGTGACTAGAGATGACGAGGAGGAACATACTCTAACTTCTACTCCTTGTAGAATATAACTTACAATCTCTCCTTATTATTAGTTGGACGTAGATGTGGTGAAGAGGTATATTTATCCACTAAAGATATATGAAAATGTTAATCTTGATTTTTATACTCTAAATGCAGTTGAAGAATTTAAATACTAAAATCCAAAGAGCTTATGGGAGCCATTTGAAAGCATAAAAGTCAAGAAATAATTAAAGGAATTGAATGATAAAACACATTCATTTCAGAAGAACCACATTAAAAAACTTGTGGATATACTTAAAAAACAAACGATAGTTGGATGCAAGTGAATCTTCAATAAGAAGGAACATATTAAAGAAAACGAAGAACCAAGGTACAACACAAGCCTTTTGGAAAAATGGTTTACTAAAATGGATGGAATATATTACAACAATATTTTCTTACAAGTGATAAGATATTGTTTAATAAGGATTCTTATGGTTGTTATGAATCAGTACAATCTTGATGTAAAGCAAATAGGTGTTAAGACCATAATTTAAAGGTTTTGTATATGACACATCAAATATGTTTCTTTTAAAGAAATATTTGTATATACTAAAATAAAGCCTTAGGAAATGTTATCTTTGATTGAATGAATTTCTTCTAAAGATTGATTTATGAGAAACGAGTATGAAACCTCTATTTTCATATTGAAAAAAATGAGAAAGTCATCATATACCTACTTATATATGTTGATGATAACTTGGTGACAAATTCTATCAAGGATGAGATTAACATGATAATGGAAAAACTAAGTGATAAATATGATATAAAGGATCTTGGAGTTTCCAATAAGATATTTGAGATAGATATCATAGGAAATAAAAAAATGGTGAATTAATCGTATCTCAATATGGACATTTGAAGAAAGGTACGAGGCTATTTAGGAGGAGTGGTGCCAAAACCATTAATATGGAAGAAGACACTTTGGAGGGATATTAGATGCATGCTATGATAAAAATATGGAAACTACAAAATCTTTTTAAGATTTTGTGTTTACATATTTGGGATGACTACTAGCTGGATGAAAAATCAACAATATGATGTAACATTATATACAACTCAAGCTGGATATTTTGCTCTTGTTAAAGAGGTGAAATAAGATATATGATTGAAAGGAATGATTAGGGAGATATGAATTACTCAAGAATGTGTGGAGATACAATTTAATAGCCAATGTCAAGAATTTGATAATTTATCAATCGTATCATGAAAGGATAAAACATACTATCATTGCACAATGTTAGAGACATGATTGAATATAAGCAAATTAAAGTTGATAAAGTTGTTTCGGAAAATAATTCTGTGGATGTGATCATCTAATACTACATAAATCAATGTACTGACCAAAGAGAGCTTCAAGGTGGTTGTTGTTTAAATTTCCATAAACATCAATTTGAAGGCAAGGTGGAGATTTATTGTGTATGCCTTAAAATCTCTTCCATTTGTAAAGATGAAGACTAGATTTTCTTAGAAATTAGTGTGACACCTGCGAGATGCCTAGTAAGAGTTGTAAAATAGGTGTTAGAATTTTTTTAAATGATTTTAGTTTTGTCACATCCATAAGACAAATGATCTAAGGCTTAAGGCATCTGGTTGCACACATAAGGTAGGTGTCCTTGAAATATAATTCAAATATAAGCTTTTCATCTTAATTAATTGTGACTAATTTTGTGAAACCAAAACATTTACTTTTATGGTTTAAAGCTAAGGGTTGTGTTCTTTTAGGGGAAAATTCACTAGGTTGGAAAACACTTTGGGTAGTGAGATTGATTAACATAAATATTTAAATTTATTTCTTTTAGGATCTCTTTGTGTGAGTTGTGTGAAAAGAGTTAGAAGTGGAAATTGGAGATTATTCTTGTAGAACATGAGATGCTAATTTCTTGTAAGTTTTTATAATTGTTGTGAATTAGGATGCCTTAAAATAAAATATTCTCAATTTCTTTATGATCAAGAAACACACAAGGGTTAGGGTTAAGGAAAAATAAGGAGAACAACAAGGATTGGTTATAATTGCTATTATTTACTTTCTCTATAAAACAGATTACAAGTACTCAAGAATAACAAATAACTCTCTCATCCTAATTAGGTTTTGTCACTCCACACTTAAGATGAGAAACTAGTATACTATTTATAATAAAACGTAACATAATAAACTAATGGGCTCTTTAATAATTACCCATTACAAGCTAACTTAGAGTACAAGCTAACTTAAACAATTGGATCCTTAACACAAGGCCCAATTCGACAACTACATACTAGAACACAATTCGACAACAGCATGTGAGCAAACTTCGACGGCATGCTAACTAGAGTTAGATCCAATATCTTACAAATATCCACCTTGGATCTAACTCTACCATCAAAAAACAAATTAGCTTTCTTCATGCAGCTTTATCAACTGCATACAAAGGAAAAACTTGCAACCGAGCAACGTCTTGGTGATCATATCAGCAACATTATAATCTGTCGAAACCTTCAGCACTTAGACTTCTCCATGCTCGATTACCCCTCTTATGAAATTCAGCCTCACATCAATGTGCTTGGTTCGCTCATGATAGGCTGAATTCTTCGACAGGTGTATTACACTTTGACTATCACATTTAACAGTGACAACTCGACCTTGAAGTTTCACCTCCTTTGCAAAACCTTTAAGTCACAATGCTTCCTTCACAGCTTCAGTTAGGGCGATATATTCCGCTTCAGTGGTTGATAAGGCAACAACCTTCTAAAGTGTTGCTTTCCAACTAAATGTTGCGCCAAACATAGTGAACATATATCCAAAAATAGATTTTCTAGAATCCATATAACCTGCATAATCTGAGTCGACACATCCTTTGATTTCTGCTTTACTATCTTCACCCAAGGCTCCACTATAAATTAGGACTCTGTTCAGATACCCATTTATGTACCTTAGAATCCATTTTAATGCTTACCAGTGAGCCTTTCCAAGATTTTCCATCTACCTACTTACAAGACTTACTGCATATGTTATGTCGGTATATAAGCTCTTTCAACATCAGTACTGGGATACTGATCTATACTCAGCTTGAATTGAGGGTTTGTTGGAGTCACAACAGGCTTTGAATTCGACATACCAAAATTTTCGAGAATCTTCTATAGGTATGCCTCTTGAGATAAGCATAATTTTGACTGCTTTCTATCTCTTCGGATGTCAATCCCAAGAATCCAGGACGCAACTCCCAGATCCTTCATGTCGAACTCCTTATTGAGTTCAGCCTTCACCCTTATTACATCTTCGACATTGTTGCTTGCTATTAGAATATTATCCACATAGAGCAACAAAATCACAAATGAATTACCCGGTCAAAATCTGAAGTAAACACAGTGGTCAAACTAACTTTTGATGAAACTTATGTGTGTCATGAACTTGTCGAATCTCCTATTCCATTGTCGAGGAGATTGTTTCACTCCATATAAGGATCTATTCAGCTTGAACATATAATCTTCCTTCCCTTTTTCGACATACCCTTCAAGTTGCCTCATCATGATTGTTTCATCTAAGTCACCATACAAGAACACAGTCTTCACATCCATCTGTTCCAGTTCAAAGTCAAACTGTGCCACTGTGGCAAGAAACATTCGAATGGATATGTGCTTCACAATAGGAGATAATACATCATTGAAGTTGACACCTTCTTTCTGAGTGAACCCCCTAGCAACTAATCTTGCCTTGTATCTCTTTGACGCCACTCCTTCGACTCCTTCCTTAACTTTGAAAATCCATTTACAGCTGACTAACCTAGCTCTAGCAGGTTTCTTGATCAGTTCCCAGGTGTTGTTATCATGAAGATATTTCATCTTATCATCCATGGCCTTCATCTATTCAGTCTTCTTTCGACTCCTTATAACTTCCTTATAGTCTCTAGGTTCTTCATCTAGAACCTCACTTGCAGAGATTAAGGCATAAGCTATAAGATCTGCATATCCAAGTCTCTGAGGTGGTTTAATGACTCTCCTCGACCTGTCTCTTGCTAGCAGGTAATCATTATCAGTCTCCTTATTTTCGGCAACATCTTCTACGTCTTCTTCGACTTCATCTGGGGTACGCAATTCAGCATCAACATGCTCCACCTCAACAGGAATCTCTCCTTGTTCCAACTCTTCGTCAGTATTATCAGTTTTCTTGAAAGCCATCTCTGCTTCATTAAAAACTATAACTTGACTGGTGACACACCTCTTGTGACCTGGCTCTAGGCACCACATCCTATAAGCTTTGACTCCTTCAGGGTATCCCATGAACATGCATTTCAGAGCTCTAAGTTCGACCTTGTCTTGCCTAATATGAGCATAGGTCACACAGCCAAATACTCTCAGTCTGTCGAGACTAGGTGGATGTCCCGACCAAATTTTTTCAGGCGTCTTCATTCCCAAGGCAGTCGAGGGACATCTATTTATTAGGTAAGCTGCTATCAAAACAACCTTCGTCCAAAACACCTTCTTCAATCCAGCACTAACCAACATGTATCTAACTCTTTCAAGGATTATTCGATTGAATCTCTCAGTTAAGCCCTTTTGTTAAGGAGTAATTGCTACAATCTTATGCCTTGCAATCCCAGACTCAACACAGTAATTGTCGAACGCTTCATTACAGAATTCAAGGCCTTTGTCGATTCTCAACCTCTTGACCTTTCTGCCAGTTTGAGTTTCGACCAGAATCTTCCAACTTTTGAAATTCACAAAAGTTTCATCCTCCGTCTTCTGAATGAATACCCATAGCTTTCTAGAATAGTCATCAACGATGGATAAAAAATACCTTGCACACGAGTGTGAAGGATTCCTCGCAGGCCCCCAAAGATCAACATGAATGTAATCTAGGGATCCATGTGTTCTTTGCTTACCTTTGTTAAATTTCGCCCTGCAGGATTTACCAAATACACAAGATTCATAAAACTCCAACTTTTCGACTTTGTCACCTCCTAGTAGGTTCTGCTTCCCCAATTCGACTAGGCCTCTTTCGCTGACATGGCCCAATCTCATGTGCCATAATTCTGTCTTCGACATAGGTTTTGTGGATACAACATTTGTCAAACCAGTTACAACCTCAGCCTCAAAGGTATATAAGCCTTGTTTCTTCACGCCTCTCAAGACTTCCTTCGACCCTTTCATGACTCTTAGGATACCGTTCTCTCCTTAAAAAAACATATCCTTTTTTGTCAAATTCACCAAGAGAAATCAAATTTCTCTTCAAGTCAGGTATATACCTGACTTCAGTCAATAACTTTATTGACTCGTCATAGAGCTTGAATCTCACAGATCTAATACCTACAATTTTGCAAGATTTGTTGTTTCCCAACAGCACAAATCTACCATCTTAATCACATAGCTCCTCGAATAATTTCCTGTTTGGAGTCATGTGTCAAGTGCAACCTGAATCCATATTCCACTATTTTCTCGAGTCGACACTTGAAACCACAAGAACATCAGATAAGTCGAAGTCATCTTGAACAATGGATGCGTTGCCATTACCTTCATGACCTTTCAGGTGTTCAGGGCACACCTTTCTTGTGTGGCCCTCCTTCTTACAGTGATAACATCGAATGCTATATGTTTCGCCACTATAAGACTTCTGTTGACTTTTACCTTTCTTCTTGTCGAACTTACCATCCTTTCGCAAGAATTTTCCCTTAACGGCCAAACCTTCGCCCACCGTCGAAGGTTTATGCTCCTTTCGTTCGTTCAAGTCCTTAGAATATAAGGCTGATTGAACTTCTTCAAAGGTCAGGGACTCCCTTCCATACAAGAGAGTTTCTTTGAAGTGAGCATGTGTTTTGGGCAAAGCACATAGCAACAACAGTGCTTAATCTTCATCATCGATCTTAACATCAATATTTTTAAGATCAAGAATTAGCTTGTTGAACATATCCAACTGCTCAGCCAACACTTTGTCTTCACTCATCTTGAATGAATACAAAGCTTGCTTTAGGTAGAGTCGATTCACCAGAGATTTGGTCATGTACAAACTTTCAAGTTTCACCCATAATCCCGATGATGTAGTCTCTTTTGAAACCTGTCGAATAACCTTATCACCAAGGCTCAACAATATTGCGTTGTGGGCTTTCTCAATCATGTACGTCTTTTCTTTTGCCGTTAATGCAGCGTCCATGGTTGCCCCTCCCTTCAACGCTTCAAACAACCCTGCTGAACTAGTAGGACCTTCATCTTCAAGCGCCACAAACCGAAGTCGTTCACTTCGGTGAACTTTTCAATCTCATACTTTGTTAAAGGCATCTCCTCCACGCTCACCGCACCAATTTGTTGTGAATCAGATGTCTTGAAACAAAGTATAAACGATTTCTTTATGATCAAGAAACACACAAGAGTTAAGGTTAACAATGATAATAAGGTAAAACAACAAGGAACAACAATGATTGATTATTAAACTGCTATTCTTTCCTTACTCTTAGAACAAAATTACAAGTATACAAGAATAACAAAATAACCTCTCTCTCTCTCTCTTGAAATTAGGATTTTATCTTCCTATTTTTCCTCATGTCAAGATTGAGAAACTAGCATACTATTTATAAGAAAAATAACACACTAACCTAATGAGCTTTTTAACAATTATCCATTACAAACTAACTTAGGGTACAAACTAACTTAAACAATTTGGCTTACAAGTAAGGCCCAATTCAACATGTTAACGAACCTAGCAATATTGACTAATTCATGTTAGAACAAACTTCGACTACAACACACATTATCTTCGACAGCAGCATGAGAACATATTTCAACCTCGTGCTTAATTCCTGTCGAACCAGAAACTACCCTTCAACCATACAAGAGTTCGATCCAATATCTCACACGATTCTTTCGAATACATACAACTTTGACCACTATAAATTATATTCAACTATGTCGAATACATGCGTATCCGTCTTTGTCAAATCCTGCATTTATAAACATGTTTAATACAAAAAAATTTATATTTAACACACTACCTTTATTAAAAACAAGTCTTATCTCACGTGTTATTTTCTGATATTTTCTTTTATGGACGAAGGAGACTAAAGGGCGGGTAATACCTCTCTTTCAACAGTTTGATGTTACCGACTTCTCTTAATATTGTCCCCAAACATCGATCGTTTTAGACAGAATCTTTTGCAAATATAACACTATATATAAATTGAAACTTTTATAAACTGTATATGAGAAAACTGTATATGAATTTAATTCTTACATGGAATCCTATTTGTCGTGGACCTTTTAGCTATTTGATACTATTTTCCCCTAAAAAAGGACTATTTGATAATAATTTAGCTATGTCCAGATAAGTTCATCTGGCAAGCCTGTCATCGAACAAAAGTGACAACTACTTCCCCTCTTATTTTAATCAGATCAACAATTACTTAATACTGAAAACAATGATTGATAGTATTCTTCCATTGCCAGTATAATATATCCTGCATGTTTCTTTATACCTCCAATTTTTTATACTTATCATTTCTCAACCATGAACATGGATAATGCTAGAAAATTCTACCACGTTATACTCACTATTTTCTTTACGTTATACCTTCAAATTATTTGACATCCTTGAATATGACTCATAGACACGTACTCTAATACAAACAGTAATTCATTCAAATAATTACAACCGTTATTACAACAGTTGATTTTTTATCAAATAATTTCATAGTTTGAAATTTCATCGGCTAAAAGTAAAATTAGTGAGATCTTACAAATCCAAATTTACATTAGAGATTTCTTTAAAAGTGTGTAAGAGTTTATAATACATATTCTTATATTTTTTCATAATTAGATGTCTCTGTACAACTATCAATTAAATCAATTGATTATTAATTTTATTTGAATTTAAAAAATATTGTAAAAATAATCTACTAAGAGAAAAACAAGAACTAGAGTGGACCCAAAAAAGGAGTGATAAAGAGTCGTTGGAGGGTAGGGTCCAGATGGGTGGGACCATGCAAGCGAAATCAAGCTAATAAAGGTCGGCAATAATATAATAATGTCATTGTTCATCCAACACGTACAAACAAATAAATTTATATTAATATAATTCAAAATTCAATTTTATTTAATCCTTAAATACCATGTTTCTACTCAAACACCACACATCACAATTAACTCCTAGATAACACACACAACACAAAAAATGGGTAAAGATGTTGAGGTTCAAGAACAAGGTGCTGAATTCTCAGCTAAGGATTACCAAGATCCACCACCAGCACCTATTTTTGATGCTGCTGAGTTTACAAAATGGTCTTTGTACAGAGCTGTTATAGCAGAGTTTGTAGCAACTCTTCTTTTTCTTTACATCACTGTTTTGACCATTATTGGTTACAAACGACAATCTGATACCAGTATTAAAGGTAACACTGAGTGTGATGGTGTTGGGCTTTTGGGTATTGCTTGGGCTTTTGGTGGTATGATCTTTGTCCTTGTTTACTGCACCGCCGGTATCTCAGGTATGAAACCATTCTCTCCTCAATATTGTTTCAAATTAGTTACAAGTTAGTTATGATTTGCTGAAAATTGGCAAGGCAGTTACAAGTTAGTTATGATTACTTGACAATTGTTAAGACAGTTACAAGTTTGTTATGATTACTTGAAAATTGTTAACCCAGTTACAGCTTACAAGTTAGTTACTGTCTTGTTGAAAATTGTCAAGTTGTTACAAGTTTGTTATGATTACTTGAAAATTGGTTATGATTACAAGGAGTTATATAATGTTTTTGAATAAAGATTCTAATCATAACCAATTTTCATCTAGTCACCGCTAATTAACTCTAATAACATCTATCTTTAATTTTTGATTAAAGATTTCCACTGATTTGTTAATTAGAGTTGATTTTTATGGTTCTCTGTTAGTAGATCTAATGAAAACTGTTTGGTTTTGAGAAATTTTAAATAAATGACAGAATCAAAGCGACAAAGACTAAATTTAAGTGGATAGAAGACCACTCTGCCACTTTCAATACCAGTCGCCTATTTAACTCCTCTGCAAATATATTTGTAATTGAAAGGAATTCATTTGTTAATATTGATTAATTGCAGGAGGACACATAAATCCAGCAGTGACGTTTGGACTATTTGTGGGACGCAAGGTGTCTTTAATAAGGGCAGTACTATACATAATAGCACAATGTTTAGGTGCAATTTGCGGTGCTGGACTTGCCAAGGGGTTCCAAAAATCATACTACAACAGGTATGGTGGAGGAGCTAACTCCGTTTCTGATGGTTACAGTAAAGGCACTGCTTTGGGTGCTGAGATTATTGGCACCTTTGTGCTAGTCTACACTGTTTTCTCTGCTACTGATCCTAAGAGAAGTGCCAGGGATTCTCATGTTCCTGTAAGTATCTAATTAATCACTTTTTTTTGGACTTAATTTAACTTTTACTACATGGTTTGTTTAATTTAATTTAATCTAATGTTATAGGTATTGGCACCACTTCCCATTGGATTTGCCGTGTTCATGGTTCACTTGGCAACAATCCCCGTCACCGGAACTGGTATTAACCCCGCTAGGAGTTTCGGACCCGCCGTTATCTTCAACAACGACAAAATTTGGGATGACCAGGTAAATATTGTAGAGAATTATGGTAAAATACAAGTTAAGTTAGTGTAATATCAACTACAGTCACATTTTGATCTGCATTGATATCAGATACATCAATTATTTAATAAAAGTTCGGTTTCTATAGGGTTATAATTAATTTGGAGTTTGTTTGTTGTTGGTGCTTTTCAGTGGATTTATTGGGTTGGACCATTTATTGGTGCTGCAGTGGCTGCAATCTACCACCAATACATTCTAAGAGGATCAGCAATTAAAGCTCTTGGATCCTTCAGGAGCAATGCTTAATGAATGGAACATGTTTGGCCTCAATTATTGTTTATGAGTTGTTGATGATGTTGTTGTTGTCTACTGGTCCCTGTTGAAGGTTTTGTCCTCTTGCTTTCAATTCCACGTTCTGAATGGGCCTATGTGTTTGGAATAATGGAATGGATAAAGAAGCCAAAATGACAATGGGGTCCTCAGAACTGTAGATAAGCATGAATATGATTCTGATTATGATTATGTATGTTATGTTTAAGGGTGTATTTGTATCCCTTCTTTTTATCTTTTGTTATCTTTTTTGTTTTTGTATTTTATTTAAGGATTTCTCATGTGTTCTCTTTTATTTATGTCATAAGTTAGCCTTTTAATCAGATTTTTTACTTTGTTTTTCTTACTGGTGTGTTTCAATTCAATCATCTTGTGCTTTGTCAATTTTGTTTGTGTTTCTAAAATTCAACCTTAGCTCAATAATTTAGCTTAACAGTAGAAAATATAAAATTTCCATCATAGACTTGAAGGATACATGGAAATTTCACTCATAAGGGTACAAGTGTAACCTTAAGGCTACAATTTGATAAATATTCTCTAAAATTTTAATATAATTTTTATGTTTGCATGCTTATCGTGATGCAATAAACTATAATAAAAAGATTAGGATCATAATTAAATTATCATTGCCGTCAAAATCTTCTTTCTTATAGGCTGACATTAAACTTCTCCTTTCTATAGGCTGACATTAAACTGAATTAAGTAAAATGCTATTTTTCTATTATGAATGACAGGCGAATCTGTCATGACACAACTGGTATGTTTCCTGACTAGATTATGTGAAACTAAACTGGAAAGGGATTTGCTGACTAGATTTGAGCATTAAGAGAAGAAACATGTGAATTATGGTAGCATCTATAATAAAAATAAAAATGATGATAGAAATAATTTTAAATGGTTTTAGTATGTAAATGTAAAGAGAAGACATGTGAATTATATAAGATGGAGAATTGATCAAGTAGAGAATATTCAAACAAATAGAAATAGTGAAAGACTTACAAAATTGTAAGAGAAATGATTAAAAAAAGATTATGAGAAACATAATTGTTAATAGAACTTTATACCTGTCTCATCTCTTGAAATAATTAAAAAAATTGTGTAATGCTAACTTGTGCTCCAAGGGTACAAGATAAAAACTAAATTAAAAAATATCATCTTAGAAATTGTGTACAAACTTTAATGAAAGTATAAAATTAACTTTTAAATTATTTTTTCCAATACAAATTTACCATAAGTGGTTTTCTTAACATGTGTTCTTGAGACACAAGTTAACATAAAGTATTTCTTCAAGTTTCATCATTAAATGATGCTAATAACTTTCGTCGTCATCATTATTGTGTAACGTTCTCTCTATCAATTTTTATAACTCTCATGCAACTATGGAACTACGCTAATATCGTTACACCGATTGTATACACCGTCCAGACGTGTCTCCGAGAACCACATGATCCGAACTCTTATTTGTCTCAAAAATAATAACTCATTAATCATTACCTTTTACATTTATCCGACACATCCGACGTTTCTTTCACAATGCTAATAACTTATAATTAGATTTTGAGAATTTCGAATATTCATTATCTATATAGTAAAAATGTAACTTAACACATCTACTAAATTTTCCTCCTAAAAAATTTAGAAAAATAACACAAACTATTTCAAAATAAATAAATAAATAAATAATGAGAATAATAAGAGATATATAATTAAAATATAATAGAGGTAGTTATAAGAATGTTAAAGTATGACAATTAACTTTTAAAAAAAGTCCCAAGTTTTAGAAAATAAACATATGTATGGATACACTTATAAGAAAAACAAAATTCGCAATAAATTAATTTTAAATGTTATGCATTATCATCAGACTTATCAACACTAACATTGTTCACACTAGGAAAAGAGACTTATTTTAGTATTGAGAGAACGAAATACATAGTAAGAGTTCTCCCGATAACTCAATACAAACAAACTTCTAGTTTCATTGGACTTTTAGTTTGTTAGTCTATTTAAATACTAATTGAATTGCGTATTGACATTTGTTCAAATAAAATGGTCCTTTAAGTAAGCTAACTTACCAACAAAGCCTTTGAAAATGATGTAGGAAGGTTGGATGCGCGTATTGAAGAAGAAGTTGCGCGTTGCAAAGGTTCAGCAGGATTTGTGCAAGTTTGGCGTCTGATATCCAAATGACTATTCTTATACCTTTTTGATCCAAAAATAACATTTTACTATTTTATGCAATTTTTAATATTATTATGGTTTAGATTAAAAGCTCATTGGGGTTTCTTTGCTTCTCTATTCAAACACTTTTGGTGTGGTTGTCTGGATTAGTTTTGATTATAACAATATTTAGTATTTTCTCTATCTGGTGGATTCCAGAGTTCTACCTGACAGGTTTGTTGCTTGCAAACTTGTATTTTTATTCTAGGTTTAACGCTTGCTAATCTGTAGTGTTTTCGATGGTGCCTGGTGGCATTAGAGCAAGTTTCTTCTGCTTCTTTTTGTAAATTAATCATGTTGAAACAAGTTTGGTTCTGCAACTATCCTTGAGTTTTTATGATAACAAAGCTTGATATGTATAAAGAATGATTTTGTACTCTAATTATTTTATTAAGTACACATATCATAGAAAACAAATTTTGACTATGAAGAAGTGAACTATGAGCAAACCAGACTCTAAAAAAGTCAAGTATGGTCAAGCTAGACTCTGAACCAAAGGAACAAATTGGGGTGTGTTTAAATGAAAGTCAAACTTCTAGATTACCAAGTGAACGCTTCTGCAAAGAAACCACCTAGAATGACTCTGATAATTCAAGCCTCTGAAGTCTTTGAACTTTGAACTCCATAGACTCTGAATTTTTATTTCAACAAATTCTAAAGAGAGGCTCTGAACTCTGCTCAAGCTTCATCAACTTCAATGCGAAGCCTCTGACTAAAAGTTAATGAACTAAAATCAACGACTGAAAGAAGAACACATTGCAGGTATAATAAGTAGAAAAACAAATATTATTTCCACTACCCCGAAGATCAAGAAAAGGATTCTACTATTCTACCAACGTTGTTCCTCACATTCCACCTCACCCACTATTTGCTGCAAGCATCACTCTAATGTTGTAGAAACAAGTGACCATCTTACAACTATGATATTTTAGGATATTTCAACTTCACCCTCAAAAGGATCTATTTTTACCTATATAAAGAGGTCTTGGAAGTTTGAAAATGTAACAACACTGAATAACAACATTGCAAAATTCTCATACGTGAGAAAGAAAAAGAGAAGTGTTTTCACACTAAGAAAACTATCAAGTTTATATACTTAGAACACTTTATTGAGTATTTCTTAAGTTAATATCTTTGATTTATACTTGTGTGTCTTTTTATTTTTAGAAGCATCTTGTAAACACAACTTGTATCATTAACCTTTGATTAAGTTCTTTGAGAGACTAAAGTATAGTTAGAATTCTCAAAAAGTAATTGATAGCTTGTCATTGATGTTGTAATTAATTCTTTGATTAGTGGACTAAGTTCTTATTGAAGGAAAAATCACTCAGACAGGTGAACTCGATTTAGCTTCATTAACAGCAAATCAGGATAAAAAATAGTTGTGTATTTTATCTTTGTTGAGTATTTGATGTTTGTATTATTTGGTTGAGATTTTTTTTAATCTAGAAACCTAATTCAAACCCCCATTTCTTGTGTTTCTTGAACCTTCAATTGGAATCAAAGCTCCGGTTATATTATTGATCATTTTATATCAAAAATTTATCTGTGTCAACAAAAGATCCATTTTTGTTGAAACATATTATGACAGCTATTAACAATGATAAAGATCACTACTCTACTAAGCCTCCAGTTTTTTATGGAGAAAATTTGAATATCGGAAGAATAAAATCGAACGTTTCTTCCTTGGTTATGATGCAGACTTATGGAATATGGTCATTGATGGCTATATTCTTCCCATTGATACTAATGGTGTTAAATTGGAGAGAAGAAAGATGAATGACCAACAAAAAAAATCATCATAGGTCAAGAAACATCTTGTTAAATGTTATTTCATACACTGATTATAAAAATATAAAAAATAGAGACTCTGCAAAGTCTATATTTGATTCTCTTAGAATGACTCATGAAGAAAACGAACAAGTTAAAGAAACCAAAACATTGGTCTTGATTCAAAAATATGAATCCTTCAAAATGAAAGATGACGAAACTATTGAGGACATGTTCTCAAGATTTCAAATGCTTGTAGATGGTTTAAAATTTTTAAATAAAGGCTACACTAATGTAGATCATGTTAAAAAGATCATCAAAAGCTTACCAAGGAAATGCAGACCTATGGTGACTGCACTTAAGGTGTCCAAAGACTTGAATAGTACGACTATGGAAGAACTTGTAAATTATTTGAGAAGTCATGAGATAGAGTTGGAAGAAGATGAGCCTCAAAGAAAAGGTAAACTAGTGGCTATGAAATCCAAAGACAAAACAGAAAAGGTGAAGGCCCTTCAAGTTGAACAAGAAGAAGAATATGAAAAAGAAGAAGATGACATTTCTCTTCTTTCTAGAATAGTTGATCAACTATGAATAAAGAGACAGAAGCAGTCTAGAGGAATAAGAAGTGCATGTGGATGCTTTAAGCTAACATATGGATTAAAGAAGTCTGGTGCTGACAAAGATGCCATCTACTTCGAGTGTAAGGAACCAGGCCACTACAAGAATGAATGTCCTAAGCTAAAGAAAGAAAAGTCTAAGAAGAAGTTGTTCAAATATAAGAATAAGGTTCTAATGGATACATGGGACCACTCTGAGTATTTAGAAGGTGATTATGAAGAAGTTAAAGTCAATGCGGTGCTGATGGCAAGCATATAAGCATTTGACTCAGACTCAGGATTAGAATCTATATCAGAATCAGACTCCAATGAGACATCCTTTAGAATCCAAGTTAAAACACCAATATTGGTACCTATACTCTAGATGCTCACGACACATGATGGGAAGAAGACATATATTTCAAAGTATATAATGTTGGTTTCATAGGCAATCAGAAGGGTAAGATTATTGGCTCTGGAACTATTGGTAACGAATCTCTGCCTTTTATTAATAATGTTTTATTAGTTAAAGGATTAATGCATAACCTCTTGTCCATAAGTCAATTAAGTGACAATGGTTATGATATTATCTTTAATAAAAAGTCATGAAAAACTGTTAGTCAGAAAGATGGCTCTGAATTATTCAATGGCAAGAGGTAAAACAACATTTACAAAATTAAACATTCTGATTTAGAAAATCAAAATGCTATGTGCACTATGTTTGTGAATGAAGAGTAGTGAACTTGGCATAGACAGTTAGACCATGTTAACATGAGCAGAATGTCAAAGCTAAACAAGATGAACTTAGTTACAAGCCTTCCAAATCTGAAGTTTGCTTCAGATGCTCTTTGTGAAGCATGTCAGAAGGGCAAGTTTTCAAAAACTTCTTTCAAATCTTAAATGTTTGTTTTTTTCCCCAACTTTTAGGCCCTTAGAGCTTTTACACATTGACTTATTTTGGGCCAGTGAAAACTTTATCTATCAATGGTAAAAAAGTATGGATTAGTCATTGTTGATGACTACATCAGGTGGACTTGGGTAAAGTTTTTAAAACACAAGGATGAATCATACTTCGTGTTTACTACCTTATCTTCCCAAGTGCAAAATGATAAAGACTTGAAGATTGTTAAAGTCATAAGTGATCATGGTGGAGAATTTGAAAGCAAAAACTTTGATTTTTTTGTGATGAAAATGACACTTCCCATTATTTCTCTTATCCTAAAACTCCTCAGCATAATGGAGTTTTTGAAAAGGAAAAATCACACATTTCAAGAAATGGCCAGTACCATGATCAATGAAACTAATGTTGCAAAGCACTTATGGGATGAAGCAATCAACACGACATGTTACAATCATAACAAGATCTCTACAAGACCTATTATGGGTAAGACTCCCTATGAATTGTGGAAGAATAGAAAACCCAATATTTCATACTTTCGTCCTTTTGGTTGTCCATGTTTTTGTTTGAATACTAAAGAGATCTTGAACAAATTTGATTCCAAAGCATAAAAATGTATCATGTTAGGATACTTTAAACGCTTAAAAGGCTACAGAGTGTACAACACTTAAATAAGAATTGTTGAGGAATCAATTCATGTTAAGTTTGATGATAAGCTTGACCTTGACAAGTCAAAGCTAGTTGGAACATTTGTAGATCTGGATATTAGCTACTTAAACTTAGAAGGTAAGGAATCTGAAGTGAAAGACTCTGAAGGCATTCAACACAAAGTTGCTTAATTAGAATCAAAAGTTATTGTCACACCAACGCTTCTAAAGAAACAAAGGCAAAGATCTTCACATCCTGAGGAGTTGATTCTGGGAGATAAAATATAACCCATAAGAACCAGATCCCGATTTAAACCATCTAAAGAAATGATTATGGGATTGGTGTCTTTTATAGAATCTACTTCCATTAGTGAAGCGCTTCTAAACAACGACTGAATTCTAGCATGCAAGAAGAATTAAATCAATTCTCCAGAAAGGGTGTGTGGGATCTTGTGCCAAGACGCAAAGGAACTCGTGTTATTGGAACTAAATGGGTGTTCACAAACAAGTTGAATAAGCAAAGAGAAGTGGTAAGGAAAAAATTCAGACTGGTTGCACAAGACTATAATCAACAAGAAGGAATTGACTATATTGAAACCTTTAGACAAGTGGCCATGTTAGAGTCTATTCATCTCTTAATTTCTTTTGCTTTAAATCATGACATCATTTTATATCAAATGGATGTTAAAAGTGAATTTCTAAATGGTTACATTACTAAAAAAAAGTTTATGCTCATCAACCTCCTAATTTTGAAAATCATAAAAACTCAGATTTTGTTTACAAAGTCAAAAAATATTTGTATTGTCTGAAACAATCTCATAGAGCATGGTATGAAAGACTAAGCAATTTTCTCTTGAAAAATTATTTTACAAGAGAGAAGGTTGATACAACTTTGTTTTGTAAAACATTCAAAAATGATATTTTGATTGTGCAAATTTATGTTGATGATATTACTTTTGGTTCTGCTAATGCTACTCTTTACAAGAAATTTTCTAAGTCTATGCAGGCAAAGTTTGAGACGAGTCTGATGGGAGAATTAAAGTTCTTTTCGGGGATTCAAATTAATTAAGGTTCAGAAGGACCATATATCCATCAAAACAAGCACATAAGGGAACTTTTGAAGAAGTTTGACATGTCAGAGTGCAAACCAGCAAAGACTCCAATGCATATAACATTCATTTTGGAGAAAGATGAAAGAAAACAAGTAAAATAAAAGGTATGATTGATTCTCTCTTATAATTGACTGTTTCTAGGCTTGATATTCTTTTCAGTGTATGCTTATGTTCTAGATTCCAATCAGATTCTAGAGAATCCCATTTAACTGTTGTTAAGAGGATCATTAGATACCTAAAAGGTACTGCTACTAACCTTGATTTAATGTATAGAAAATCCAAAGAATACAACTTAATAGGTTATTATGATGCTAACTATGTTGAAGATAAAATAGAAAGGAATAACACCAGTGGAAGCTGTTAGTTTCTTGATGATAATCTTATTTCTTGGTCCAGCAAAAGGCAGACAACAATATCATTGGAAACAACAAAAGGTAAATACATTGCATAATCTAGATATAGCACTCAAATACTGTAGATGAAAAGTCATCTAGAAGATTATCAATCTTATTAGAGTAACATTCATATTCTTTGTGATAATAATTCTGCAATTTATTTATCTAATAATCCTATTTTTCACTCCAAAGTGAAACACATTGAAATTACACATCATTTCATAAGAAATTGTATTCATAAGGGTGTTATAAATTTAAAATTTATAGATACACACCATCAATGGGCTGATATTTTCACAAAAACCCTTGCTGCAAAAATGGAAATTTGTCTAAAATAAAACAATTTAAATGTGTGTAGCATCTGCAAAGTCAAAATATGACTTTGAGATAAATTGACTTTGAACTAGTTAGTCCTCTAAAGAAGGCTCTCTGGATCAGAAGATTCAAAGTCAGAACCCATATAGGATTTTATGTTTTCTGGACTCTGAGTTTTTGAAATTAATGGTGGTAATCAAGCATTATTTACGTGGCTCTAAAGTCAGAGATGTCATATGTTAAGCCTTCTGAACGTTTGAAGTGACTCATTGGGATACTTTATTTTTTGGGTAAAGAGAAAATCATTTCATTCGTCTCCCTTGTCAATTTGAGCGTGTTTTTAAAATTCCTCTTTAAATTATTACTATATTTATTTTAAACCCATGATGCACTCACTTCTCACACACAAAACCCGACTAGAATGGTTGAAAAAATCTTTATCAACACCTATGGCTCACTCAGAATATGTAAGTGACAAGCAACTCCAAATCAAAAGCTTCAAGGAAAGGATTAATTATATTTGCTTAGAAAAATATTACTAAGTTTGAAGACATTAAAAAGCACTACAAAAGATTAAAATTTTCAGACTACATCTGGATGCCAACCACCAATTCTAAGAATGTTCATCCAATAGTCTTCATCAGTGTTTGATCCAATGTCTTCAGATAGCTTCCTCTCCTTAGAAGCTCCAGCGGATGAACTAGCATGTGTTGTGGCATTTTCAAAGGTCTTGTGCATATCATCCATATTATTCTCCTCAACATCTTTGAGCTTCCTAATGGCATTTCTGGTTTTTTTTGGAAGAACCCTTCTTAGTGTTCTTTGATGAATTACTCATGATTAGAAACAAATGAAAAAAAAATAGATGGAAAAGAAAGAACTATGATCCTGCTTATAACAAAGGCTCCTTTATATAGAAATTTGTGGGATTAAGCAAAATTTATTGTATTTATTGTGCTCTAATGGACAAAGGAGAGAGAGAGAGAGATAACTTTTGGTCTTCAAAGCACATTTTCCCAAGTTTGATTGCTACTAGGTTGGGCTAACTCGAAAACTGAAGATATGATATTAATGTAATAAAGGAAATAGGCATCAAATAAAGTGTTGAATGGTCTTCAACTGTATAAATCATTGTAGGGGCCCTACAATAAGTAACATAGACTAGGTATGACATAATCTTCTATGTCAACAAGGCATGTTAATTTATGGCCTCTTGTCTTGAAAGTCACTAGTTGGCTTTGTCTAACAAATTTTTAAGTGCTTAAGTGGCACTTCCTCATATGGTATGCTCTCATTGATCAAAAGATCACTCTTCCTGCCTATAGTGATTTGGATTGGTCCAATAATTCTGATGATAAACTTTCAACAAATGGGTCATGTGTCTATTTTGATTCAAATTTAATTTTCTTAAAGTTCTAAAAAAAACCACTAATTACACGATCTAGCGTTGCCTAACACACACAACCTCAGAATTACTATGGCTAGAGTCACTAAACTCCATGTTTCTAGATAATCCTACTTAACTATTGTTAAGAGGATCGTTAGATATCTGAAAGGTACTACTACTAACCTTGGTTTAATGTATAGAAAATCTAAAGAATACAAGTTAAAAGGTATTTTGTGATACTAACTATGTTAGAGATAAACTAGAAAGGAATAACACCAGTGGAAGCTGTTAGTTTCTTGGTGATAATCTTATTTTTTGGTCCAACAAAAGGCAGTCAATGATATCATTGTCAACAACAAAAGCTAAATACATTGTAGAATATAGATGAAGCACTCAAATACTCTAGATGAAAAGTATGCTAGAAGATTATCAGCTTTATTAGAGAAACATTCCTATTCTTTGTGATAATACTTCTGCAATTTATTTATCTAAGAATCCTATTTTGCACTCCAAAGTGAAACACGTTGAAATTAAACATCATTTCATTGGAGATTATGTTCAGAAGGGTGTTATAAATTTAAAATTTATAGATACACACCATCAATGGGCTAATATTTTCACAAAATCCCGTGCTGAAGATAGATTCATTTTTATTCTAAAAAAAAAATTGAAAATGGAAGTTTGTCCAGAGTAAAAAAATTTAAATGTGTGTAGCATCTAGAGAGTCAAAATATGACTTTGAGATAAATTGACTCTGAACTAGTTAGTCCTCTAAAGAAGGCTCTCTAGATCAGAGTGCAGGTATATTTTCACAATTTTGACTGTTATAGTGATTATACTTGATAAAACTAGTTAAACTATATATCCTGATATATATTCGTTTGTTTTTTCCATTTACAGTGTCCTCGTCAGTGCAATGAGATTGATTGTGGGTATTTTGTATTGAGGTTTATGAAGGAAATTATTCATTCGGGTCAAATAGAGATTCCAAACATGGTATGGGTTTATAAGTTATATGATTTATTTAATATTTAACCGATATTTCATCTGAGTAATTAGTTTTAAAACTAAATCATGCATATTATGTTATATTATGTAGTACTTTGATGAATTCAAGTGTGATACTTACTCGAAAGACAATTTGGAAGAAATTAAGGAGGAATGGTGTCAATACATTCTTGAGTTGATAATTGTATAAGGTATATATATTGTCTTTCTGTCTTTTGATCGGAGTTTATAGAGATTTGTATTGTTGTGATGTTATGTATATACTACTGGATAATTATATTTCTGGAAGTCGTATGTAGTTTTGGAATTTGTTGATATACTTCGATCTAGAAGTTAGTTGTTGTGAGGATCCAGAAATATGGAGTTTGTAATAATATGTATAGTGAATGTATTTGTGAAGTTATCAGTTTTGTAATTATATGTATAGTGAATGTATTTGTGAAGTTGTTGTGAGGATCGGATTGTGTTGAATTACAATGATTATAAGCAGGTTTGTGTTGAATTACAATGATTATAAGCAGGTTTATGTGTTGAATTACAATGATTATAAGCAGGTTTATATGTTGAATTGTTATGGTATATATAAGGCCAAAGTGTTGAAATAAAGGTCTGTGGTGAATGTAATTGTTATAAGCAGGTTTGTGGGAAAAATTATAAAAAATGATGCAACATAATTCAACAAAAATCACTTCATAAAAATATGAAAAATAGACAGCGCTTTTACAAAAAAAAACTCTATGAAAAAGTGATATTTTCGGAAAAAAATTCAATGACGTGAAGAAAAGACAACGCTTAAAAAACGTTGCTAAAGGTGGGGGAATAGGCAGCGCTTTTATTAAGAAAAGCGCTGCTAAAGGTATTTAGTAAATACACTTTAGGCAGCGCTTTTTAAAAGCGCTGCTAAAGGTGGGGGAATAAAGAGTGTTTTTTTTGAAAAAGCGCTGCTAAAAGGTATTCAGCAAATACACTTTAGGCGGCGCTTTTGAAAAGCACTACTAAAGATGGACGGAAAAGATAGCGCTTTTTTGGAAAAGCGCTGCTAAAAGTGGGCCTATAGCAGCGCTTTTTACTTTAAAAAAGCGATGCCTTTACCTTTAGCAGCGCCACTTAAAAGCACTGCTAAAGGTCTTTTTTGGCATAATGATTGTTTGCGTGACTCTAAAGTAAGACAAATGTCCTACGTTAAACCTTCTGAACGTTTGAGATGACCCATTAGGATACTCTATTTATTAGGTAAAGAGAAAATCATTTCATTTGCCTCCCTTGTCAATTTGAGTGTGTTTTTAAATTTCCTTTTTAAATTATTATTGTGTCTATTTTAAACCCACAATGCACTCACTTCTCACACACAAAAACTTGGCTGAAATGGTTGAAAACATCTTTATCACTCAGAATATGTAAGTGACAAGCAACTCCAAATCAAAAGCTTTAAGGAAAGGATTAATTATTTTTGCTTAGAAAAATATTACAATTTTTCAAGACATTGAAAAGCACTACAAAAGATTAAATTTTTCAGACTACATCTAAATGCCAACCACCTATTTTAAGAATGTTCATCCAGTCTTCATCATTGTTTGATCCAACGTCTTCAGCTAGCTTCCTCTCCTTAGAAGCTCCAGTGGATAAACTAGCCTGTGTTGTGGCATCTTCATTAGTCTTGTGCATATCATCCTTATTATTCTCCTCAACATCTTTAAGCTTCGTAATGACATTGTTGGTTTTTTTTGGAAGAACCATTCTTAGTGTTCTTTGATAAATTACTCATGATTAGAGAGAAATGAAAAGAAACAAAAATTAGATGGAAAAGAAAGAACTGCGATCCTGCTTATAACAAAGTCTCCTTTATGTAGAAAGTTTTAAGATTAAGCAAAGTCTATTGTATTTATTGTGCTCCAATGGAGAGAGAGAGAGAGAGAGAGAGAGAGAGAGAGAGAGAGAGAGAGAGAGAGAGAGAGAGAGAGAGAGAGAGAGAGAGAGAGAGAGAGAGAGAGAGAGAGAGAGAGAGAGAGAGAGAGAGAGAGAGAGAGAGAGAGAGAGAGCTTTTGGTCTTTAAAACACATCTTCTCAAATTTGATTGTTATTGATTGAGCTAACTCGAAAACGGAATAAATAATATTAATGTAATAAAGAAAATAGGCATCAAATAAAGTGATTAATGATCTTCAAATGTATAAATCAATATAGGGGTCGTGCAATAAGTAACATTGATCAAGTCTGACCTAACCTTCTATGTCAACAAGACATGTTAATTTATGACCCCTCCCTTAAAAGTCACTAGTGGGCTCTATCTAATAAATTTTAAAGTGCTTAAGTGGCACTTCCTCATATAGTCTTATCCTTATTCCTGCTCACATTGTTCAAAAGATCACTCTTCGCGCCTATAATGATTTGAATTGGTCCAATAACTCTGATGATAGACTTTTAACAAATGGGTCATGTGTATTTTGATTCAAATTTAGTTTCTTAAAGTTCTAAGGAACAACCACTAGTTATCTAGCGTTGCCTAACACACAATCTCAAAATTACTATGGCTAGAGTCACTAAACTCCATGTTTCTCTTTCAACCTCCCAATACTTATTATGATTCTCCTATTACATTATTTGTCTATAACTCAAACACGTTGTACTTTTATAAAGAAGTTTCAATCTATTATTTGTAGGAGTTACAATCTACTACTCATACATTAACACCCATATTCTAATCGTTTGAACTTGAATGAACACTTAAAATTTTAAAAAATCAACATCTAATTTAAAATGTGAATCATGTTCAATGTTAATCACACGGTTGACATGCATGTGATTGCTAACCCAAACCCTTTAAGAGCCAACTCAGCATCATATTACAAAAAATGCACGATAACCGACATGATTTGTATAGGTAACATCACATCATAAACATACATGTAGATGTAGTGGAGTGAGGGTGGCCTGTTGCATGCGTTTGTCTTATGCATGGCATTGCAATAATGGAGAAGAGCATGCCAATTTTCAATTTTACAACCTTTGCTGCTCCTCTAAGCTAAGCTACATGCTTCTATTGCTTTTCATTTTCCACGTAGCGACTAAGCTAAGCATAAACCTTCTCATTACTATAATAATATGGTGGCCTAGACATTGATTTAAGCCAACTCCTTACTCCTCATGATAGCTTAATAAAAGTTCCATTTCACTATTCGCATAGTGACACGTGAATATAAGACCAAGACTTTTGGCTGAGTTGTTTTAAACTTTTTTAGGCTTGTTCTTGCTCTTAATTACTTGCTAATTTACATTATCTTCTATTTATTTTTAAATTACACTTTTATATTGGACTTAATCATGACACGAGTGACCAATTATATATATATATATATATATATATATATATATATATATATATATATATATATATATATATATATATATATATATATATATATATATATATACACGCCACATTACTGTTCTCGCACTATGCCAAAACAGACCTTTAGCAGCGCTTTTTTTGACCTTTAGCAGCGCTTTAAAGCGCTGTCTAAAGTGGCGCTGCTAAAAGTAAAGGCAACGCTTTTTTTTTGTGGAAAAAGCGCTGCTAAAGACATCACCTTTAGCAACGCTTTTTTACCCCCTTTAGCAGCGCTTTTTAAAGCGCTGCCTAATCTCCCCCCCCCCCCCCTCCCCCCCTTTAGCAACGCTTTATTAAAGCGTTGTCTTAGACCCCCCCTATAGCAGCGCTTTATGAAAGCGCTGTCTTAGACCCCTCTTTCCCACCTATAGCAGCGCTTTTTTAGCAGTTTCTCTGTCCCCTTTAGCAGCGCTTATACATAAAAGCGCTGTCTAATGTGCACGTTTTGAAAAAAAAAATTTTCCTGATTAATGACATTTTTTATATATTTTTCAATAAAGCTGCTTATATTACAATACCTGCTTATATAATTTAGCCCTTTATTTCAGCACTTTGGCTTTATATACACAATTCAACACTTTGGCATTATGTGCACAATTCAACACTTTGGCATTATATGCACAATTCAACATCACAAATTATATACAATTCCACTTTAATATATATAATTCAAAAGCTTCACAATTCAACATCACAAATTATATACAATTCTCAACTCGAAATTCAACATCACAAATTATACAATTCTACTTTAATTTCTTCCAATCTTCATTGCTGGCCATAATATACCTGTAATTCAGAAAAACTAAAGTATCAAATGAATGACATTCAAATATGTAAATAAGAAATATATATATATATATATATATATATATATATATATATATATATATATATATATATATATATATATATATATATATATATATATATATATATATATATATATATATATATATATATATATATATATATATATATATATATATATATATATATATATATATATACACACACATAAGAAACGTATAAATAAGAAATAATATGTTATTTTATTGAATGAGACAATATGTAATTTTACAAGTACCTTTAACATCTTTTTCTTTTTTTAGTTCGAAGGTGCTTTACTTGTCTCTTAACAACACGGACGGATGGATTGATCCAAATTCCCTCGATATGATCATTTCTAATATATGATTCGTCTGCTATAATATTCTCATCTGGATCATCCCTAACATAAGATTCATTCTCAACATCAACCTCCCCCTTTTCTCCAATGTTATCGTTGATTACTTTGTTGGAAAAAAGAACTATAGATCATTTCGTACTTTTCGGATCAGTGACATAGAACACTTGTTTAGCTTGCGTGGCTAGAATAAAAGGCTCATCTTTGTACCCCACCTTATTAAGATCCACTTGCAAAAAACCTGACTTATCCATACGTATGCCACTATTACTTTCAACCCACTTGCATCCAAAGATAGGAATCTAAAACTTCTCATAATCAAACACCCAAATGCGCTCGATTACCCCAAAATACGAGGAAATGTGCATTGATTCGGCAAGCACAGTGACACCACTATTTTGCATTGTACTTTTATCATCTTGCTCCTTGGTATAAAATGTGTATCCATTAATTGCGTATGCGCTATAAGAAAACACATGCAAAGTTGGACCATATGCTAAACATCTCAACCTTTCTGTTATTGAAGCGGGATCAGAATAAAACTTTGAATAAATATGCTCTTTGAACCATGTTATAAAACTTCGATTGTGCTCACGTACTATCCAATTTTCATTTCTATTCAGATTTAAACCTCGGAGAACGTCCTTGTGCAATTTAACGTACTGCTCAACCTCAATGTCATTGTGCAGAACATATAAATGCACTTGCTCCCGTTCATCCCTTGAAACTGTCACAACTTTATTTCCAATTAACTGTTTACCTACTACTTTTTCAACAACATCAGATTTTGGGAGGCCAATGGATTGAACGTTGGACAAATATTCAGTACAAAACTCAATAGCTTCTTCAACAATGTATCGTTCAACAATACATCCCTCTAGTCGACTTCGGTTTTTCACATACCCTTTCAATATTTTCATATAACGTTCAACTGGATACATCCATCTCATATATGCAGGTCCACACAGTTGTGTCTCTTTCACGAGATGCACAACTAGATGTACCATTATGTCAAAGAATGACGGAGGAAAATACATTTCAAGCTCACACAAAGTAATAATTATATCTTTTTGCAATGTTGGTAAGATCGCAGGATCGATCACCTTACTACAAATAGATCTGAAAAAGAAACACAATTTTGTTATTGCGCCTCTCACTTTTTCTGGCAAAATAGAACGTATACCTATTGGTAGAAAGTGTTCCATAAGAACATGGCAATCATGTGTCTTTAAACTCTTTAACTTTAGGTCTTTCATAGAAACAAGTCTTCTAATATCTGAAGAGTATCCTTCTGGAACTTTAACTTCACTCAGAAACTTACACATTATCTTTTTCTCCTTTCTAGACAAAGTATATGCAGCAGGTGGTAGATAAGTGCGATTTCCTTTCTTCTGGGGTCCTAATTCATTTCTTATTCCCATTGCTACCAAGTCTTTTCTTGCTTTAAGGTCATCCTTAGACTTTCCTTGTATATTGAGTAACGTACTAATAACACTTTCAAATACATTTTTTTCAATATGCATAACATCAAGAAAATGTCGTACATACAACGACTTCCAATACGGCAACTCAAACAAAATTGACCTCTTCTTCCACCCACGCGTGGTAAGCGTATGAGCAAAAGGCTTGCCAAACTGAATACTCACATATTTCACCTTTGCAAAAATTTGATCGCCGGTCAATGTAGGTGGTGCTCTACGTTGTTCTGAATTTCCATTGAATTCTTGTCTCCACCCACGGTACTGATGATTAGAACTTAAGAATCTACGATGACCAAGAAAGACATTCTTCTGACCAAATTCCAACCGCGTCCAATCTGTGTTTTCTTCACAGATAGGACACGCACATTGACCTTTAATGCTATACCCCGATAGATTTCCGTATGCTGGGAAATCATTAATTGTGCCAAACAACATGGCCCTCAAATTAAAACTTTCTTTCCTATATCCATCATAAACCTCCACACCGTTCTCCCACAAACTTTTTAAGTCTTCGATTAAAGGTGTCAGGTATACGTCTATGTCGTTTCCTGGTTGTTTAGGGCCAGAAATTAACATAGATAACATCATGTACTTACACTTCATACATAGCCATGGAGGTAGGTTATAAATCATAAGAATTACAGGCCAGGTGGAATGGGAGATACTTTGCAGACCGTGCGGATTCATTCTATCAGGCGATAATGCCAAGCGAAGGTTTCTAGCTTCTTCTCCAAAATCAGGATAATCATTATCAATTTTCATCCACTGTGGTGAATCTGCCGGATGTCGATACTTCCCATCTATAATTCTATCATCTGCATGCCAAGTAAGGTGTTTCGCATCTGTTTCACTACGAAACATGCGTCTGAATCTCGGAATTATAGGAAAATACCATAAGACTTTTGCTGGTGACAACTTCTTCTTATACCGAGATACACCGCATTTAGGACACTCGTTTAATGATGCATACTCATTTCGAAACAAAATGCAATCATTTGGACAAGCATGTATCTTATCATAGCTCATACCAATAGAGCATAACATTTTTTTAGCTTCATAGGTTCGATTGGGAAGAACATTATCCTCCGGAAGCATCTCTTGAAGTAGGGCTAACAACTCTGTGAAACTTTTATCCGACCATCCATTACCCGCCTTTAAGTTGTACAACTTTAATACCGCAGACAATCTTGTGAAAGTAGTGCAACCTTTATACAACGGCTTCTCTGCATCGCTTACCAACCTCTCAAACATCTTTGGACAATCTTTAAGATCTTCTTCAAGTGCTTCTGCAATATCTTCGACTCGATCACAATCGTATGTATCCCTACCATTGTCCTTTGAAGTAGAGGTCATATTGTTCTGGGGTTCAACATTCTCGTTACTTATCTCACCGTGTAATGTCCAACATGTGTAACTTCGATCAATTCCATGTCTCATTAAATGAGATTCCAACTGAACCGCGTCAATTCGACGCCCATAACAGCAACCTAAGCAAGGACATGTGATCCTACTGGGGTCTTTGGCGTGTTCAACAGCAAACTTAACGAAGTTCGATACCCCATTCTCGTACTCTTTTGACAATCGATTAACAGACATCCAATTTTTATCCATACTATGAAAGTTAGGCAAAAACAGAGAATACCTGTAAAGAAATCACTAACTTCTAAGAAAGTTGTACAGTAGGATGCTTGGAAACAATCACAACCTTGCTCTTCTCAGGTAACCCCTATAACAGACAATATATACATTTTATTAAAATCATATTAATAATTAACCAAAACAAAAAAACTAGATAATCCAACAAAACAAATCATATTAAAAAAAAGTAGATATACTATAATAAACTATTCTACTATTAAAGCATACTTTCATTAGTATGATTTTAAACTATTCTAAACTATTTTATAATGCTCAAAATGACATGGACTAAATTAAAGCATACTCTCATAAATGGTGGAAATGGACTAAATTATTCTAAACTATTCTAAACTATTTCATTAATATGATTTTAAACTATTCTAAACTATTAAATCATACTCTCAAAAATGGTGGAAATGGACTAAATTATTCTAAACTATTCTAAACTATTGCATTAATATGATTTTAAACTATTCTAAATTATTAAAGCATACTCTCAAAAATTTTGGTAATGGACTAAATTATTCTAAACTAATTTATAATGCTCAAAATTCATTGTGGCATTTCAACAAACACCTTGCATACAAAACTCAAGCCAATATCAAAAGAGTAATGCTCATCAATGGTATCAACAAAAACAAGTCAATAACTCAGAAAGAAGTAGCACTAACATCATCTAATCCAGAAAAATGCAATACTAAGACAATAATCCATAAAAATGTCGTAACAGTCGCGGATTTACCGTAACGGTGGAGGAGAAAAAACGGTGAACGGTGGCGAAAGGGAACGGCGAACGGCGGCAAAAACAAATGGAAGACGACGGCGCAAACGGACGGCGACGAAAGCTTCAACGGAGGGCGAAAATGGAAGATAGGGCAATGGAGAAATGAAGAAACGAAGAAGAAAACGAAAAAACGCGTGTTCTGTTTCGTTTATAATTCTGGAGGGTATATAAAAATTATTATACTAATACCTTTAGCAGCGCTTTTTAAAGGCCTTTAGCAGCGCTTTTAAAAGCGCTTTCATAGGGTGCATTAGCAATGACATATAGCAGCGCTTTATAAAAAAAGCGCTCTCGTAGGGTCCCCTTTTAGCAGCGCTTTTTAAAAGCGCTTTCTAAGGGTCCCCTTTTAGCAGCGCTTTTTAAAAAAGCGCTATCTTTGGTAGGTAATTTTTTTCTTTTTTTTTTACTGACTATTTAGCAGCGCTTTTTTTAAAAGCGCTGTCTTTGTATGCGCTGCTAAAAATCAATTCTGGCGTAGTGTCGACTTTTTAAACTCTTTTTCTCGACTTTTTAAAGTCTTTAAATTTTTTTTATTAACTCTAGTGTTAGAAAGCTAAAAATGTTAAACACAAATGTCATAAAGTATGTTGATTGGCAATACATGTTACACATTTTTTGTCACTTTACTTAAAACAACTTTAAGGATTGTTTGTCCCATAGTAAAGTCTTTAGATCTCAATTTCACATAATTTGTCTCATAGTAAATTTTTTAGACATCAGTTCCACAAGTGAGAAAATTTCAGTCATATCCATATATGTATGTTTATCTTCTATCCACACACTTAAACATTTGTTGTGTGTCAATTTTTTCTCATTGCATTAATTAAAAAAAATCATATATTTCTCTTTTTTCATATATACTCTTGTCTGTCTAAATATATCAACAATGACCTCCCTAACAAATTCATGCCAGTATTTTAAGTGTTGAAATTCCTTACGATGAACTTCGCGCTATTCAAAGGTATTGAGACACGTCTTATGACAAATAGAAAAAATCTCATCAATAAAAAATAATGGAATCATGAGGCGATATCTAAGAAAAACACGATACTCTATTGATGAGTTGTGACATATGATGATCTAACCCATCAATAGAAATAACTAAACAAAAATCATGAGCATGCGCTGCTTGTAAACACAAAAAAAAAATGCTTTATACGTTGTGGTCATGTCAAAAAAAAATTTCAATATCCTGAACACTTTTACTAAAACGACCATTCGTCAAAATATGTTAGGATTTAGGGGGAAGATGTCCTAGCTAGTAATAATACTAGGGTCAAAAGTCAGAATCATACCTTTAAGACCATGTACAACTTTGCTAAATTCAAGATTGGACTTTGAAAGCCACATAAGCGTTGGAGGCAACCTCTAATGCTGAGTACTGACTCAATCCCCTAAATCTAACAGTTAACGAAGCCTCTATCCATTGAAGGTTTTCGAAGAAAACACAATGTCTAAGATTGTCCCTCACAACTCTATATCAAACCATATAGTCTCATCCTTCTCCATGTGAATCGATTGACATGATCTTAGGTCAAAATTTAATTTTTGCGATACCCATGTAGGATCAAAGTAGAAGAAGCTCATTGTGTTGATCCTTCAATTATGGAAGAATATATATTAGCTCAACAATACTAAAGTTCTCTTCATGGACAACCCCTTAACAAAACCTTTATCTTGACTAACAACCACTCCGAGCGATTTCACCTTTAACATCGGCCTCCCAATGTTTGATTGGTACAAAGCCGACCATGTTTACTATCATCACACCAAGGCCAAAAAATTTCAGCCTTATAAATATTCAATGTAAGGTCCAATCCTAAACTCGTCTCTCATATGATAAATGTTATTGCCACCTCCTCTAAATCTTCTAAAATGGTATAATCTTAAAGATACCAAGTATGTAAAAGAAGTTTGTGAGTGTCTTTGATCTTATGAATAAGAGGGTGTAACACAAGAGTAAAAAATACTACTCTAGCTGGTTTCCTTTTTATATTGTAGTGGTGATATAATATGTCCATCCTTAAGGTACAATTTTGATGTTTGACCATAAAAAACTTAATCTAACAAAAAGATGAACATCTGTTTGTCGCCTCGTATGGACATCTCTCTTTTGCCTTGTGTAATAGTTTCAATACTTCTATTATGTTAAAAGTAAATACACATTTTTAAGAAATAAATAATTGTGATTTTTTAACTACTCTATAAATATAGCTTAATATCATGTTTGTCTCGTATCTTAATTTTGAAGTTCATTTTGACCTTTTAATTTAAAAAGATTTTATATTAATTTTTTAATTCTTTAAAAAGTACTATATTAATCATTTTTGTCTAATTAACGACGAAAAAATTTAAAAATTAATTGCTAAATTCATCGTTAATTCAATAAAATTAACTGATGTATTTAAAAGAGTTAAAGACTCGTTATAAATATATTTTAAGTTAAATGATCATAATAAATTTCGTATGATTAAAAAAATATTAAATCAAGAAAAATGTTGAACTGTGAAGAACTTAAATACTAAAAATATAAGTAAAATTGAATGCAAATAAAATAATAGTAAAACTAGTCTCAATTTTTTGAAAGTCAAATACAAAATCAATTATTAGGATAATCATAGTTAATTTATTCTAGGTGAGACAGACCTAGTTGCATTGTTCTCTCCTTTTTTTTATTAAAGGACGATAAAATTGGATTGTTAAATGAGTTTGTCTTAGATCAGATGTAAATTTTTTAAACTCAAAGGCAGTTGGCTTTAGTCTTTTTTTTAATGATTTTTATAGTATTATGTATTTTGATTTGAAAAAAATTTACAAAGAAATTTTTATAAAGATTTCAATATTTTGTTTGAATAGTTATTTTTAAAATATCATTTTAACTATTTCATTATTTTAGTGAAACTTTTTATGAATATTAAAAAAATTTATTTTGAAGTTATTTTAAATAATTTTTTATAAAAATTATTTTTGAAATACAATTTTTTGAAATATTTGTAATTTCAACTATATTTTATTCTTCAATATGATATGTTTATATTATAGAAAATCAGAATTATTCTTTCAATTTAGAAAAAACAAATTAAATTCTTTTTTGTAATATTTAAAAAAATATTTTCATGAAAATCATTTATAAAAATACAATTTTCTTGTTATGATTAAATAAACAGACTCTATAAAACATTCTCGACTTTTTTGATTCGGCTTACCGAATATTTATCATAAACCCTTTTCAACAAACATCACAATATTTTTGGTGTAAAGTGTAAACAATCCAAGAAAAATATGTCTGAAAGGACTTCTTGGCTAAACATTCTAATTAAGAAATATTAAAAAAAAACATCAACTAGTAAGATAGTTTTGCTTATTCTCACTCATAATCAACACCCAATTCTTGTAGGTGAAGCTTAATTTAAGTAAATGATTAATATCTTAATTGCAATGATAAATAAATTGTTGAATGATTTCAACCCCTAGTCCCTATTTAATTACTCGAATTGTAGTACTAGTATATTCATTGAGTAAGGCACTCAAGTATGAGTAAATCATTCTTAAAGTCACGCCAAGGTTGTGACAATAGGCTATATAACCTTAGTTGTTCCAATGAATACACTACTTTTATTGCAAGTGTACCCACTTCTTCACAACCTCACACCATTATAAAACCCAACCCAACCCACTCCACAACATAACCCACACTACTCCTTCAACTTCCAACTATAAAACAAACAACCAAAACCTCAACCAAACAAAAACATTAAAACACAAAAAATGTCCAACCCCATTGGTCTCCTTCTCTTCTCTCTATCACTCATCATCACCATTGTTACATCTCAAGAAAGAGCACCTCATGGCCTTGTTTACCAAAACCCAAAGGCCTTTTCACCATCAGCATATGAATTCTTTCATCCAAATTCACAAAAGCATAATGATAATGATCCATGCACTTCATCTAAATGTTCACCTTTTCCTTTAGCTGTTGAAGCTACTCAAATTCATGAAAGCAAAGACTCAAAATCAAACAAAGGTGGTAAAAATTTGGGAGCTGGGGGCATTATTGGAATTATCTTTGGTGGTGCATTTGTTGCGGTTTTAGCTATGAGTGTTTATCATGTTAGAGTTACTCGTAAAGCTAACATGATTAGAGCTAGAGCTAATAATAGTGTTCAACCAGAAGTTTGATGTGCATTAATGGGCTTATATATAGTTATTTAATTTCGAAACCTTAAGGTATATAATTAATTTGTTGTACGTTTAATTTTATTCCTCTAATATTTTATATTTTAGTAGTTTTGTGTTTCTTAACTTGTTTAATTTGATTTTGGTTAGTATATGTATTGTTATAATAGTGATGAGTTTCAAATTTGGATCTTGTGTAACAATGTACATGTCACTTGTTTTCAAATTTTTATTAGTTACTTAGATTACAGGAAATGAGAAGTATAGGGACATAAGTTACAAATCAACCTATGATATGGATAGTGCTGGAAAAAGATATAATTAATTTTTTATGAGAAGTAAAAATTATTACTAGGAGTTTTTTTTATTCTATTGACCTAGTGATCAATTATACTATTTAATTAAATTGGTAGAAAGAAAAGTGTATTAACCACAATAAATTTGAGTCAGAAAAAGTAAAAAAAATACTAATAAGAATAATGCTTCTGAACCATTCGGAAATATAAAAGAGTGAGACGTTACTTTTTCATCTAAAATTTTAAAGTATTAAGTAAATAAATTATTTCTATTATAAATTTAACATTTTACACCATTTATAAATAATATAAAATTTTAACCACTCAAACTTACATCTAACATTCATCTTATAAATGTAAATCCCTCACACAGGTCATGTCAGATTCTGCCCAATAAATACCACACCACATGGTCTCAAAATTTATGAGTTCATATTATTTTTTCATGGCAATGTAAATTAAGACTTTCTAAAATGTTTAGATTTAGCAAAGCGAAAAGTCAAAACAATTTTTAGTACCTTTTAGTTTCCAAAAGCATCTTTTAGTTTTATTTTATAAAGTTGATTTTTAAGTTATGTAATGAAAACAATTTTATATATAATACATATTGTTTTGAACTGGGCTGAGACCTGTTCCACAGCCGAGCAAATCCAATCCAATATTATGTTGATGAGGCACAACAAGGCCCACTCCTCCTCCGTCGAGCATAAGCCTCAATCAGACACATGTGTCGGGCAGAAGATCTTCTTGACGGATAAATTAACGCACTTCCCCCACGTCCTCTACGCGTCCCCCACGCAGGGATACGCCATCAGACAACTACCCATCTCCGAAAGAGTCGGTCAACCTACCTTCCGAAGATCACATGACAGTTGATCTAGGGCGAAGACCATGTGCTGGTCTTCACTACGCCACATAAGCCCTGACAGTTACTTGAGTTGGGCCTAAAAATTTTGAACATCATAATGAACATTGTCCTTGGGATATTAAATTGAGGTAAATCTACTCTCTTGAAAAATTGCATCTCTTGACTCAATCACGGTATTAATAGGATATGAGTCATTGGATTCAATAACCATGAATCTATATACTTTGCTATTTTCAGCATAGCCCAGAAATATACATTCAATTCCTCTTTATCCCAATTTCTTTCTTTTTGGTTCAGGCACCTTTACAATTGCTCTACAATTCCAAACTTTTAAATAGTTTAGATTGAGTTTTCTTTTCTTCCATAGTTCATATGGGGTTATCTTGTTCCTTTTATTAGGAGCTCTATTAAATATATAACATGCAGTTAATATGGATTTACCCCAATATCCTTTAGATAAACCAAAATAGGATAACATGGCATTTACCATTTCTTCCAACACCCTATTTTTCCTTTCTGCTATTCCATTTTGTTGTGGGGAATATGGTGCAGTTATTTGATGTATAATACCAGTGGACTCAAAATAATTAGGATGATAGAACTCTCCCCCTCTATCACTCTGAAAACATTTAATGAAAGTTTCATGTTGAAATTCTACTTGTGCTTTAAAATTTTTAAATTTTTCTAAGACTTCATCCTTAGAGTGCATTAAATAAACATAACAGAATCTAGTGCAATCATCAATGAAAGTGACAAAATACTTTTTACCACCAATTGTAGGTCAACCATGTAAATCACATACATCAGAATGAATTAAATCTAACACTTTAGAACTTCTTTCAACTGTTTTAAAAGGTTGTCTAGTGATTTTAGTTAACATGCAAGTAGTACATGAATTTGAATTTTTGTCAATACTTGGAATTAAATTTGATTTCATCATATCATTTAATTTTCTAAAATTAACATGTCCTAGTCGCATATGTCATAAATCATAAGAATCCACAATATAAGCAGAAATCACATCATTATTATTATTATTATTGTTATTATTATTAATAACATTACACATGAACATATTCTCAGAAAGATAGCCCTTCCCTACAAACATACCCCTTTTGGAGAGAATAAATTTATCTTCCTCAAATACAGATTTGAAACTATACTTATTAAGTAAAGATACAGATATCAAGTTTTTTCTAACTTCAGGTACATAAAGTACATCTTTCAGAGTGAGTAATTTTCCAGATGTGAATTCAATCTCTACTGATCCTTTTCCTTTGACTTGAACCGTAGAAGCATTTCCCATGTACAAAACACTACCATTTTCTTCATTGATGGTCTTGAATAATTTTTTATTTTTGCACACATGACGGGTAGCACCAGAGTCTATCCACCAAGAATCAACATCTTCTATCATGTTGATTTCAGAAATGACCGCAACAAGATTGTCTGTTGTTGCACTTGAGTTCTTGTTTTTATTCTCTCTTTTTAAAAATCTGCACTCATTTTTTAAAGTGTCATGATTTTCCACAATGATAGCAATTTCCTTTCTTTTTCTTTCTATTGTTATTATTGCTATTAACATTATGATTTTCATAAGATTTTCCAAAATCTTGCTTTCTTTTCTTGGAAGTTTTACTTGAATTTCCTTCCTCCATTACATGCACCTTCTCATGAGTAATTTGATTTTTAGTATCATCTTGTTTACGATACTCTTCTTCTAAACGAAGGCGATTACCCAATTGCTCAAGAGATATGTCCTCTTTCTTGTGTTTCAAAGATTTTTTAAAATCTTTCCATGATGGAGGAAGTTTATCTATTATGAAAGATACAATTATTGTTTCCTCCATATTCATATCATGTTGTTTGTAATTATTGAGAATACGTTCGATTTCATACATTTGTTCCATCACAGGCCTAATGTCTACCATTTTATAATTATTAAATTGAGAAACAAGAAACTTCTTACTTGTAGCATCTTCTTGCATGTATCTTGATTCCAATTTCTCCCATAATTATTTTGCGGAGTTGCTGCTCTGATAAATGTCGAACAACAAATCGCACATACCGTTGAGAATGTGTCACATGCATATATAATCATCATTGTCCCACTTTTGTCTCTCTCTAGTTTTAGCAATTGTTTCATCTTCTTTTTCTTTCGGTTTTGGAATGTTAAGGATATGCACCACTTTCAATGTTGTGAGAAGGAATTTCATTTTTTTTCTGCCAACGAATAAAATTCCCTCCATCAAACTTCTCTAATTTCACAAAGTCAGAAGTCATCTCTTTTAGTGAAGCATCCATTGAATGAGATAAATTGTTCCTTAAGAATGTTATATTTATAGTCTTTGGGCCTGCTGCAAAACTAAGAATTAATGAAGATGAAAATAGAGAAATAATTTTTTTTGATAAACTTCCAAAGCGTATGTTTCCACACTAAGTTTAAGGAACAATTCGCGCCCACCAATCTTGGTATGTTGGATGCAAACGGGTTTACCGGAGAATTTCCTGCAGGATACTTTGAAATCCTTAAAGAGAATTGCACAGTCTCTCTAAACATATCTTTGATAGTATTTTACAGACATCGTGTCAAGAAACATTCAATTTATAATGATGCTACATTATGTTTGGGAATAAATGTATTTTTTAAAATATTGTATTGCACCGTTTTTTGTTAAACCGAACCGTAACAACGCTTTGCTCAAAACTATCAATATATTATTTATAAGTTACTATTATTCCTAATTAAATGCTAACTAATGACATGGCATACCAACAATATTCAGCACCTAGCATTCAAATTAGAGATAAACAATCTAAATATAATATTTATATTATTAATTCAAATAATACAAACATTCTATTTAATATTATTTTAAAAATTCTCTTACACCATATCCATCCAAATCCTCCCTATATTTTTTTCAATTTAAATTAGAGATTAAAGCATTATATACATTCACAAAATAAAACAACTTCTCACTGTCATTTATCTCATGATTTATGGTCAAAAAGTACAATGCTTCAACATACAAGCGAGAAATTGAAAGTAAGACTGAAATATATATGATGGCAACATCATCAAGATTTGAAATATTGTAGGATCTGCTTCAACTGCAGTTGGAAATATTGCAGGATCTCCAGTAATCAAATATTGATGGAACAAAAGTAAAATACGAACAGAAAGAGTGGGAAAAGTGAAAAAATTGAAAAATCACGCACTGGATTCTAGATAAGCTTCCCGAACTATACATAAGTTCGCCGGAATCTTCATTAAAATTCAGAAATTCCAGATTCCAACTAGATAATTTTTACTTGATTTCCAACTTTTCTTGATGCCACATTAGATAAAGATTGAAATTAAGCGACTTTGGTAATATTTATCAAATTAAATAATAATGAACAATGTACCATTAAATTTAATTTTTTTATAGAATAAATAAATATTACCATTTTTTTGAATGAGTTTATGACTAGAAAAAATATAAAATCTAAAAATAAATGAAACATAATTTATTTATTTTTGAATTAATGGGGCAAAATTCTTTTTGAACGGGTTAAAAAAACAAATTATATGAAAATTTGGGCTGTTTTTTTTTAGAAAATCAGGAGTTCAATTGAACCCCCTCAAACTACTCTCCCTCCGCCACTGTTTATAACTGGTTAAACTATATTGACCTTCTATTCGTTTAGATGAAAAAAAACTATTTTATTTGGAGTTATCTATTTTGATAGATAAATTTGGAGGGACATGGCTTTTTTTACAAAATCAATAGAAAATTAAATTATATTTCTTTTTTCATCCCTTAATCATTTTAGAAATTCTTAAAATTCACAAAATTATTTGAATTTTAAAATTTAAAGTGTGTTTTTTAAGCCTTAAAATTATAAAACTCAGACATTCAATCTATCCTCATGTTTGAAAATTGTAACTCATTTTCATCACATTTCTCTTCTTTTGAAATTTTACCGAATTTTGCAGAAATATAAATTTATATTTCAAATGGCAATTAAATCATCAATGGACTTTAGATAAATCATTTTCACCTAAAGGTGACTCTTAAATCTTTCTCAAAGTATTTTAGTTCCATCCAAGTTATTCACATTGTGCTGATTTATTTAAAATTGTAGAATCCTCATAGGCATTTGATGCGAGTTCGGATTGTACAATCTGGGACAATGACAAATCCTACATATTGTACTTTTAGATTTTATAATTTGAAATGAGTGTTTTCTAAAGTCAAATATGTTTTTAAATTAGATTAATACGCCTTGTTTTATATATTGATACCTATAATGAATCTCTCGTTGATGTGCATGTTATTGAGGTGAAAGTTGACATTGTACCTTAAGTTGTCTATGGAGAAATCATCGATGCAGAAGTTGTCAATGTGATAGTTAACATCATACATCGAGATGTATAGAGTATTGATTGTCGCTTATATTAAACAACTGAGACATGGTTTACTTTATAGGATGATTGTAGACATTGTTGGGTTTGGGCTCCCTTCCTATGTGAAGAAAGACTCAAATATAATTAGCTCATTTGTCTCACTTATTTAAGTGGAGAGGATCAATTTAGGGTTGAGAGAGATAAAGGAAAGGAAAAATAAGGATTCAAAGAGAGAAAAGAGGAGATAAACTCATTTTCGTTTTTCTTAACCAGTCTCACTAAATCGATGATCCCCAATTCGCTAACCGTTTGATCAAACTCAAATTTGGTAGGAAGGTCCATAACACATATATCTAACTTTTGGGATTATTTATATTGCTATCTTTACTAGAGTCTTGGGAGACATTTCAAGTTTCTATCACAAGCTCTGCTCCTAGAGGTGTTGTTTCTTTGGAAACGGCTAAGGATGATATTTTTAATGAGGAAATGATAAGGAAGGCATATGGTTTTCATCTCAACCCGGGGTACTTATCACTGAAAAATAAGGGGAGAATTCATAAAAAGGAACCGAAGGGTGGTAGAGAGAATAGCATAAGCAAGTCCAATTCGCGATACAAGAATCTAGAATGTCATTATTGTCATAAAATAGGACATGTATAGAAGTATTGATATCAGTGGAAAAGAGATAACAAAGGCAAGAATGGGTAAGTATAAACAAAGAGACTATGAAGATCATGATGATGATCGTGTTACTACTGCTACTAGTGATGATCTTGTTATTCTCCCTGATCATGAGTCTGTTAATCTTGTATCAAACGAGAGCATGTGAATAATTGACAGTGGTGCTACATTGCATGTTACACCAAGGAAGGATTTCTTTCACATCTTATACTTCTGGTGATTTTGGAGTGTTGAAGATGGGTAATGATGGTGCATCTAAGGTAATTGGTGTTGGTGATGTTTGCTTGCAAACCAAAATGGGAATGCAATTGTTGCTTAGAGGTGTCAAACATGCTCCAGATGTCCGCTTTAATTTGATCTTTGTGTATATCCTAGATTATTGTGGTTATGATAATCACTTTGGTTCTGGAAATTGGAAATTCAACACAGGTAACTTGGTTGTGGCTAGAGGGGAAAAGCTTTCTAAATTGTATTAGACAAAAGTTTTGGTTGCTAGGGACAGTGTGAATGCTATCGACATGGAAGCATTTTTGTGGCACTGAAGACTTAGTCATATTAGTGAAAAGGGGTTGAATGTTTTGGCCAAAAAAGATGTTCTTCTTGGATTAAAGAATGTATATTTAGAGAAGTGTTCTCATTGCATGGCTGGTAAAATGACTAAAGTATCTTTCAAGATACATCCTCCCTCAAGGAAGTCAAAGTTGCTTCAATTGGTACATTATGATGTTTGTGGTTCATTAAAGGTAAAATCCTTTAGTGGTGCACTTTATTTTGTTACCTTTATTGATGATTGCTCCAGGAAACTACGAGTTTATTCCTTAAAGACAAAAGACCAAGTTTTGGAAAAGTTCAAAGAATTACATGCTTTGGTCGAGAGGCAGACAAGCAAGAAGATGAAATGTGTTCGTTCAGACAATGGTGGAGAGTATTGTGGACCATTTGATTCCTATTGCAAGCAACATGGTATTTCATATGAAAATACTCCTCCTAAAACTCCTCAATTGAGTGGTTTAGCAGAGAGGATGAATCGAACACTAATTGAGAGAGTAAGGTGTATGCTCTATGAAGCTAAGTTGCCTAACAATTATTGGGACGAGGCACTTTACCCGGCAATGCATGTTCTTAATCTCACTCCTACTGTTGCTTTGAACAGTGAAGTTCCAGACAAAATTTGGTTTGAAAAGAATGTCAAGTATGATCATTTGAGAGTCTTTGGTTGTAAGGCTTTTGTGCATATTCCAAAGGATGAAAGGTCTAAGTTAGGTACAAAGTCAAAACAATGTATCTTCATCGGCTATGGGCAAGATGAGTTTGGTTATAAGTTGTATGACCCCGTAGGGAAGAAGCTTATTCGAATCCGCAATGTGGTGTATATGGAAGACCAAACTATTGAAGATATTGATAAGGTAGAGAAGGCTACACCCAATAAAGATATTAATTTGTCTAATGTTGATCTAGTTCGGTTACCTAGTAATAATCTAGATGCTATTGGTGGTGATAATCATAATGGTGAGCCATATAATTATGTTAATGATCAACAACTTGAAGATAAGGTAAATATTTCAAATAATGATGGTGAAAGGGAGAGCGATTTGTCACAGGATGAGAATCTTGGTGAAACTCCAAAATCATCTCAAGTTCAACCTATGAGGTCTAACAGGCAAAGACAATCTTCTACAAGGTATAATTCTGATGAGTAAGTGACCTTGATTGATGAGGGTGAACTCGAGTGTTTTCAAGAGGCCATGGAAAGTGATGAAAATCAAAAGTGGATGGATGCAATGGATGATGAGATGAAATCATTGCATGATAATCATACTTATGATTTATTGAAGATGCCTAAAGGCAAAAGGGCTTTGGAAAACAGATGGATTTATAGAGTTAAACATGATAGCAACTCTAAGTCTCCAAGATATAAAGTCAGATTATTGGTGAAAGGTTTCCGTCAAAGAAAGGGTGTTGATTTTAATGATATTTTCTCACTTATTATAAATATGTCATCAATTAGAACCGTGTTAAGTTGGCTGCTACTATTGATTTAAAGGATGAGCAAATGGATGTGAAAACGACTTTCCTTCGTGGTGATTTAGAGGAATAGATCTACATGAAACAACCTGATATTTTTCAAGTTAAAGGTAAATAAGATCATGTGTGTAGATTGAGAAAGAGTTTATATGGATTGAAGCAAGCTCCAAGGCATTGTGGTACAAGAAGTTTGAGTCTGTTATGTGTGATCAAGGATACTAGAAGACTACTTCAGATCATTGCGTCTTTGTTATAAATTTTTTTAACAATGACTTCATTATCCTGTTATTATATGTTGATGATATGCTTATTGTAGGGAAAAGTATTTCTAACATTAACATGTTAAAGAAGCAATTGAGAAAGTCATTTGCCATGAAAGACATAGGAGCAGCTAAACAGATTCTTGGCATTAGAATCATGTGTGACATAAAAGAGAATAAACTTTGAATTTCAAAAGAAAATCATATCAAAAGAGTGTTACGAAGATTCAAAATGGAAAGTTCTAAGGCTGTAAGCACTCCTCTCGCTACTCATTTCAAGTTGAGTTCTAATCAAAGTCCTTTAAGTGAAGATGAAGAGTTTGATATGAAAAGTGTTCTTTATGCATCTGTTGTAGGTAGTTTGATGTATATAATGGTGTGTACAAGACCAGATATAACACATGCTTTTGGTACAGTCAGTAGATTTTTGTCAAATCTAGGTAGAGAGCATTAAAATGTTGTAAAATAGATTTTAAGGTATCTTCGCGATACTACTTCTACGAGGCTTTGTTTTGGAGGAGATAGGCCTACTCTAGTGGGGCACTCTGACTCTGATATGGCTGGAGACATTGATTCCAGAAAGTCCACTTTAGACTAAATGATTAAATTTGCAGGGGGAGTTGTTGTCTGACAGTCTAGATTGCAAAAGTGTGTAGCATTATCTACTACAGAGACTGAGTTTATTGCAATTACCAAAGCATGCAAAGAGTTACTATGTTTGAAGAAATTTTTACAGTAGCTTGGTTTTGTTTAAGACAAATATGTGTTATTTATTGATAGTGTTATTTATCTTGGTAAGAATTCGACTTTTCATAATAGGTCAAAACACATTGATGTGAGATATCATTGGATACGTGATGATTTGGATGCTAAGTTGTTGAAGTTAGCTAAAGTTCATCAAAAAGATAATGGTTCTGATATGATGACTAAAGCATTACCTAGAGAGAAATTTGAAACTTGTTGTGATATCGTCGGTTCGACAATTTCCTCCACATAGTTGTGAGGGGAAGATTTATTGGGTTTGGGCTCTCTTCCAATGTGGAGAAATAACCAAATATGATTAGCCTATTTGTCTCACTTATTTAAGTGGAGATGATCAATTAAGGGTTGAGAGAGATAAAGGAAAAATAAGGATTCAAAAGAGAGAAAAGAGGAGAGAAACTCATTCTCATTTTTCTGCAACCAGTCTCACTAAATTAACGATCCATGATTCGTTAACTGTTGGATCGAGCTCAAATTTGGTAAAGAGGTTTGTAACACATATATCTAACTTTTAACAGTTCAGAATTTCAAAACAATGTCTGAGGTGAAAGTTATTTGCTTTGCACAGAAGCTATAGATTTGGGGAAATTTTTGAGCTTTTGATTCTTATTTGTAAGCTAGTTTACTTTATGATTTGCAGTTGTTAGCACTAGTTTGTGAATCACTTTAAAAATATCTTGTACCCTTAATTGATTATAGTGGAATTATTTCTTTGGTCTGAACGACCCGTGGTTTTTACTCTCATATTGAGTGGTTTTCCACGTTAAAAATATCGGTGTTCTTTTGTGTCTTTATTTGTTCGATTTGTCATCTTATATTTTTTGTTGATACTCAAGGTTCCTACAAATTTGAGAAGTTTTACACCCGCTACGTATTGATCTATTATTGTGTCTTAATTTTCCATCAGACATTAGTTAGAGGTGAAACACATAAGTTTTTTCTATTTTTATTTTAAGATCATATTCAAGTGGGAAAAATAAAACTCCATCTCTTCTATTAAAATGTGAAATATGGGTGCATATATACCATACAAGAAAGAAAAGAAACATACAGATATAACATCCAAATGTGAATGAATGTCCATTGTGAATGAGGGATTTTTTTTGGATTATGGTATATGGAGTTTGTTATGAAAAAAGCACATAATCATAAGCTGATAAAACTCATTTGAAGGTCATAAAATATGCAAAACGCCTAAAACTTGAAGGTGTGAAAGTTGTTTGTGAGATGACAAATAATAGTCTTTCTAAAAAAACCTATTCTCATGATATTGAAGAAAATAAATGGTCACAATGCATCTACTATCAATCATATTTATAATGCGCGACACAAATTCAGATAGATTATTAGGGTCTCAAATCTGAAATATAATATCTGATGAAATGAATGGTTGAATTTAAGTATGTGCATGACTATAATTTTTTTTTCTTTATTCACAAATTGTCAAAGATATTTTATGAGCTTACTTAATTAAATTAAATTCTTTAATACATTTTTACTATTTTAGTGATGGATTCCACTTGCTATACTAAAAAATATCTCCTATTATTGCTTGAGTTTGTCGTTGTTATTTGTACTAAGATGTCATACTCAATTGCATCAATTTATATGATTTCTAAGAAGGAAGAATGTGTAATTTGGGCTTTTTAGAGAGGTGTTGTGATTTTTTGAAATCTCGAAAATATTCTCTCAAGGTAATTGCGTGTAATTAGAGAAATTATTTAATGAATATTGTTGATAAAATTTATCCCAAAACTAATGTCATATACTATTTTAGTATTAAAAGTAGGGGTGTGTAAAAAAACCGGTTATTGTTAACCAAATTTGTATCTAAATTGTTTCACTTTAAAAATTCAAACCAAATGCTAAAATATAAATTTGGTTATCATTTTGTTATCCAAATATAAACCGGTTTCCATGTGATTTATTCATTGATTATCCAAATTTTTGTTGAATTAATATGTTTTTGTCTCTTTTTATGTTTTATCATATACACGTTATAAACTAATTTTATATTTTAAACCAAAAGATTCAAAATTTTGTATTTCAAAATGAAAAAAAAAATTATTTACAAATTCTCTAACTACCTAAAATGGTGTACTAATACTTCACAAGACTTTTATCAGTTAATTATATGAACTTTCAGTAATTAATCATATAGATCTTAGTGCATCGAGTTTGATTTGGCATGTGCAAAAAAAATATCAAAATTTGACTTGTTGAATTTGACTATAGTTTTCATTTATAAATCTCGAAGTTTATTAAAACTTTATAAAAAAATAATTATAAATATTATAGATTTCTCCACCAATTGAAAAAATAATTTTATAAATATTACTTTGACTATTCGTGTTTAATTTTCTATATGGATTTTCCATATATGTAATAATCAATTTTTCTGTACTGCCAAATACTCGTGCTTCAACATTTGTATTTCTTAATACAAAGTATAGAATTAAAATGTTTCAGGTGATTTATCAATTATTTGATAGTTTGCAATAAAATTGATTTTTTTAAAAAATTGATTTTAAAATTGTTTTTTTTTATAAAATTAGTTTTAAAACTCATTTCTTTAAAGAAAATAAAAAACTGGGTTTGAGAGAAACCGGTTTAAAATTGATTTTTAAAAAAACTGTTTTTCTTTTAAAATCGGTTTGAAACTGAATCAATCCACTTATAAATCGGTTTTAAAAAAATAAATCAGTTTTATATAAACAGTTTTAAGATCCAAACCAAACCATATATGTAGTTTGGTTTAGTTTGATTTATAATTCATACACACCCCTAATCAAAACCCTGTATGTGCTAATTTCCAATATTTAGAATGTAAAATATTTGGACAAAAGCACCTAACAAACATTACGAGTGATATAAGAAAACAAATTGAAAACAAAAATGGAAAGTTATTTATGTTGTGATTAGATAATGCAAATAGATGTGATTGGAACCGTGTGTATGGCAATCAATAACACACTATAACAAAGGAAATAAATAACACAAATAATTGTTAATTTAGTTTGGTGAAAAGTCACGTACGCGTACGGATTATCATCTCAATTAAAAAAAAAGTCATTTTCGGTAGTCAATAATACACGACGCTCTCATCAGAACTCTTTCAATTTGATATTTTTTTTCTAATATTATATGTGAAGCTCTCCTTTAATCTAAGATCCTTCTCACTTTACCTCAATCACTCTTGCAAATGTTTCTACAATTACAAAAGTATATTAAATGATGAAACATAATTACAACACAAATATTTTATTCTATTAACTTAAAAAGTTAACCTAGGACTAGAGTATTACAACCCAAAATACAATATTTTACTTGTTACACATAACAAATTGTCAAAAAATGTGATGATACAAAATAGAACCTTTTCACACCTACTGCAAAAAATGGTTGGTTTTGTGCATGTGACTCCCCTGCCAATGGCCAATTCACCACTGCACTCTTCTCATATCACCAGCTTTCTCTCCTCTGCTAAAAAATTACACTGAAAGGTCCCCACAAACATCTTCAGTCAGCATCATGCATGCAGGAGACAACTCCATTCAAACCAAAAGTCTCATGGTCCTATTTTTTATTAGGACCAAGGATGTTTCTCTCACATGTCAATATTTTCTTACCTTAATCACTTCAATTATTCTTACTCATCATCATCTCTTTCACATTTGTAGATCATTAACAATCAACTTTACTTCATGCAACACGTTTTCTCATATATTTGACAGATCTAATTTAAATGTCTGATTTTTGAACAAGTCACGACAACAACTATCTCCATGCAAGTGTGAAGGGACAAATGTTTGATCATTTTGTAGGTTCTAGTGGCTGCTACCTGTGAAGTGGGGAGCATTTGCCAACTACGCTAAGGCACATAAAAATTGTTCATTGGTTTTAAGAAACAATAAAAGAGCATGCAATGTACTCATGTACAAACTCTCTCTCTTCCTATCTGTCTCCACCTATCATTATCACTGTTTTTGTTATTTATATCATGTTGTTTATTACCTGCCATGGTTTTAAATCGGGTCCGCAACTATAATTATGGGCGCAATATTAAAGATTTTGAGGTCTTATCATGGTGTTCGGTCCGCCCCTGGCGTCACTTGAAAATTCAGAGGATCGAATGTCTTCCACGTCCGGTCGTATTCATAATTGCATCAGATCTCAGAGGTGAACAGCCTCTAGTAAATGGAACAATGTAGACAAGATTAGTCGGCAAAATGGATTCATAAACTTGGGAAAAGGATTGACTCTAACCCTGAGGGCTAGGCACGGGGGTCCTAGTTTCGAACCCGTCGAGTGTTGGTGGACTGCTTGAGATCTTGCAACCGTAACAGCGAAGACAATTTAAAACCATGATACTTGTCAATGATGCCATGAATCATATCACAAAAAGAAAATAACCTTTTTTTTCAATGGAATTATAAGAAAACATGAATTATCACCATCATCATCATAATTCTCACTTTTTAGTTGTACTAATCATAATTAACCTCAACTCTTTCTAAAGATCAAAATTCTAAAAGTTCCATGACTTATTTTCCTGACAAGGATTGTGTTTTTTGGCTTTTGTTGTTTATCACTTTACCATGTGAAGAGAATCATATTTCTTCTGCTCTATTTGCACTTTGCAGGACAACAATGCTACAATGTGAAAACTCCTGATCTTGTATTACAAAAAGTTTTTCATGTTTATGTTAAGCTGAATCCATTTTGAATCCCTTGTTGCAGAAGGCAATTGAGGATGAAAAGATATTGTGTTTGGAAAATGGAATTCATTTGGTTCAGTTTCAGCTTGCTTATATTCTGGCTGGAATTTCCTTTTTGAAATCAAAGGTTTAGAGATTCCTTGAGAATATTTTGGGATTTGGTATACCATATTTCCTTGATGGGAAAGTTTTGTGGGCTAACAAAGTTCAAAAGAAACCAAGCAATTCCACCTGTCCATTTCAATCAAGACAACCTGTTTAAAGTGTTTTCCAGCTTTTCTTAGCTGGATATATATTTTTTCTCAACTTAGTCCACAATACAAAAACAATTAATCAGAAAGTTCGGTCAATTGTGTCTACGTCTTCAATGATAAATCAACTCGTTTAGTTTCTTAGTATACAATGCTTAGGGTTACAAAGTGCAAGTTATGTTTAAGATGATATATCAAAGTCTATCAAAGATCTGTTGGACCACAGCAATAAGGTCACCTCTATCAGGTCACTTTGGTCACGCTTCAGATGTTCTGTCCTTAACGTGAAATGCATGTTAAAAGTTTCACATTCGATGAGATATAATTTGAAAATGTGTTTTAAAAGTAGTAGACAATCATCAACTTACAACCCGATTTTTAGGCTTGAGTTATTCTCGGCCTAAATTTCAAAACTCAACTCCTTCCCTTTTAATCACTTTTATCTTTATCTGCTATGATTACTTTGTTTTTTAACTTCAGTTTACTACAACTAAAGTTCTACTACTACTGCTACTAGTACTAGTATACTACTACTACTACATATTATCATTGTTGAATGAAACTTATTAGAGAAGCATGCAAAGCGTGAGTTCAATTCTTTCTCAATTGTCACCTTTATATAAAGCAGCTAACTGTCTAAGTCTGTCCCTCTTTACCATTTATGGCTAACAAATTAACTTCCATTCTCAATCCTAGATCTTTCTTTGTGCTCTCTAGAATGAGGTTTCTTAAATCTTTGTGAAACTACTTTATGTAGGTGAAGATCAGGGTCATTTGATAAGAGGTAAAGTTCATGTAGTGAGTGACTTACATTGACAATGCAATTGCTTTTGAGGATAAGGCTGCTTCTACTCATAATGATACAAATGTTAGTATACCTCAACGAATCAACCGGCAAATTATCTTGTAAGCTTTTGTCAACATTTTATCTCCTATCTATGAATACTCCGTTGATCAATTTTACAAAATCGATTCAATTCAGAATCACATTATTCAATCGTTTTGCATGAACACGCGGTAAGAATAGTAAGAAAAGGCTCTTTACTTGAGAAACAGGTGGAGTGAAAGATAAGATAGACAGCAACAATGAAATTCCAACACTTATACTATCCGTAAAAGAATCTAAAGAGAAAAAACAAGGAGGAGGAAGAAGTGTCGCGGCCGTAGTTGGTGGTGCTGGTGCTGCTTTAATCATCATTGTCATTGTGGTGATTATCTATATCTGCTTGAGAAGATATAGAAGATTCAAAAGACAAACATCTGATTCAGCTTCTTCCGTGCCATCTCAAGCCTGTAAGTTAATTTGAGTACATTACGAATTATGATTCTGATTATTCACTTAGTTGCTGTGATAATTTATTTACGATATTCTTGTTTGACAGTTGAGATGGGAAGAATCAACAGCTCGCAGTATGTTAATGCTTTCTCTCCACATTACATGCAGAACACAAGATTGTTAACGATTTCGGAGCTGGAACAAGCAACAGGAAATTTCAGTCAAAGTAACATTATAGGTGAAGGAAGATTTGGTTTTGTATACAAAGGTTTGCTTCAAGATGGATCTTTTGTGGCTATAAAAAGACGCATGTTTGCCTTGACTCGAGATTTCATCCCAGAGGTAAATACGCGATGATGAAACTAGTATTTAAACCCGTGCAACGCACGTGAAGATAATCGTTACAATGTAATGTATGTTTGTATATGTCTTGACAGGTCAAGCATATAGCTCAAATCCATCACATTCATATTGTCAAGCTTATAGGCTATTACGAAGATAGCTATCAACAAATACTCGTGTACGAATATCTCCCTAATGGCAATGTAGGGAATCATCTATATGGTACTCTTTCCTAATTCGATCTTTTTATAAAGTTTGTTTCATCATACATTTCATTTCTTTATGTTGAATCCATGTTATGCAGACAATGAAGGTTTACCTATCGGAAAGTTAGACTTGCAGCGCAGGGTATCCATCGCCTTAGGTGCATCCAAAGGTAAATTAGTCGGAGCCATAGTTTTTGTTATGCTTTGGAGAAACAATACGTAGACTAATAAGTCCTTAGAAAATCAAAACTACGTTTTACTTTTTAAGGATCAATCAGGTCTTCGTATTTTTTCTCAGAAAAACAACCGAGTCGTTACTTTATCCTTTATTCTTTTGGAATTCAAAAGGGCTAATTCGGTTTCTACTTTGAAACAGGACTGGATCATCTTCATGGTTTGGTCCCTCCTATGTTTCACACAAACTTTAGTACAATAAATGTTCTGTTAGATGAAAACTTTACGGCCAAGGTATCTGATTACGGATTCTACAAATTGCAAACAAAAGTTGATCAGGCAGGTTCATCTTCAAATGTTGACTACTTTCATGATCCAGAGTATGCTTCAATTACAACTTATTCTTGAAAGAATTATCAATATTTGTTATGAGTTTTAATCTGTTAATTTGAGTTACATTACATATGATTTTTTCCAAAGGTTGAGGTTATCAGAAACCTATTCGGAGCAAAGTGATGTATACAGTTTCGGAGTATTTTTATTAGAGTTGATTAGTGGCTTTGAAGTCCACAACAGAAACATGTCGCAACCAAATGAAAATATAATATTTCAGGTACATTCATACAATTCATATTTATATTGACGTTGAGTTTGACAGAATCACGATAATACTATGAATCATGATTCTGAGAAACTCAAAGTATACAAACTTTGTTTCTTGGAGGATACTGATATCGTAATTTGTTTTGAAGGCAAAATATAGCAGTGTTATGGACAAGTTTATTGACATAACGTTGCGCGAGGAAGAAAGAGCTGCTGCTAGACGAATGATGAAGTTGGCTTTACTATGTGTGGATGTATTTTTTAGAAGACCATCAATGGCACATATTGTGCAAGAATTGGAACGGATACAAAGAGATATTGCGCCTTTGTATTCTGAAATCAATGAGGAGATTGGTGTGGTGACTCTTGGGAGTGAGCTCTTCAAATAAGCCTCTTGAAAATTTTCATGTCAATGATGTTAGTGTTGCAAGTGATAATAACCATATTTGTTCAAGCTAGAGAAATTAACTAGACTAAAGTGTACAAAAATAAAATATTCATGATTTAAGGAATACATTTAGTGAGAAAAGTTCTCATAACCATGCAATTCAGTGGACAAGTTTCCATTTTGAGAGTAATTGAAAATGAGATAGAGTCCATTTTCTATGCAATCGTCATGGGAATGATATTATGAACTTGAGTGAGAATTGTGATTTTACTAACTTTGATTTTCTCTTAATCTTAGGTTCAGATGAAGGTGTATATGTCATGCTTGCAATTATTGAATGGAAAAAAATCGATAAGTTATGCATACTTAGGGGCCAATTTGTTGGCTTTGAAAAAGATAACTCCAAATATCTAGATTTGTTATAGGGCTCTATGTGATATTCCAACCACCCCACTAATCGGTTATTCTTAAACGAGTCACGAAGGGTATAACAAATATATCTTGTATCTACATTGGGTCAAGAATAGGGTTAGAGATATCAATAACGGCTAATTTCTATAGTCATTAAACCGGCCCAACCAGCAATAAGAGTTGTATGCATTATATGGACATAAAGTAAACGGCTGAGATCATTTAATACAATCATATAAACACGATACCAAGACAAACTCATGAAAATACCCCTTATATCAACAAAAAACCGGGGAAAAAAACATGCTATGGATCTTTTCTTTTTTTTTTAAAGTTATCTAACATTAAATAATTTATATTTGTTCTAGTTTTTTTTATAAAAGGAAAAGGAAAAAAAATACATTCTATATCCGATAAATAACAATACGCAATGGGGTGGGGGTTTACTCTTTTTATATGCGTGTTTATATTAAGGAATACAAGAACAGATAGAATTTGTATTTTATATGTAATTATGATTCACCTGTAATTATACCAAATCAAGTTAACACTCATGTAGTATATATATTTTTGATCGATAATGAGAAAATACATAGAAAACCAATTATCTTACCTGATATCACATTCCCTAAAGATCTTAACCTAAATCTTCTCAAAAGTCGTCGTCACGCAATACCTTTTCCCCATGCACTGCTGCCGCCGCTTACTCTCCCTTCTACGATTGTCATCTCCTTCCCTTCATCCGACTGTGCCGCTAGATCTCCTTCTCTCCCTCTGATCGCGCGACCCATATGCAGCCCCACCATCAGCGCCACTTCTTCATCAGCGTCGGTCGATCCAACCCTATTGGTCCCTTCTGCGACCACTTTTACCCTTCGTCCTCTCTGCCTACAACATGTTTATCTTCTCCAATGATGACAACAGCATGGAGACTCATCCTCCCAAGGTGGAAACCCTCACATCACCTCTATCATTCGATGCAATGTTGGAATTTCATCCCGCTCTCGTTGTTTGCAACATTAGGAATAATATTCCTATTGGATTTGACATGGAAATTGACCGTTGTGACACATGGGAAGAGTTATTTCACGTTCATGCCCGCTCTCACCGAGTCTTGAATCATATTATGCCTTTAGACAACAAGCCTCCACCACTTGTCACCGACCCCAATTATGACCAGTGGGCCACCTTGGATGCAACCGTACTTCAGTGGATCTATTCCACTATTTTTGTTGACTTGATAACCACCATTATGGAACCTAGCTCCACGACTTTGGATTCCTCGAAGAGTTTGGATGACCTCTTCCGGGATAATTGAACACACGTGCTGTCACTCTTGAGTGAGAGTTCTTTGGGATTCACATGGAGATTTTTTCAAATGTCTCTAGTTATTGTCAACGTCGGAAGACACTTTTTGACAATTACAAGATGTCGATGCTTCTGTGGGCAATCACTGTTACGTCCTTCAGCTCATCTTCAGCCTTACTGATGCCTATACGGTAGTTGCCACCTTGATTTAACATAGCAATTTGTTCTCGTTTTTTCATTAGGCTCATTTCATGCTCACATTGTAAGAATTCGATTTAGCAAAAATGATACCCACTGAGTCTCCTACCTCATATCTTACCACATAGCACCGTCCTTCTAACGACTTATCCCAGATCACCAACCTCCTCTCTAGCAACTGTTTTTGTCCTTTCAATCAGAATCGGGGTGGTAATTGTCGTAACCATAAAGGTCGTCATAGTAGCAAGGCCATACCCTAATTTTTACCCCTAGGATCCCACCTCATTTGCATCTTTGTAATGCAATAAGATCACAAATTTGGTTATCTATTAGCCCTTTCATCCTTGGGTATGCCTTTGCAGAGATTATCAAGCACCTCTTTGTGTATCTTTTTACATTTTGTGTACTTATATGCTTTATAATTCACTAACCATTAATCAAAATACAAAAAATATGCCTTGTCCCTTTTGTTTCTTTTGCAAGGTAGGGTTTGGAATCAAGAGTATCAAGTGATTGTCTTCGCAGCTAGGGTTTGAGCTCCCTAAGTCAAAGCATGGTCAATCATTGGTTTTTAAAGGCTATTCATCAAAGCATGACCTCTAATCTCAAAGCATAGGGTCTCAAGCATCACTCAACTTTGTTTGATCAAAAATATTTCAAAGTGTGATAGATTGTTTCTCAAGAAACTTCAAAGGTTCATGTGTTTATTTCCATGCCTTCGTCAACACGTTTCCTCAAGCCATTGCAACAAAACCAACAAGCTTTCTTCCAAAGAAAACCTTCACAGCTAGAAGAGACCATACAAAGCTTCATCAAACCCACTAAAAGTAGTTTGGATCAGGTAAATAAGAATCATGAGACTATGAGTAGAAACTATTATGCATCCATAAAAAATTTGGAGATGCAGATTGGTCAGCTGTCTAGACAAATAGCCGCTTTAGCAAGCTCAAGTGGAGAATTCTCAGATAATACAATAGATAATCCTAAGAATGAGTCTTTCAAGGTTGTGAAAACAAGTTTTAAAGTGATTGCTAACAAGGGTAAGAATGAAATAGTTGAAGAGGTGATAATGGAAAAAGAAGAGTTAAGGACTGAAAGGGAGGAGAGTGAAATTCAAGGTGACCAAGAAGAAAGGGGAGTCGCAATTGACCAATTAATAGACAAAAACTCCCCTTGGAGAAGAAACAAGAAGCAAATCCTCAATGACCCAAATCTAGAGTTACCTGATTACATCAAGGCACCATACCCAATAATAAAGAAGAAACCTATTAATGAAAAGGAGGAGGAATGTTTGCAAAGTTTAAGGAGATGTTGAAAACACTCCAAGTAAGTATCTCATTTCATGAGGTTTTAGAACTAATACCTAAATTTTGCAAATTCATGAAGGGATTACTAAAGGGTACGAAGCAAAAAGCGGCCAAGGAACAAGTCAACATGACTGAAAAAGATGACAATCACGTGCCTAAAATATTGTCACTAAAGCTAAAGGATCCAAGTAAGTTCTCTATGAAATTCTAGTAACAGACAGTCGATGTTATATTGGACGTTATGACATCCACTACTGAACAGACAATTAAGCTAAGCAGTAAAACACTTAAAGAAAGCAGTAAAGAACTCAGGGAATTGTTGACCCAGTTCGGTGCAAATCACACCTACTCTGGTGGCTACCAAGCCAGGGAGGAAATCCACTATAAGTAGTGTTAATTCAGAGTCAAACTACCAGTTTGCACTCTTCACTTAAGACCTACCCAATGTAACTTCAGTCTAACACTAGACCTAAGTTCCTACTCGCTCCCCCTCAATCACAGCAGTGGTATCAACCAATTAAGTTACAGATTAAAATGAAGACACACTTCAAACAATTCTTGATCTTGCTTCACAGCTTCAAATAAGATACACGACACTCGTGCTTAAAAGCTTAGAGTGACACAATTAACATACAGCTCAAACACACTAGTCTAGTGCAATCATACAACAGATAATTGCTTGGCTCACAAGAAATCCTAAGACACAAAACACACGTGAAGAACAAACAGAATTCTTCACTCACAAACAACTCATAACACACTTTGTTAAATATCTAAGTCTTTATCTTGAATCAGGATTGCCACTTCTGCATTTATAGGCAGCGTAAGATCCTTGGGCCTCAGTGCAGCAATTAGGTTTAACCAAGTTAAACCTCTTTTCATAAATCAGGGTTCTGTCAATTAGGTCATAGGAATTTTACGTTATCCTCAGCATTGCCTAGAATTTCGCCAGAGATAACTAAGCGCCCTACAATGTTTCTTGGAATCTAGCCTGAGCTAACTTAATCATTATACTAGAAAAACAAACACGCGCCCTTGATGTCAGCTACCTGATGTCATAACATTTAGTATGACATCCAATACACTTTGTTCTTAGCTAACCAAACTTACCCTGCAGAACACTACACACGAATGTCATGACATCAGTCAAGACATCTACACACAACATTGTTTTACTATAAAATGAAGCCAATCAAGAACATCTACAAACTCCCCTTTTAGAATTTTTTTGGCTAAAACAATCTGTCACCATATCAGAGAGCATAAGCAGTAGATAAGTTCACAACTCACATCTGATCATGCAGGATAGCTACTAGCTAATACTACACTTAACACACATGTTGTACTACCAAATCAGATTCAACTACACTACCAATCACACAGACTATTCTGGATTATGAATGTCTAGACATCTCATATGACATCCTTAAAAACACTTGTTCCACAACACACAAATATCACCTGTTAGTCTAGACTACAGATGTCACAATATTTTGTGGAACATCCTGTGATACTCCCCCTCAATTGATGCACAGCTACACATCATCTACAAGCAACCTGCAGAAACACACATACTTCCACCAATAGCTAGGATACTACTAAGTTCTAACCAGGAACATACACACACATATAACAGCAATAGCCAAACACACACAGGATCATCATCCTGTTCACAACAACATATTAACAACTTCAGCATATCAGCACACCTGTAACACAACTCATAGCAGCATCATAACATCAACACACCTGCAAACCTGCTCAGTGCAAACATGCACAGCAGCAAATCTCATCTTCCACCTGTGAGGAACATCAACTAAACACAACTAAGCTTGTAGCAACAAATCATCAAGCACACCTGCTGATGCACAAACAACTACCCCGCTGTTTCTACTACTACTTCTCCCCTTTTTTAGCCACAAAATTAGATCATAACTAATGAATTAGCATTGATCATACATAGTTGGAAACACAAAGTTAAAGGGTTATTACAACACAGCAACACAAAAAACTGTTCACAAATAACATTTATTTTGGAGCAATCAAACAAGGATCTTGTCGCGGTGAAATTTGGATCTCAAGCTATTGATTAACTTGAATCATAATTCATTTACAACCGAACTTTAATTTATCCAAAAAGGAAAGGTTTAAAGAAAGAAAGACCTATAAAAATGCAAAGCAGAAGGACAAGGCCTAAAGCTGAGCAAAGAGAGATCTAAAGGTTCGGGGGTTGGTTATACCTAGGGAAGGTGTTAGCATCCTAAGCATCTGTAGTACTCTACAGGAACCTCTTGTTAATATTTGTGTTTGCTAAAGTTTGCTTGCTAAGGGAAAAGTGCTAATGTAATAATCTAAAGTAAAGGGTATCTACAAAGTTTGCTCGCAAAGACATCGCATCTCGTGCCTACGTATCCGGACGGGAATGGAATCAGAGCAATCGTAGTTCCCCTATCTAGGGATGAGGAATTCTTGATTGTGGTCAAGGTTCCCAAAGGGAAGTAAGTATTCATAGTGAAGTACTTACATGGAGTGCGGCGACTCCTAAATCTACGTTGAGATTGTAATGATAAAGGGTGTCCACGGCGGGACAGTAAACCTGAGTACGGCGACTTGAATCCTAAGGCTAGGATAAAAGGGGAGAATGTCCACGGCGGGACGGTTAAAAGTGAGTACGGCGACTCAAATCCTAAGGCTAGGATAAAGGGAGAATGTCCACGGCGGGACGGTTAAAAGTGAGTACGGCGACTCGTGTAAATGAAAGGGAAGTTGGTTGTTAAGTACAGGTAAAATATGTACAGGCAAATCAGTTTAACCTCGTAATTCAGGAGGATGGAGGATGAGATGAACATGGTTATAACTAATTAAATAATAAGAGATGGTGAGGATAAAACATGGTAACAACAGTTAACAGATGAAAATAAACAACACTGCGACGGCAGTTCGCACTTGATGAAAATCAACAGATGAAAATGGTAAACACCGAGAAATATATCCTAGCATGTTAACTAACATGTATGGACATGGATTCAAACAAGATGCTAGAAAAATATCATGAGAAAACAGTTAGAAATTCATCTGCAGTCACGTAAACGGTCGCGAAAACGCGCATATTTACACATAAACAAACTTGATGATAAAATGAGCAAACATCAAAAATAAAAATGCAACATGAAAATATACATTAATACGAACACAACGCAAAAAGAACGGACGAAAAACGATAAAAAATGAGCGAGTTATGAATTTTTGAAGTTGGAGTGAAAAATGACACTTTTTACAAGTAACTTCCACCGGTGGAAGTTAAGTGTAAAAAGTGCCAATTTTCTGTCTGGGCAAAAATACAACAAACGGATTTACGTTTTGTATCGTATCTACCTAACCGTTTATCGGATCGAAACAAAATTTATATGGATTTGGGGTAGAAAAATGAGAGGAAGAAGATGGCATTGGTGGTTTTTGAAAATCACTTCTCTAATGAAAAACCCGATAGGGTACATGATCATACTTTTAAAAATGCAAAATGTCATGAATAGCTTGATACACTTACTCTTAATTCCAAGTAGTCATCCACACACACAACTTAGATGATATGTGAGCAAATATAAATACTTTCAAGGCCAGGATGTTCTGTTATTGGAAAGTCACATACAACTTGCAAATACACATAAAAACAACCATGCATAACAATATGGTTTTTGAGTTCCAAAGCAATTTGGACCAAAGTGAGATTATGAACACCTTCCAAATATGATTTCAAGTGTGTGTATGTGAAAAAATTGGAACTGGAACAAGTGTATAAGGATTTGGCTCTCAAGTTGCATATTGTGTGTGTTATGTGCATCATGAGTGTGATTTTTGATTCCAACCAATTTATGCTTCAAACAGCAATGCAAACATACTCTAATCAACAAATATGAGTTGTTGGAACAATCATTTCAGTTTAAAAACAAGAAAATTGCAGAAGTGGTGTGGCATGTCTCTTTTGTGAAGAAAGTGATCCTTTAAAAAGTGGATTTTTGTGACAGAGTGATTTTTGCTGAAAAGATGGTGCAAACATGTTATAATGAACTAATATGAGGTGTTCCAACATTAGTTTGTGTGTGAAAACAACTGGTGTGAAGATTAGCATGACAGTTGTAAATTTGAGCAAAAAGTGACATTTTCAATATGAGAAATTTGACAGTTTGGTTTCAGGCCTTTCTACTTCAAATTGTTATGTCCTACACCTCTAATATATCATATGAAATGATTCTAGACCCTTGAACATCATCAAAATTGACAGCTTGAGAAAATGGCAAGTGATTTGCAAAAACACACTTGAAACTTGCATTTTGAAAGTCAAAACTTGAGATACTTGTTATAACCATTAAGTGATGGTTTGAACACTTTTAAAATGATATATTTGAGGTGTCTAGACAAGTGGTTTGAGTAGGAATCCATTGAAACAAAATCTGTCATGTAATATGCAAGGAAATGCTTGAAAACAATACACTTGAAATTCAACAGACATCAGCAAAGCAACCTCGTTTCAAATGCTAGGCCCAGGCCTAGATCTCCAACAGACATCATGAGTCCAACAACACCCTCAAAACAGCATGGTTAAAACTTCAAGGGTCATAAAATAAGTTTAAGGCAGAAACAAATCAGAACAGCCCTACCACAAGATTGTGGATTTTAAACCATAACAGTGTACAAAAAGTGACATTATAGCAAACATTCATGGTACTGTGCAACAGAAACAAACATGAAAGTGTATATAAAATGAAATGCATCAAGACATACCTCTTGTAGTCTCTTCTTGAGCAAGCTTAAAAGCAACAGAAAAACCAGAGGCTCTTCCTTTTGAACAAGTTTGTGGATTTGCCTCCTTTTGAAGAAAATGCAACTTTGTGGTCAGATCTCATAGATGAACTTCCAGCTGCTTTTTGAGGTTTGGAACAGCTACAATATCATTAATGTGAAGTGTTTGAGGTGCTAGAATGGTAGGAATAGCTTTATGTAAGGATTTGGTATGAAAAATGCATAAAGGTCAAAGTATGGTGGTGTGGAAGTTGACTTTTTGATCCTTTGATTTTCTGAGAAAACCAATGGTGGGAACAGCTCCAGAGGGTCATTTTAAGCTTGTCTATATGGTTTTTGAAGTGTTTTGGTGTTTGGAAAAAGTTCTGGTGTGAGAAGTGCAAAGTGGCATTTTTGATGGTTTTGGAGATTTTTGTGATTTTGTGATTTTGAAGCAAGGGGTGAAAGAGCAGAGGCTTGAGTTTTTTTCTGGTTTTTTAGGACTGATATTCTGTTGAAAATGAAGTGGTGAGGGTCTCCTTTTATAGGAAAATGGAGTGAGGGGGCAGATTTGAAGATTTCTTCACTTTGAAGAAAGGTTTTACAATTTGAATCAAACCTCCACAAGAGGGTTTGCTTTGGCTGTAAGGTAAACCTCATTAGTCAAGAAAAATGATGAGTTTTGGTGGCTAATTGCAGGCTAGAAGGCTTAGGGAGTGGCTGGTTCAGATTACCTTTCCACCTCATGCTTGCCATTTAATACAAATGCAAGTTGCAAAGCCAACTTGCAAGCCCACTTGCAAGCTTGGCTAATTCCATCTCCTATGCATTTCCCTTGTTCTTTCATGCTACAAACCTTCTATACATCAGATAAAACATGTTTCACAAGCTGAGATTGGTCACTTTGATCAAAGAAATGCATTTTGAAAATTTGACAATGTGGGACTAAAGTGTGAAACCTCCAGTTTTTCACCTATGTAACTTTCTGCTCATAACTCCTTTTGGGGACTTCTAATACTTTTTGGAAAGCCCTCATGTAGCTCTAAAACATTCATGTTTTCCAAGAAATCAAAATCCAATTGGAAATAGGTGAAAAATCCTCTCAAAGTTAGCTGCACACAAGCTTTTAAGATGAAAATAACTTAGAATTTTTCTAAGTTATTTTCCCTTCTAGGAATGTTTTTGCTTCTATCTCAAAAGTATGCATTTTCTGGCCGTGGACTAGTATGGGACTTTTGTAGATCTTGTCAAGAGCTTTCAAATGAGATTTGAACCACTTCAATCGGGTGTGCAGTTAAGGAGTTAGGGTTTAGCCCCTTTCGAAACCCTAATTTACCGATTCTTCGATTATTTCCACATCCTTGATCCAATGATCATGAAAATTGATATGCAAGTCCATTATGTCATAAGGAACAACTTTGATTCACAACTTGAAGTCCAATTCTCAAAATTTGAGGGGGTTGACTTTTCGGTCAACCGTACGATCGATCGGCGGCTACCGAGTCGCCTGTTAATGTTCTGGACATCCCGAGACTTTGGTACTTCTTGAATGGTCTTTAATAAGCTATATGAACTTCATGGACCTCAATCCCACCATTACAACACCTTCCAACATCAAAGTCAAACCACAGTTGACTTTTCACTAGTTAAAAACCCTAATCGGGGCCTCCCGACTGCACTGTTCTTGATCTTTTGGTGAAAATCTCAAATTGGATTCATGATTATCCCAATGAAGTATATTTTATGAATTTGAGGCTTGTTTCATAGATATGCAATGTAGAATCAAGATTCAAAACCCACTCGAAACACTTTCACTATATACCCGTGGGGGTATATGCTTATTAAAGCTGTTTACACTATATACCCGTGGGGGTATATGCTTATTAAAGCTTTTTACACTATATACCCGTGGGGGTATATACACTGAAGATAAAACCTTGACTGATTAAACTGCTGAACCCTGATTTTTGACTGTTCGGAATCCTGATTCACCTGTAACTTCACAGAGACAAACTCGAAAAAGGTTAAGGTTAGATAAACAAAATGCATATGATCCTAGAATGATGATGAGGATCTAAGAGGTCAAAATTTGGGGTGTGACAGTTGCCCCTATTTAAATATCTTTCACTGGATGGTAATGAAAGATGACAGTCTGAATAGAATCGTAGTGAAAGGTATTTAAATATAGAAAACCAGAAATTTTGTCCTTTAGATCCGATGGTATGCAAAAGGAAAAATGCTGAAATGCAATGATTTTGAATGATGCTTTATGATGCTAAAATGCAAGACAAATGCAGACACACGAGAAAAAAAAGAACGACGTAACACGAGTAACTGTTTACTAGGGACAACAACAACACCGGGGAAAGAGGCAAATGGGGAATAAAGCACCCATGATGCCAGAGAAAATGATTCATCCACAAGTTGAGACGCGAGTAAAACACGACCTCGGGAGAAAAGGCAGATGGGAGTAAAACACCGTCGTGCCAGGTAAATGGGGATTAAAGCATCCAGGTAAAATGAGTTCGCCCACAAGGTAAGACGCGGGTAAAACACGACCTCGGGAGAAAAGGCAGATGGGAGTAAAACACCGTCGTGCCAGGTAAATGGGGATTAAAGCATCCAGGTAAGGTGAACTGGAGTTCGTCCGCAAGGTAAGACGCGAGTAAAACACGACCTCGGGAGACGGAGCAGATGGGAGTAAAACACCATGTAAGGTAAACGAGGTAAGACGCGGGTAAAACACGACCTCGGGAGAGAAACGCAAATTGGGGCTTAAAACACCTAAGATATGCAAATGTAAATGAATTATGCTTATGATATACGCATGTGTAAATTATGCAGATGATATATGATTAGATGCAAATGCAAATGTCGACGACAAGGCTCGACTCTTTTGGTGGGAAGACAAGACTGGAAGACTGATTCCTCAACACGAAGATCTCTTTCAATCTGCTTGGGGACTAAAGATGCTGTTGATGAACACATCTCTGCCACACTAATGAGTTGTATCAAATGGATAACCCTTGTAGGAAGGATAAGAAAATCTGATTGGGGTTTCTTCAAGTAAATTGCCCCCGTTTAGCTGTCTGTTAAAGATGAACTGATGATGTCTTCAGCTTTGTCTGGAGGTTGGAAGATGACTGATTTACTGAGTGCTTGGAGAGCTTGCCCCAGTCTGAGTCTTGAAATATATTCTGGATAAACCAAATCTGAGAATACCATGTCTTGAACAAATATTGAATTGATTCTTTGACAGGATGTAAAAGGAACTTGCCCCCTGATAGGATCACTTGACCAAGTTTCTCAATGTTTGAAAATTCCTTGAGAGAAAAGCTAATTTGCAAACAAAAGTGTTCATACAAACATGGTAATGTAAAGTTCATGCAACTTTTTGAAATCAAAACCATTTTTGAAATATGCAAAGTAAAAAAGTCATTGGTCAGAACACGGCGGTTCAAGACACTCAAAGTTTAAAGCAAAAGTGTACTGCCAAAATAGTTGATTTACAAAAATCTTTAGGAGTCAGTTTACGCAACCTTGCTGTAGTATGCTTTCAAAATAACCTTGTTTCAATTAGGTCTTTTGAAGGTTGTAGCGTGGTCTGGTTCACGGTTTAAGAAACAAAGGATAAAGGCTCAAAGTTTATTTGGTGCCTACCCCATCTACGTGATGATCTCCAGTCCTATGCTCAGTTTAAATCAGACTATGCGCTCAGTTTCCCATAGATTAGGAATTGCACTAATGATAGTGATGATGGTTCAGAAGTTAACAGACTTTTTTGAAAAGGTAGTCACTGCTTTTCTACAACATTTGGTTGTTTTGAACTCATTGAGGATTTTCATGATGAAGGTTTTAAATATCTCCTCCTTTTATTATCCCTAACTTTTTCCTGAACTGTTTCTTTTAGAGTTTTACAGTCAGCGGGATGCCCCAGTTTTGTCTAAGTCTCCTTTATAGGTTTTGACTTAGCGGGCTTTTTCTTTGATATCTCTCTTCTTTTTTTGTTTAAATAAAGTGGCCACCTAGCTTAATGATCAAGGTGAACCATCATCGACTTTTGGCTTGGAAAACATCTTCGACACTTATTTGTTATGTACGAAGGAAAAAATGTAGTTGCATCCTTTATATGAAAGGTGTCTTGTATGAACACACAACCGAGTTAACTGAGAACTACCCACCCCAAGGTTAAAACTGCGGGTTTTTTGTAAAGAAAGAAACTCCAACTTCTAGGCTCAAAGGGGTTGACAAGGGGTTATCTTCCTTATTTCTCTAGTGTTTGGGAGTTGAAACAATGCCCTACATCCTCAACAAAGTTTGATTGAAAGCATACTAATAGCGATTATGGGTATAAAGTTTTCATCATCCTCCCTCCAATATTTGCATAATCAAAAAATTGGACAAGGAGTAAATATTTGAAAGTTAAAGCACAGAAGTGCGTGCAATAGATGAATTGAAATCAAAAGTTGTAATGTTCATTCATTAAGATGAAAGTACAAACACTAATTAAAAACAAACAGCTTAAACAAAATAAGGAGAATGCAAACAATGAGAAACAAAAAGGCCTAGTGACTAAATCAGTACAAAGATGGGTTGTCCTGTCTGAAACACTGGCGCTCAAAAAGATGGTCTGCTGAAGTCAGACCGAAGTTTCACTTTTGATGCTCTGGTAGAGGATTTTTCTGAACATTCGGCTGACTGTCTGTAAAATCAAGGATCCCAGTTCTAATCAATTCACGTACCCTAGCTTTTAATGCAAAACAATGCTCCAAGTCGTGGCCTGGGGCACCCTCATGAAAGGCACAATGAAGATCAGTTCTAAATCCAGCTGGAGGAGGATCAGGAGTTTGCAGAGTCTTGGTAGTGATCAATCCTTGTTGAACCAGGCTTGGATACAATTCTGTATAAGTCATAGGAATAGGATCAAACTGATTCTTATTCTGATACTGGTTCTGTCTAACAGCAGGACGCTGAGGATTTTGAACAGGTCGTGGAGCAGTAATAGCAGCAATGGTAGAGTGATTATACTGAGGTCGGGGATGAGGCCTTCTCACTTCAGCCATGACAGCATCGGTATGTTCTTCTTTCTTCTTATGGAAATTCCCAAAGGGCTTCTTTACACCATTAGAAGATTCAACAGCTTTGGATATCTTGCCCTTTTTCAGCCCTTCTTCTAACCTTTGACCAATAGTCACCAGATCTGTGAAGTTTGAAGACACGCTTCCAATCATCTTTTCCCAATAGAAAGGAGATAAAGTATCCATGAACATTCCAGTTAATTCTTTCTCTGCTAAAGGGGGTTCAACTTGGGAAGCTAACTCTCTCCAACGTTGAGCGTATTCTTTGAATGTTTCTCTTTCACCTTGAGACATGTTCTGAAGTTGACGACGGTCAGGAGCCATATCCAGATTGTATTTGTATTGTCTCATGAAGGCATTGGCAAGATCTTGGAAGAAATGGACGCTGTTATGTTCTAAACCCATATACCATTTGAGAGATGCCCCACTTAAACTGTCCTGAAAGCAATGGATAAGCAGCTTCTGATTATTGGTGTAAGCTGCCATCCTTCGGTAATACATAACCAAATGGGCTCTTGGACATGAGTGCCCCTTGTATTTCACAAATTCTGGAGTCTTAAATTTTACAAGCATGACCAGACCAGAAACTAAACACATGTTATCAGCATCAACATTGAAGAAATCAGTACCCTCAACGGCCTTGAGTCTCTTGTCTATATTTTGAAACTGTTCACGGACAACTCCAGGCTCAACAACATCCTCACGGTCTTCACCTTGAGCACTAGCAGCATTGTAATCAAAGAACGGAGTCTCAAAGGGAGCTTGACCATTCTGGGCAGCAGTATGGACCACAGGTATGGCTTCTGTAAAGACAGGAGCTTGAAAGACTGGTCTGACAGTTGGACCAATCATGGCAGTAGATGCAAGAGGTGGAGAATAGTTGGGAGGCAAACTAAACTCTGGCCAAGTAGATTGTGGTATTTGAACAGGAGGAGTATCTACATTCGAAACCTCTTGAATGACAGTCCTTTGGGAAGACTCTCCTCTAGCAATCAAGACTTGGAGCATCTCAGTGAGCTTAGTGATGCCTGATTTTAACTCATCAATTTCCATTCGGATTTCTGTATTGTGTGCTTCCTGTTCTGACATCTTGCGTCTATAGTTTGCTCTAGTCTGATATCGGTGTCGAGGAATCAGCTTGACAACTCAAAGGTACACTGGACAGTGAAGACAGCTGGACATGAGCGACTGGACAAATAGAGGTATGCAATGAACCATGCAAAGATGCAAATGCAATGCAATGCGGTGCAAGAGAAGATGCAAATCACACATAATAGGATTAAAGGCTCCAGGTTACAGCATGAAGTCTGAGTGAAGAACCAACCATATGGTGTGTACTAGGGGTAAAGTACCTGCACAACGGGTTCTACCAAAGTTCCCAGAGTCGACAACCCATCTCTCGGATATTATCGACACACCAAATACTTGGAAATCAATAATATTCTTAAGAGAGTCTCGTCTGAATGTAGTATCGCGTATTAACTACTTTGGAATTACTCCCTTATAGTCATCGCACTACGTCCTAAAAGGCCAAGTGGGGTAAAAGGTAATCTAAAGGTCCTCAGTGTCATGGGCTCTTATAGAAAGTAGCATTGTTTTCACGAATACTCGATCAACAACACCAACTCTCCAAAAAGGCCTCCACTGAGCGGTGGTTTTCTCAAGTTAGCTTAGTCGGGAATCAACTCCCTATAAGCCTTCTTGAATATACCACCATCCTATCATAAGTGCACTCGAGTCCGGGTATAGGACTGTCTCACCACTTGAAGTAACAACCCTGCATACAGAAGAACCCAAGTACAAGCAGGTATATGTACAAATATATAAGCAAGCAAACATATAGAAAGCACAAATACAAACAAGGTGGGCTTAACCCTCTTAGGGAAGAGATCCCCAGTGAAGTCGCCATTTTCCTGTCGCGGTGAAATTTGGATCTCAAGCTATTGATTAACTTGAATCATAATTCATTTACAACCGAACTTTAATTTATCCAAAAAGGAAAGGTTTAAAGAAAGAAAGACCTATAAAAATGCAAAGCAGAAGGACAAGGCCTAAAGCTGAGCAAAGAGAGATCTAAAGGTTCGGGGGTTGGTTATACCTAGGGAAGGTGTTAGCATCCTAAGCATCTGTAGTACTCTACAGGAACCTCTTGTTAATATTTGTGTTTGCTAAAGTTTGCTTGCTAAGGGAAAAGTGCTAATGTAATAATCTAAAGTAAAGGGTATCTACAAAGTTTGCTCGCAAAGACATCGCATCTCGTGCCTACGTATCCGGACGGGAATGGAATCAGAGCAATCGTAGTTCCCCTATCTAGGGATGAGGAATTCTTGATTGTGGTCAAGGTTCCCAAAGGGAAGTAAGTATTCATAGTGAAGTACTTACATGGAGTGCGGCGACTCCTAAATCTACGTTGAGATTGTAATGATAAAGGGTGTCCACGGCGGGACAGTAAACCTGAGTACGGCGACTTGAATCCTAAGGCTAGGATAAAAGGGGAGAATGTCCACGGCGGGACGGTTAAAAGTGAGTACGGCGACTCAAATCCTAAGGCTAGGATAAAGGGAGAATGTCCACGGCGGGACGGTTAAAAGTGAGTACGGCGACTCGTGTAAATGAAAGGGAAGTTGGTTGTTAAGTACAGGTAAAATATGTACAGGCAAATCAGTTTAACCTCGTAATTCAGGAGGATGGAGGATGAGATGAACATGGTTATAACTAATTAAATAATAAGAGATGGTGAGGATAAAACATGGTAACAACAGTTAACAGATGAAAATAAACAACACTGCGACGGCAGTTCGCACTTGATGAAAATCAACAGATGAAAATGGTAAACACCGAGAAATATATCCTAGCATTTTAACTAACATGTATGGACATGGATTCAAACAAGATGCAAGAAAAATATCATGAGAAAACAGTTAGAAATTCATCTGCAGTCACGTAAACGGTCGCGAAAACGTGCATATTTACACATAAACAAACTTGATGATAAAATGAGCAAACATCAAAAATAAAAATGCAACATGAAAATATACATTAATACGAACACAACGCAAAAAGAACGGACGAAAAACGATAAAAAATGAGCGAGTTATGAATTTTTGAAGTTGGAGTGAAAAATGACACTTTTTACAAGTAACTTCCACCGGTGGAAGTTAAGTGTAAAAAGTGCCAATTTTCTGTCTGGGCAAAAATACAACAAACGGATTTACGTTTTGTATCGTATCTACCTAACCGTTTATCGGATCGAAACAAAATTTATATGGATTTGGGGTAGAAAAATGAGAGGAAGAAGATGGCATTGGTGGTTTTTGAAAATCACTTCTCTAATGAAAAACCCGATAGGGTACATGATCATACTTTTAAAAATGCAAAATGTCATGAATAGCTTGATACACTTACTCTTAATTCCAAGTAGTCATCCACACACACAACTTAGATGATATGTGAGCAAATATAAATACTTTCAAGGCCAGGATGTTCTGTTATTGGAAAGTCACATACAACTTGCAAATACACATAAAAACAACCATGCATAACAATATGGTTTTTGAGTTCCAAAGCAATTTGGACCAAAGTGAGATTATGAACACCTTCCAAATATGATTTCAAGTGTGTGTATGTGAAAAAATTGGAACTGGAACAAGTGTATAAGGATTTGGCTCTCAAGTTGCATATTGTGTGTGTTATGTGCATCATGAGTGTGATTTTTGATTCCAACCAATTTATGCTTCAAACAGCAATGCAAACATACTCTAATCAACAAATATGAGTTGTTGGAACAATCATTTCAGTTTAAAAACAAGAAAATTGCAGAAGTGGTGTGGCATGTCTCTTTTGTGAAGAAAGTGATCCTTTAAAAAGTGGATTTTTGTGACAGAGTGATTTTTGCTGAAAAGATGGTGCAAACATGTTATAATGAACTAATATGAGGTGTTCCAACATTAGTTTGTGTGTGAAAACAACTGGTGTGAAGATTAGCATGACAGTTGTAAATTTGAGCAAAAAGTGACATTTTCAATATGAGAAATTTGACAGTTTGGTTTCAGGCCTTTCTACTTCAAATTGTTATGTCCTACACCTCTAATATATCATATGAAATGATTCTAGACCCTTGAACATCTTCAAAATTGACAGCTTGAGAAAATGGCAAGTGATTTGCAAAAACACACTTGAAACTTGCATTTTGAAAGTCAAAACTTGAGATACTTGTTATAACCATTAAGTGATGGTTTGAACACTTTTAAAATGATATATTTGAGGTGTCTAGACAAGTGGTTTGAGTAGGAATCCATTGAAACAAAATCTGTCATGTAATATGCAAGGAAATGCTTGAAAACAATACACTTGAAATTCAACAGACATCAGCAAAGCAACCTCGTTTCAAATGCTAGGCCCAGGCCTAGATCTCCAACAGACATCATGAGTCCAACAACACCCTCAAAACAGCATGGTTAAAACTTCAAGGGTCATAAAATAAGTTTAAGGCAGAAACAAATCAGAACAGCCCTACCACAAGATTGTGGATTTTAAACCATAACAGTGTACAAAAAGTGACATTATAGCAAACATTCATGGTACTGTGCAACAGAAACAAACATGAAAGTGTATATAAAATGAAATGCATCAAGACATACCTCTTGTAGTCTCTTCTTGAGCAAGCTTAAAAGCAACAGAAAAACCAGAGGCTCTTCCTTTTGAACAAGTTTGTGGATTTGCCTCCTTTTGAAGAAAATGCAACTTTGTGGTCAGATCTCATAGATGAACTTCCAGCTGCTTTTTGAGGTTTGGAACAGCTACAATATCATTAATGTGAAGTGTTTGAGGTGCTAGAATGGTAGGAATAGCTTTATGTAAGGATTTGGTATGAAAAATGCATAAAGGTCAAAGTATGGTGGTGTGGAAGTTGACTTTTTGATCCTTTGATTTTCTGAGAAAACCAATGGTGGGAACAGCTCCAGAGGGTCATTTTAAGCTTGTCTATATGGTTTTTGAAGTGTTTTGGTGTTTGGAAAAAGTTCTGGTGTGAGAAGTGCAAAGTGGCATTTTTGATGGTTTTGGAGATTTTTGTGATTTTGTGATTTTGAAGCAAGGGGTGAAAGAGCAGAGGCTTGAGTTTTTTTCTGGTTTTTTAGGACTGATATTCTGTTGAAAATGAAGTGGTGAGGGTCTCCTTTTATAGGAAAATGGAGTGAGGGGGCAGATTTGAAGATTTCTTCACTTTGAAGAAAAGTTTTACAATTTGAATCAAACCTCCACAAGAGGGTTTGCTTTGGCTGTAAGGTAAACCTCATTAGTCAAGAAAAATGATGAGTTTTGGTGGCTAATTGCAGGCTAGAAGGCTTAGGGAGTGGCTGGTTCAGATTACCTTTCCACCTCATGCTTGCCATTTAATACAAATGCAAGTTGCAAAGCCAACTTGCAAGCCCACTTGCAAGCTTGGCTAATTCCATCTCCTATGCATTTCCCTTGTTCTTTCATGCTACAAACCTTCTATACATCAGATAAAACATGTTTCACAAGCTGAGATTGGTCACTTTGATCAAAGAAATGCATTTTGAAAATTTGACAATGTGGGACTAAAGTGTGAAACCTCCAGTTTTTCACCTATGTAACTTTCTGCTCATAACTCCTTTTGGGGACTTCTAATACTTTTTGGAAAGCCCTCATGTAGCTCTAAAACATTCATGTTTTCCAAGAAATCAAAATCCAATTAGAAATAGGTGAAAAATCCTCTCAAAGTTAGCTGCACACAAGCTTTTAAGATGAAAATAACTTAGAATTTTTCTAAGTTATTTTCCCTTCTAGGAATGTTTTTGCTTCTATCTCAAAAGTATGCATTTTATGGCCGTGGACTAGTATGGGACTTTTGTAGATCTTGTCAAGAGCTTTCAAATGAGCTTTGAACCACTTCAATCGGGTGTGCAGTTAAGGAGTTAGGGTTTAGCCCCTTTCGAAACCCTAATTTACCGATTCTTCGATTATTTCCACATCCTTGATCCAATGATCATGAAAATTGATATGCAAGTCCATTATGTCATAAGGAACAACTTTGATTCACAACTTGAAGTCCAATTCTCAAAATTTGAGGGGGTTGACTTTTCGGTCAACCGTACGATCGATCGGCGGCTACCGAGTCGCCTGTTAATGTTCTGGACATCCCGAGACTTTGGTACTTCTTGAATGGTCTTTAATAAGCTATATGAACTTCATGGACCTCAATCCCACCATTACAACACCTTCCAACATCAAAGTCAAACCACAGTTGACTTTTCACTAGTTAAAAACCCTAATCGGGGCCTCCCGACTGCACTGTTCTTGATCTTTTGGTGAAAATCTCAAATTGGATTCATGATTATCCCAATGAAGTATATTTTATGAATTTGAGGCTTGTTTCATAGATATGCAATGTAGAATCAAGATTCAAAACCCACTCGAAACACTTTCACTATATACCCGTGGGGGTATATGCTTATTAAAGTTGTTTACACTATATACCCGTGGGGGTATATGCTTATTAAAGCTTTTTACACTATATACCCGTGGGGGTATATACACTGAAGATAAAACCTTGACTGATTAAACTGCTGAACCCTGATTTTTGACTGTTCGGAATCCTGATTCACCTGTAACTTCACAGAGACAAACTCGAAAAAGGTTAAGGTTAGATAAACAAAATGCATATGATCCTAGAATGATGATGAGGATCTAAGAGGTCAAAATTTGGGGTGTGACAGATCTCTAGTCATCAGACTCAGAGCCAGCATCATCACTATCTCATTCTTCATCAGAGTCTTCCTTAGAACTGGCAGCAGCTTCTTCTGAGTCAGCTTCCTGGCCATCATCCTCCCCCGAACCATCATCATGCTTATCCTCATTATTTTCATTAAATTCAGTATTTTCATCTTGCTCAAGAGACCTGATCAACTTTTCCAGATTTTGCTTCCTTGTCTCCAACTCCTTGCATGTTTCTTTGAGCATGGCAATAACCTCAGCTTTACCTGTCTTTGAACTCCCCTTGGATGTTTCTGCAGATGTCATGACAATGTCAGGAACATGAGTTCCTTGAAACAACTTGTGGTGGAAAGACAAGGGGTTTTCTCTTTTGCATGCAGAGTCATTCTCTTTGAGGATATTGGGATACTTATTCAATGATTCCACAGATAAGAGATGGAAATGCAATGAGGCCTTTTACACTATAACTGTCTGCATGCTTCATGGTCTGATCAAAGATGTAGGTCCCATAATCAAATTTTGTCTTCGTCCCAACAACATAAATGAACTTCCCCAGGATAGTTACAACAGTTGATTTATGATTTGTGGGCACCCAGTTGGTAGCACCAATCTTATGCAGCATGGCATACTTCACACTTAGTTTACCGGCGACCAGCTTCCCTTTTGAGGGCCAGCTTTTGACCTGGTTGGCAGTTACAACTTGACACACTCTGTTGTCAGAGGTAGATAGTTCAGGTTGTGCTCCATCTGATCTTCCTAGATAGTTATTGATGACAGTGGAGGAGAAAGTGACACATTTTCCTCTTACATGCACTTTGCCAAACTCATTTGATTTTCTATCAGCACATTCTTCTGATAGGTTCACTATGAACTCCTTAACAAGTATTTCATAGCACTGAGGAAACTGAGTGACAGTCCTCATTAAACCAACATCATGGATAAGATTCATAATCTTCTTACTTTCAAGGGCATTCTGAGCCAGCTCTCTCTTCAATTCCAACCTCTTCTGATACACATATTTCCACCTGTTGACACTTGAGGGATAATGAAATGATATATTGTCAATAGGAACATCAGGAACACTAACAGCAAGTTTGCTAGTTGTGGGTTTCTTCTTTGGTGGGATGTCAGTGACATCACAAGCAACATCCAAGTCAGAGTCAGATTCAGTACTAGTTTGAGCCTTTCTCTTCTTTGGAACCACCTTGTCCCAAGCTTTGGTAGGGCCAACATGAGTACTCTTTGTTACAGCTTTCTTCTCAGGAGGACTCTGCACAGCTGTCTTCTTCCCTTTCCTAGTCATGAGCCTTTTGGCTATGCTAGGGTTGATCGTGGCTAGCAGATCATTATCTGAATAATCATCAAGGTTCACTACATCAGCATCATCCTTCTGGACTTCATTATCATCATTGTTATCACCTTGCATATTAACATCATTACTTTTAGAAGTTTGACCATTATCATCATTCTTTTGTGAGGTCGTTCCCAAGGTTTCAACATCTTGAGTAACATCAGCTTGTTGATCCAGATGGGGAGCAGGACCCTTAGTGTTAAGGGGAATGGATATCCCTGGCACATCATGTGGCTCATTCAATATCCTAGATACCAAATTAGAAATGGTGTTGTGGACATCCCTAAAGCCTTCCTTATTGGTATCCTCAGAAGGGGTAGAGGTTGAAGTGTGAGGGGCCTGACCTGTGACTAGTTCTTTAGGTATTATTGCATGCGAAGTCTGTGGTTTCTTCACACTCAGACCTTCAGGGGTCACCATATGCAGGGGTGCCACCTCAAGAACTTGGTTAGGGTTGTAAGAGTCAGCTCTAGCACCAGAATCTGGATCAGCGATGGTGGTCATCTTCTTGGAGGAGGTAGATTTTGATTGTTGAGACATGTCAGGAGATTTTGGCAGTGTGAGAGAAGGTTTTTTGTGGTTGTTGAAGGAGGTATGGAAGATGAAGAAGTGGTATGGGCACCAAATGAAGCAAACGTATCGTGTGTAGGGGGTACAGTGATATGATTGCAAAAGAAGAGGGAACTCAGAATTTTGACCAATCAGCAAATGATTAAAATTTAGACTATTTAAAACACAATTCCCAAATACCACTAATTGCTATAACTCCTTATAGAGACACATTCCCAATTTTCTTCTTAAGTTTTCAATTTGAGTAGTCTCGAGATCTCTTGTAAAAATGTTATCACTTTGTAGGTTAGAGTTCTCAAGCTCCACACGATCTTTTCTAGAGTGATGTCTGTTATCACTATACATGGCTATATTAAGCTGAATTGGGTTCATATTGATGGCATTAATATTGTCACAATATAATGTCATGACATCCTGAGTGACATTTCTCCCTTTATGCTGGTCATCTTTCATGGACTCCATTAACTTCTAGTATAACAGATCTAGATTTTTATGATGTCCATTCTTTGGATGTGCTATCTTAGCTTGCCTGCCAACCTGACATTTACCACAACCTGTTCTTTCATCTGGGGTAGACTTTGGAGTTCCTCTTACTGCTTCCTTGGATATGGTCTTTTTTATCCCTTGAAGATGTCTCCCTTTTTTTGCCACAATTGATCCTCCTTTTCTTCTTTGGTTATGGTACAGACATTGAAGTTACTTTTAGGCTCCCATAAGTAACAATTATTCTTAGCTCTAGATCCCCTCATGACTTCCTCATCTTCTCCATTTGTGGCAACACATTCACCCTTAGTGAATTTGACACTGAGTCCTTGGCCACAGAGCTGACTGATACGGATAAGATTTACAGTCAGTCCTTTAACCAACATGACATTATCCAGTTCTGGAACACCAGGACAATCTAGTTTTCCAATACCTTTGATTTCTCCTCTAGCTCCATCACTAAAGGTTACATGACTCGTGGAATGAGGTTTAATGTCCACCAAGAGGTTCTTTATTCCAGTCATATGTTTAGAACATCCACTATCAAAATACCATTCTTCTTTGGTTGGCACCTTTGTAGAGGTATGAGCTACTAGAGCAACCTCCTTGGCAACTCATTGTTGTTTCTTGATAGGAGCATCCTTTTGGGTATAACTTGATGTTGTTTCTTGACATGGGCACCCTGTTTGGGTTTGACTTGATAAGGGTGGCTAGGAAATCCATGTAACCTGAAGCAGAAAGGTTTTATGTGTCCAAATCTTCCACAGTAGTGACACCTCCACCTTTGAAACTTTCTCTTGGTATGGCTCATGCTTCTGTTCCCCTGATGTTGAGACATTGGTCGTGACATCCGATTTGACCTATGATTTTCAGGTTTTGTCCTCTTGAGTCCCAAGATGGGTCCTTGTTCACCAACAAATCCTAGTCCAGACATGTCTCCTGCTTTCTGACCACTTTGTAGAATTTCTTCTAGAGTGTCGGTCCCCTTGTTTAACATTCTGATTGATTTTGACATCTGATCAAGTTTAGAACTCAACAAACTGACCTCACTATTGAATGAGTCTATTGTTGCAAAATGCTCCTTCTTCTCAGCCTCCAACTCCTTTATAATTTTCTTTTGCTTCTCCCCTTGTTGGCACACTTCTGCACTTCTGATACATAGCTTTTTATATGAAGCTGCAAGTTCATCAAAATTCAGCTCATCTTCACTTGAATCATCATTAGATACACATACACTGGTTAGTGCAGTGACATGTTTGGCATATTCTTCTTCTGATCCACTCTCAAAATCTCCATCAGACCAGGTGACAGTTAGGCCTTTCTTCTGCTTCTTGAGATAGGTGGGACATTCAGCTCTAATGTGACCATAGCCTTCACATTCATGGCACTGAATTCCTTTACCTTGGTTGAGCTTTTCTTCATATTTACCTCTTCTGTTGATGTCAGAGGATATGTTCTTGACATTAGGTTTGGTCTTCTGATCTATTCTCTTAATCAGTTTGTTGAATTGTCTTCCAAGCATAGCTATAGCTTCTGACAGATTTTCATCACTTCCACTATTTCCTTCATCTGAGTCCTCTTCAGTATTTGATACAAAATTTATGCTTTTGTTCTTCTTCTCAGCCTGATCACATATTCCCATCTCAAAGGTTTGGACAGAGCCAATGAGTTCATCAACCTTCATGTTGCTGATGTCTTGAGCCTCTTCAATAGCAGTAACTTTCATGGAAAATCTCTTGGGCAATGATCTGAGAATCTTCCTTACAAGCTTTTCTTCATACATTTTTTTCTCCTAAAGCTCCTGAGATATTGGCAATCTCAAGAATATTCATGTAGAATTCATGAATAGTCTCATCCTCCTTCATTCTCAGATTCTCAAACTTAGTAGTCAACATCTGTAATCTAGACATCTTGACCTTAAAGGTACCTTCATGAGTTGTTTTGAAAGTGTCCCAAACCTCTTTGGCTAATTCACAGCGATGCACAAGTCTGAAGATGTTCTTATCTATCCCATTGAATAAAGCATTCAGGGCTTTAGAATTCCCAAGAGCCAAGGCTTCTTGCTCTTTGCTCCACTCTTCTTCAGGTATTAGCACAGTTGCTCCATCTTTATCTATTTTCACCGGATGTTCCCATCCTGAGTTAGATGCTCTCCAGGCCTTGCTATCCAGAGACTTCAAGAACGTTATCATACGAGGTTCCCAGTAGTCATAGTTAGAACCATCTAGAATTGGTGGTCTATTTGTGAATCCTATATCCTTGTCCATAGTACTAGAATTTATCTTCCCTAGATCTCACCCAGAAAGTAACAGGCAGGGTGCCTGCTCTGATGCCACATGAAATTCTAGTAACAAACAGTCGATGTTATACTGGATGTTATGACATCCACTACTGAACAGACAATTAAGCTAAGCAGTAAAACACTTAAAGAAAGCAGTAAAGAACTCAGGGAATTGTCAACCCAGTTCGGTGCAAATCACACCTACTCTGGGGGCTACCAAGCCAGGGAGTAAATCTACTATAAGCAGTGTTAATTCAGAGCTAAACTACCAGTTTTCACTCTTCATTTAAGACCTACCCAATACAACTTCATCCTAACACTAGACCTGAGTTCCTAATCGCTCCCCCTCAATCACAGCAGTGATATCAACAAATTAAGTTACAGATTAAAATGAAGACACACTTCAAACAATTCTTGATCTTGCTTCACAGCTTCAATCAAGAGACATAACACTCGTGCTTAAAAGCTTAGAGTGACACAATTAACATACAACTCAAACACACTAGTCAAATGCAATCATACAACATATAATTGTTTGGCTCACAAGAAATCCTAAGACACAAAACACACGTGAAGAACAAATAGAATTCTTCACTCACAAACAACTCATAACACACTCTGTTAAATATCTAAGTCTCTTTCTTGAATCAGGACTGCCACTTCTGTATTTATAGGCAGCGTAAGATCCTTGGGCCTCAATGCAGCAATTAGGTTTAACCAAGTTAAACCTCTTTTCATAAATCAAGGTTCTGTCAATTAGGTCATAGGCATTTTACGTTATCCTCAGCATTGCCTAGCATTTCGTCTGAGATAACTAAGCGCCCTACAATGTTTCCTAGAATCTAGCCTGAGCTAACTCAATCATTATACCAGAAAAACAAACACACGCCCTTGATGTCAGCTACCTGATGTCATAACATTCAGTATGACATCCAATACACTTTGTTCTTAGATAACCAAACTTACCCTGCAGAACACTACACGCGAATGTCATGACATCAGTCAAGACATCTACACACAACATTGTTTTACCATAAAATGCAGCCAATCAAGAACATCTACACTTTATATCTTGCATTATTGGTGGAGTAGATATCCCACATGCTTTATGTGATGTACGGTCTAGTATAAATGTGATGCCACTGGATAAGGTTAATGGGCGTGACTTGGGAGAGATCGTATAGAGTAATATGACTCCTGCTTTAGTTGATTCATCTATTACTCGCCCCCTTGGTATTATAAAAGATGTGTTAGTGCATGTCAATAGTTTAGTATTTCCTGTAGATTTTGTGGTATTGGACATGAAAGGAGATTTTTAAGGTCCGGTAAGTCTCTAACGCCTATTCTTGGCAACTGGGAAAGCAAAAATAGATGTGGAGACTAATGAACTTATCTTGAAGTTTAACAAGGAGAAATAGGTTTTCAAGGTATATGACTAGACACCGTATGTGGAGGACTTGGATACATGCTACCATCTGGAAGAAAAAGGTATAGGTGTTGGGGAGAATCTCTGAACTGTTGGCATCAAATGCGTGATGAGTATATAATGTACGCGATATGAATGTTACAAAGAGATGTTGGAAGGAACCATTACCATCATGCGCGATGGATGTATGATGCTCGCGATGAGCAACAATCAAGTGTTCTACAAATAGTTAATGGGTTCAAATTATTTTTCTCATCATTCTTTCTATGCTCTATCTCCTTTCTAACGACTCGTCTGAGCATTCTCTGCAAAATTTTCTTCTTTTTCTCTGTATATGTTATTTTTGTGTTGTGTTGTTGTAGGTATCATGGCCCCAAAGAGAGCACAAACTATGAGAGGATAATCATCAAGGGTTTCCCTACTTTGAACGCTTCCACCTATCCCAACCATAAATTTCTATTTGAGGCACATGCTGAGAAGTACCTTAAGATGTTGGATTACCACATTGTGAGGGAAAAAGCCTTCGCTTGTGAGAACTTACAAGGTTTTGATGAGGTGGTCGAGGTGTTTCAACAAAGGATATGGATAAACTTTAATAATTTATTCGTGAAACCAACAAAATAATAGGCCTAGAGTTCACCGCTAATGCTGCTTTTGGTACGATAGACACATACACCTCCTATGTGAGAGGTAAGTACATTTACTATTCTCCTTATTCTATTAATTCTATTTTTAATTTATAACCTCCCCATGCACGTTCCCTTAGTAATTATAGAAAATAGCATAAGGGTATAAGTGAGGCATTAGGCCAAGAGATAAATGAACTTTTTTGTAAGCCTGAAGTAGAGTGGACGGTGGAGCGTGACTTAATGCTACAACTCAAAATCGTCGAATTCCACCAAATTCTTAGGTACTGGGCACCTTATTTTATGCAAACATTAGAAGAGGGATGGATTTTCCTCCTTTTCATGTTCCATATAGGAAAGTCCAACCAAAAACTTCAACTTCATGGATGTAACACCAACAATCTCAAGTTGTGGTAGTTGGTACCTATTTGTTTTATATGTATAATAAATAATCAACAACTTCCAACCCATAATAGTGGCAATTGGAACGTGTAGTGCCTGTTTGTTTTGTATGTACAATCAAAAATCAACACCAAATGAAACATGTTCAATAACTTCACAAAATTAGGATGTGTCTAAACGATATCAGCAACAACATTTGAATTGTCCTTGTTTTTGGTCTAGTAAATGTATTTCTCTTCATTAATAAGACTCATCAAATGTTGCATTTCAGTCAACAAACCTCTTTTGCTCGTCTTGTATATCTTTCCTTATACACATAGGTAACTCTCATCAGGTTTTCTTGATCCTTATCTTTCAAAGCAACAATTATGTATCCAAGAGCCATATTGTATTTCGTCATTTCATTCACAAACTTTCTTTCATTATTTTTTAAACGACCTAATATATCATGGTCATCTAAGTCCTTGGCTAGTATATGATTTTGAACCCACACCTAATTGTAACCTTCCAACCATTACCACTTGGCACAAATCTCAATATAAATGGACATTTTACTTTCATACTATAACTGTCATCAAAATAATTATTCTTTTTGTAATTTCCTCTTCTCTCACAACTCATAATTAATTTATCTCTCCTCCATTTGATCTCATAGCAGTATCAGAATGAATAGTAACAAAGATAATATCATGTTGTTTACTAATGGACAACGCATATGCTAACACGTCAATTCCGGAGGGAGATATCTGTATTTTACAACATATACATGATAAATTATCAATGTCATAGATATCGTAAGCTTATTAATTTTTAACTAGTTAAACATTAAACATGTATGTAAAACATACAACGCCAATGGTGAAAAACTATGCAAAATGCATAAGAGAACCATCAAGACTTGGACCGCAAAAGTGAAGTATTGTGAACTCCCGAATTTTTATTGTCTGCAAAATATCTGATATATCAGATTTTTCCAAAAGTTCAAAACTTTTTAATGTTTCCTGATTATTTTGAAATATCCGGTAGCAATATACCAAAATTTTTAAATATCCGATAAATACAAAATTAGTTTCCAAAAGTTTCTGGATTTTTCTCAAAAAATCAATAAAATTACAACAAAATACTAAATTTTAAATTATAAAAAAAATCTGATAGAAATACAACGAAATACCGGATTTTAAAAAAATGGGTAAAAACTCATAAGAGATCTTTTAAAAATCTAGTAAAATTGGATACATTTTGCCCTTTTCAAAAATTTTAGTATTGAATATTACTTATTAACTATCAGATATTTTGTTTTTTCAATAATTTTTTAGAGTGAAAATGTTTTACATAATATAATTTTTTGAATGATAGATATTGCAAAGAATAATTTTATCATTATAAAAATATGTTGGGTGTCAGGTCAAAGCATGGAAGCATAATAATTTTATCATTATAAAAATATGTTGGGTGTCAGGTCAAAGCATGGAAGCGCTAAGATAAAATCTCTATAATTATGCCAAAATTAATTATGAGTTGGGAGAGAAGAGGAAATTACAAAAAGAAGAATTCTTTTGATGACAGTTATAGTACGAAAGTAAAATGTCCATTTATATTTGTAACCCGGTGAACTGACTTTAAACAATGTTGCGGATAGCAAGAGTCGCCACCGACTTTTATTTTATCCATAAGGAAAGGTTATAAAAGAACAGGAAAGACCTTAGAGAATATTTTGGGTCCGGGGGGTAGGTTATGAAAAGGGAAGGTATTAGCATCCTTTTCATCCATGGTTATCCATGGGCTCTTAGGTACTTAAGCTCACTTTTGAATTGTTTTGAAATTGTAGTGTGTGAATAGAAAATTTTCAGAATAGTTAATAAATAATCCATGTAAGGATGTGTTAAGAACTTGTTTGAAAACTTGTTGAAAATTTGTTTAAGTGCGAAACAATTTTGAAGTGAGCAAGCACCTAGGAGTAACCTACCCTAATGTTTAAAGGTCTTTCTTATTCTTCATTCTTTCCTTTAGTAAGACTATCCCTACTATAATGGAGTAGGTAGTCCTTACTTTGGATGTTAAGGGGTATGTGAGGGACAATTTGACTTTGAAGGCCATTGTGGGATGTAATAAGCACATATAAGGGACCATCATCATTTTTCGAAAGGGACTTGATTCGTAAAGGCAACCATAAGGGACTTTGATGATTTTTTTATTTGAGGGACTTGCTTTATACACCCCACTTAACCATTATTCGTAGGCAACTTGAGGGATATCCTTAGGAAGTGAGACGGCGATTAAAATCGACTTACGTGTGTGACGTGTTTATTTTAATTATCTTTATTTAAAAGTGATCTAAATTTATTTTAATATTACATACATGTTGTTACACTCCCTAATTACTAACCATAATAATAATTAAATAATTAAACAACTTTACATCCAAGAAACAATTACAAAATAATAAGCAAAATAATTAAATAGCAAAGATAAATAAAATATAAATAAGCAATAATAAATAATAAAGGGGGTTAATTCTAAGTTTACTCGGCAAGACATCGCATCTTGTGCCTACGTATCCTTACGGGAGTGGAATCAGAGTAATCGTAGTTCCCCTCAATAGGGAGGTTAGAAACTTCTTGACTGTGGTCAAGGTCTCAAGGGGAATAAACGCATCTTAAGGACACGCTTACGTGGAGTGTAGAAACTCCAAATCTCTACGTTGAAATGTTAAGTTGTAATTAGGGTTAAATTAGGGATTCCACGGCGGGAAACCCTAAAATGAGCGCGGCGGCTCTTTGACCTAATGCTAAGGGTAAAATTGTAATTTTGCCTGCGGCGAGGCATTTGTGAAAATTAGGGTTTGTAGTTTGTAGTTTTGAGGATTTGAAATTGAATGTGTGAAGTTTTACGGACTATTGGCGCGGCGGCCAAACAGTTAGACCTAACCTTCGGATGTGTGCAATGTGACAGAAATAATAGTAAACGCGTGAGATAATTGAATCATGCAAACAGAGAGATAATGTCATAATTTAAACCATGCAAGCAGAAATTTAAAGGCAGAATTTAAAGAGCGATTGTTAAGTTCGCGAGGTTACATGAGAGGAGCAGATACAATATGATAATGAAATTTGAATTGAACAATAATAAAATAAAATAAATAACGGTTCTAGTTATTATTTTAAAAAAAAAGATTTTAGTTATTATTTTAAATTTATCTAAAAAAAAGTTTTTCTTAAAAATAATAGGTTTTCATATTAATTTGGAAAAGATGTTAATGTTATTTATTTTAAAAAAACAGATTTTTATATTATAACAAATTTTAATAAATTAATGATAACAATAATAATAATAATGGTAATAATAATGATAATAATGATAATAATAATAAATAATGATAATAATAATAATAATAATGGTAATAATAATGATAGTAATGATAATAATAATAATAAATAATGATAATAATAATAATAATAATAATAATAATAATAATAATAATAATAATAATAATAATAAAGCAATAATGAATTTTAAATGTGCCAAATAACCCAACAATGTTGCTAACGCAGAAATGCGCTCATCGCAACCAGATCTAAATCGGACGAAACAAAATTTATCGCAAAGAAAAAGAAATTAAGCAAAAAATAGTATTATTGCTCACACAAAAATGCGATCATCGCAACCAGATCGAACTAACACAAATGTCACGCGTCATGCACACAAATGTGCAAACATCGTATCGACATAATTCGATCAAAAATCTTCTATATATAAACTCTAACAATTTAAAAATTATATATATATAAACGTAACAGTAATAGATAAAGAAAAAGAAATAACGGTAATAGATGAAGAAAAAGAAATAACGGTAAAAGATGAAGAAAAAGAAACAACAGTAATAGATGAAGGAAAAGAAATAACGGTAAACGATGAAGAAAAAGAAACAATAGTAATGGATGAAGAAGAAAACTAAATAACGGCAAACGGCACTCACTCCTCTTAGGTTTTTTTCATTCTCTTTTTTTTTTTCCAACGAGGCAACACATGTATATATAGGGAACAAATTAGGGTTAACACCAAATTGTCAATAATGTCCCTAAAGCCCATTTTAAAGCCCAAACTAAATAATTAGTTAAGAAAAAATAAAATTTAAATAATTTAAAATAATTAAAATAAACTTAAAATAAAAACTAATAATCCTATTGATTCCTAAAATAAAAAATGTTATAAAAAGAACAAAATTTTTTTCAATATTTTTTATTTTATGATTTTTTGGATATTTTTATGAATAATTTAGAAAAAAGTGAAAAAAATAATATTTTAAAAAATGATTTAATTAAAATACGAAAATAATAATTAAATAATAATAAAAAACTATTTTTGTTATTTTTTTAATGAAAGATAGAAAAATTTAGAGTAAAAATAATAAAAAACAAAAAAAAAGTGACAAAGGTGAGATTCGAACTCTCAACCTCTCACACTCATAACTCCTTACACACGTCCTCCTGCCAATTGTGCCATTTTTACTTTTTAGAAAAAAAATGCATGCCATATGATATTTACCTGCAAAAAGTCAAACGACTACACAAATTTGTTAGTAATTGATTAAATGCAATGAAATGCGACGACAAATCTTAGGGCAAAATTTGGGGTATTACAGTTATTATGATAATATTTCTCACCCAACCTCTCTTTGATGTTGGCAAAAAAAAATCATGAAGTTTGACTTTGGTTTGACCACAGTTGACCTCAGTTTGACCTTTTAACTGCATTGACTGCTTTTGACTTATCTGATCATCTGACTGAGCAAACTTTTGAGAAAAGTCTTGAAACTTGACATGGGGGTTCTTATACACATATAAGATGTTATGAAGCTCACTTGAAGTCTTGGAAGTCCATTTAGCCTGATTAAAGTCAAAACCCTAGTTTTGGATGCACTGCTTAGGAGGTGCATTGTCTGAGGGAATTGTCAACTCTTCTGACCAATTGTGAATTTTGTGAACCTTGTGAACCTTCTTGGAACACAAAGTCTTGTATTGTGAGGGCAAATTTTGGGGTGCAACAGCTGCCCCTGTTCAATTTTCTGAAACCTGAGGGGTTAGATTGGTATATTTGTCAGTCGTAACCTGGAAGGTTGAAGGGGATTGAACACAAAAGCCCAAAAATTTGCACTCACCAGTGCATGGAGTGATATTGATGGTTGGTTGAACATGATTGAGTGGGCTTAAAGATGCCACTAGGGGAAAGTTCTTCAGTAGTATAATGAGAACTGTCAGGAGTCTGGAGTAATACTGATGTAACAGCATGTCTTCATGAGGATAGAGCAATCAATAATGATAACCCTGAAGCAGTCTTGAAGTGATAAATCTGACCTCAGGAGGATAGAGCAATCAATAGCTCTAAAGCAGTCTTGAAGTAATAATGGCTTCAGGAGGATAGAGCAATCAATAGCTCTAAAGCAGTCTTGAAGTAATAGAATGGCTTCAGTAGGATAGAGCAATCAACAGCTCTAAAGCAGTCTTGAAATAATAATGTGATATGTCTTCAGGAGGATAGAGCAATCAATAGCTCTAAAGCAGTCTTGAAGTAATGATTTCAGGAGGATAGAGCAATGGATAGCTCTAAAGCAGTCTTGAAATAATAATGTAATTTCAGGAGGATAGAGCAATGGATAACTCTAAAGCAGTCTTGAAATAATTAGATGGCTTCAGGAGGATAGAGCAATGAATAGCTCTAAAGCAGTCTTGAAGTAGTAATATGACCTCATGAGGATAGAGCAATGAATAGCTCTAAAGCAGTCTTGAAGTAATAGGATGATTTCAGGAGGATAGAGCAATCAGTAGCTCTAAAGCAGTCTTGAAGTCATGAGAGGCTATCAGGAGGATAAAATAACCCTGAGGTTACAATAAAGCAGTCCCAAAGTAATAAGAAGCTCATCAGGAGGATAAAGTAACCCTGAGGTTACAATAAAGCAGTCCCAAAGATCATAAGATTGTTTGTTGGATAATTAACCTGAAAACAAGGTAGCATTCTGTATAACAACATTAGTTTATGCTTTATGTATGCATGTATGACATGATGCACTTAGGTAATGTACTATAGACATATATGTTATGGTATGATGTAAATGATGTATGTATGCTATGACACTGCTGGAAGTGTCTGGATATCCTTGTATAACAACTGCTGGCCAAGGAAAATAAATCTCGATTCGTTGTTGAAGAATATATAACCCTCCGTCTGCTGGGGATAACAAGGTATAGATAACCTCCCGTTGTTGGGGATAACAAGGTATAGATAACCTCCCGTTGTTGGGGATAGTAGGGTATAGATAACCTTCGTTTTCGTTTGATAGTAGGATAAGTATAACATCCCGTCTTCGTTCATCGTGCCCTTATTGGAAAGTAATTTCCCGTATATCCGTATGAGGATAAAAGAGATGGATATAAATTCCAGGGGAGATTAGACTTTGTGAAAATGGATTAGTCCTACTGATGGTTTGTAACTGTCTTGTAAAGATGAACCGGCGAAGCTTCGTTGAAATCCTTCCCTCGTTCGTCCTTAGTAAATACTATTACTGCATTTTCATGCATTTCTGGTAAACATCAATCATATTAAAAGCATACATGCGTTTCTGGTAAACATCAATCATATTCAAAGGCATACATACATTCAAACACAACCAATGGACGTTTCGCTTATGTAAATAGGGTAAAAGTGAATCTGGATTCAAAAGATGGAATTTATTTATATCAAAAGTGACCCATACACGGGTAAGTTTGTACAAGGAGACATAAACCCTAGTAAGAGAATTTTGTCATGAAGTTTTACAAAAAGAATCAGCTATGTGGGAAATAATCCTATTGAGTTTCAATTCTACTATTGCCACTCAAGTATCTCATCTTCTTGCTGTTGAGACGGAAACGATTGGATTGAGCTTTATTTGTTTGAGCTTGAGTAAGTAGTACAACTGGTTGCAGTTTCATGAGTGATCCAAACGAGACATAGTCATACGCTTTAATCCCTAACTTTTGCCTGGATTGCCCTTTCAGGTTTTCAATCCACCGGGATACCCTTTTTTGCCCAAGCCGCCTTTTCAGGTTTTCGACTTGCCGGGTGTACATCTTTTTATATATATATCCCTAATTTTTGCCCAAACCCTTTTGGTTTGCCGGGATGCCCTTATTTTTGCCTAGGCCTGTCAACCTAGCGGGTCTCTTTTTATGCGTAGTATTTTTTAACTATGTCTGCGTTTACAGGTTGTGGGAAGTCTTCACCATCCATTGTAGTCAGTATCATGGCACCTCCTGAGAACACTGTCTTGACTACAAATGGTCCCTCATATGTTGGAGTCCACTTGCCCCTAGGATCACCCTGTTGAGTTGTCTAATACTGTTAAATACATAATCAAGGGTCTTCCATCAACTGGTGGCATTAAAATTGGAGGTTCTAGCAAATATCTCTTGATTTCATCAAAGGCAGTCTGGCACTCATCATTCCATCCCATCACCTGATCTTTCTTCAACAACTTGAAGATTGGCTCACAGATGGTAGTTAATTGGGAAATAAATCTTGCAATGTAGTTCAATCGTCCCAAGAAACCTCTAACCTCCTTCTCAGTACGGGGAGCTGGCATCTCTCGTATAGCTTTCACTTTTGCAGGATCCACTTCAATACCTTTTCCACTGACAATGAAACCCAGGAGCTTTCCAGATCTAACTCCAAAAGTACACTTGTTTGGATTTAATCTCAACCTGTATTTCTTCAACCTCTCAAACAACTTGTGCAGATGATCAAGATGTTGTTCTTCATTCTGAGACCTGGCTATCATATCATCCACATATACCTCTATCTCATGATGAATCATATCATGAAACAAAGCCACCATAGCACGCTGATATGTTGCCCCTGCATTCTTCAAACCAAATGGCATTACCTTATAGCAAAAGGTGCCCCACTGTGTCACAAATGTAGTCTTCTCCATATCTTCAGGTGCCATCTTGATTTGATTGTAACCAGAGAAACCATCCATAAAAGAGAATACCTTATGCTGAGCAGTGTTGTCTACCAGAATATCAATATGAGGAAGTGGAAAGTCATCTTTAGGGCTAGCCTTGTTCAGATCTCTGTAGTCTACACACATACGTACCTTACCATCTTTCTTAGGAACTGGTACCACATTTGCAACCCACTGAGGATAAGAAGTTACGGCCAAGAACCCTGCATTGAACTGTTTCATTACCTCTGCTTTGATCTTTTCTGACATTTCAGGACGCATACGACGACCTTCTGCTTCTTTGGACGACAATCTTCTTTCACTGGCAAACGGTGAACCACAATGTCTGTATCCAACCCTGGCATATCTTCATAAGACCAAGCAAAGATCTCCACATAGTCACGTAGCATCTGAATCAACCTGCTCTTGACACTGTCCTCTAAATCAGCCCCTATCTGGACCTCTTTTCTGTTTTCTTCAGTTCCCAGATTCACAACTTCGACTGGCTCTTCATGTGGCTGTATAGCTTTCTCTTCTTGTTGTAACAACCTAGCAAGCCCTACAGGTATTTCACAATCGTCCTCGTTTCCGTCTTCAGTTTGATAGATCGGATTCTCGAAATTGTAATTGGCAATAGTAGAACTGTTATCAACTGGACCCAGAGTGGATGAGGATCTGCATTTTAGTGACGTGGGTGTGTGTAAGAACACATAGCTGATAAAGCAAAAATAAAAGAAAAAGAAAGACAAGGAACACAATATTTACGAAAACGAAACGTCCACTGATTTTATTGAATGAAGTATGCAAATGAAATGACAACCCGTAACAAGCACACCATTGTGCCCCGGGTAAGGCACATGGCTTGAAAGTTTTAATTGTTCCGGAAATTATAAATTTAAAAACATGACACAGTAATAGTATTTACTCCTGACTAAAGGAGATAGGGATAACATCTTCAGCTGTCCAATTATTGAGTCCAGTACCCACAGTAGGAAAAATCCATGCCTCCAAGTTGTAGTCTTCATCTTGATCTCCCACAGCATTGATAACCCCTTGATTGGTGATACGAACAGCACGGGCACGACGGACAGCCTTCTGGGACTCTGCAGTGAAACCCAAACCAAACTTGTCAGACTTGTATGGAATATCAGGAAGCTGACCCCAAATAGTACAACCACCTTCTTCCACCACAGCTTTTGCATCATTGAGGGAGGCCATTGCCATTGTTGGAGGGTTTCTGATGACCACAGGAACCTTCTTCACAGCAGGAGGAGTGTAATACCCCAAATTTTACCCTCATATTTAGTCAGTCATTTCGCATATCATCTCATATGAACATTTGCTAACCACTAACAGGTTAGGGAGGTGTTTGTTTTGCAGATTTGGTCCCAGGGGTATTTTGGTCATTTCACGCAAATTCTGCTAATTTCTTGAAAACGGGCTGTTATTACGTTCTGAGGCATTTATTTGCCATTTGGGTCAAGGTGCTAGTATGTTTTGTCAGGAATATGATTGGACTCGGGGCCGTGCTTTGTTTGATTCTGAAACGTTTCCAAACAGTTTTGTTTCCTTTTATAAAGTTGGGTTGGAAAGGAAGTGGATACTGTTAAGGTTACTTTGAGAAGTGATGTGATCAACGAGATTTTAATTCGAATTTGTTTGGAGGGCGGGATATCATTTATAAAAGGCAAAGGAGAAGTAAGTTTTGAACTTTGTGTTCATAAGTACTTATAAGTTACAACTCAAGAAGGAATTTAAGTGATTCTGAATTATTATTCGGGGATACTTCGAATTTACAATTGAGAAAATAAATATGAATATTTGTTGAATTTCATTTCATAAATATTTATAGTTTACAAATTGATAAATGAATTTGAATTGGGTTTACAAGAGTTTTCATTCACAATCAGTATCTATCCTAAATCCTAAAAGTTCCTAAGGGTCTTCATGCTGTCTTTAAGCTTCGCCGCAAATCTCGACTAACCTGCACATCAAAACAGAACAAGCAATATAGAAAATGTTAGAGGTTTTTGACACTCTCAGAACAGTGTCATCATCGAGTGCCGGGAGTGGCACGACCGAAGCCGCGTCCCACTCCCACTTCCGAACCTCAACCTCGGCTACCGACCGGCAGCATCTGTTCCATTGTGGGACAGCCGAGAAAGAGAGGTAAAAGAAGCGTTTTTGGGTCGAAAGGATTTGCGCTAAAGTTGGATTCACATGAATGCCTATCAAGTAAATATGGTGGGATGCCATCAAGTAAAACCAGGATCCCAAACTAATTTCATACAGCCAAGTTGGAACTGAGTTCAGACTCCACAAGTGGATAATCAAACGTATCAGCAGCAAATCCATAAAAAACGATGAGAATCCGAACTGCATTAGGTACCGAAGCGTCATTATCAAATCAGAAACCAATTCATCGGTACCCACATGAAACAGAAGTCTAACATCAGAACACATGGACAACTGCACCAGATGAATCAGAAAAAAAGAATTCAGCAGCAGTAATATCCCAGGCTAGATATCAGAACCGAATTGCATCAATCACAGCCAAACTATCAAAAAGTCAGGGACATAAAAAATAGGCTGCATCGAAAGAATCAAATCTAAGCAATAAGATAACTAATTTCAGAATAATTCCCAGCACGATTCGAAGACGCAATTGACATAGGCTCAGACACACATGGTGTCATCATCACCGTCTCAAACAACCTGAGAGGAAAAAATAGAAATGTCAATGCGACAAGGTAGTTCAGCCACAAGCATCAAATGGCAAGCAAAGCATCTACGATAACAATGCAATATCAATGATGAGCAGCTGCAAACATCATGATATCAGGAGTAACATTGGCAACAGCATAGTACCGCCATCCTCAAGCGTTTCAAAGCCAACTATGAACATCATCAGCAACACCAGTTCAACACCTCCAAGTCAATTGCAAGAAAAACCTCCACAACAGCAGTACATCAAATACCAACCTCAAGCACCAAGCATGCCAGCTGCGAACAACAATAGCAAATATCAGTTGCAAGCAAGCTACAGTTAACAATAGAAATATCAATAATCTCGGTTCATCATCTGCAGCAACAACAACATATTAACCATCAAAGCAATTCGAGGTCCAAGAGTAAATATAGGAGAAGGATGTATTTTTAGCCCTCAGGGGTTCATCATTGGGCAAGGATCGAGTAGCCAGGAGGACTATGGCCGTGGCCATTATCAAACTCCCTACCAAGCATCGAAAATCGAAATAAGGCAACTGTTTCGAGCAACTCAATGTAATTCGCAAGGCAACTACATCCAACAACCCAATATGGCTCAGACTATTAAGTCGTCATCACCGTTATGTCCTTTCTCGCCAATGGCCCAAGACCGGCAGCCTCTGAACTTATTTGCACCTGAAAGAAGAAGAAGAAAAGTAAGCTTATGCTCCAAGACTGATAACCAAACTGAATAGAAACATAAAACTGAACCAATCTTATTGTTTTTACAACCAAACAAACAGTTGAAAAGATTAGAGACTACTCGAGTTAGGGACTGCCCACGAGGCTAAGTTCAGAAATTCGAATCAAAGGCCAGGACGGCGTTGAGTCCGACATCACAGAGAGCCAAACTCATCAGAAAACGAAGTAGTCGTTATGCAGAAAAAGCCTATCAGAAAAGCCACAGAGTTAAGAAAAACATCATATCCGAAGCCAAGGGTCAAGCGGTTCATCCCCTATCAAGTAAGTAATTGTGCATTGAGGCCGAAGTGGAGTTCACCTGAAAACCAGACAAATCCATATCAGAAACAGGTCAATATCAGATAGATTGAACCAAACCAGATATCAAAGAGTAAATCCGGAACCATATCCATGGATATCCAAAACAAATCTGAATCAACATCTGAAAAGGAAATCAAGTCGATATTAGAAAGATATCCAGACAAATCCATAACTCAATCAAGTCCGAAAAGGAAAGAAGATCAAAATCAGAATAAATCGAATCCCAACTAGTATCAGAAAAGGAGAGAAATTGTATCAGACAATCAAATCGCAATCAAGCTCCAATCAAAAATAATAACGTGAAACCAATAAGATCCAAGCCCACGAAAATCACAAAGATATATAAAAGGGAACGAAGTCACCTTCGAAAACCCTAAGCGGCCGCGAGATCAAAAGAAGAAGAACTTCGTTCAATCCTTTCATCTGGGCGTAAGGAAACAGACTGGAGAAAGTTCACCGGCGCCGTCATATCCGACGGTGAGCAAACGACTCCAAGGCTCAGACTATACCGTCATCATCGCCACTCAATCATATCACGTCACCGGTGCCGACTAGCTCACAGAGGCAAACTCCTTCTCGAGCTCAGATCAAGTCTCATCACCGCCCAGTTTCCGTCCACCGCTGATCGCAACACAAAACGTAAGCATCACATGCATAACATTTCATACTTGATGATTTGATGTTTTGACATTTTAGGGGTTTCAATATCGAAAAGAAAAGAGGCAACGACGATGGAACGAGACAGAGCGAACAAGAGGGAACAAGGAACGAATGGCGCCGCCGGTTACACAATGAGGGTTTCCAAACCCTAATCAGTTACTTTAGTTGCAATGGGTTGGGACCGGGGTGATGACCGGCCCAATTCCCTTTTATTTTTTTTATTTTTACAATTTTATTTAATCTTTTAATTTTTTATATATTTTTAAATCTTATTAAAACTCTTTTAATCTTTTAATATTTTTAAATCTCTTCTTTTTTTTAAAATAAAATAAAACTCTTTTTTTTATTAAATTAAACTTTTTTTGATTAACTAAGTAAAACTTTTTTTAAATTAAAACTCTTTTTTTAAAATTAAAAACCATTATTCCTGTGGCAAATTTAACTTAGTTTTTCTCTCTTAAGAGCTTGTAGATAAATATCACAAATAAACGACAAAAGTCTCAAAAAAATCTCACAACTTCTTTGACTGATGTCTTGTTTCGGCTTGCTAACCACGTCATTTGTTTTGCAGCTTAGTCATGTTATCGTCAATTTATTTTTTATTCCAATTTTCATTATAAACTACTTCTCATCTGTAACCTCGCGAACTAACAATCGCTCTTTAAATTCTGCCCTTAAATTTCTGCTTGTATGGTTTAAATTATGACATTATCTGTCTGTTGCATGATTCCAGTATCTCACGCTTCCACCAATATTTTGTCACTGTCGCACTCTGAAGGAATTAGGTCTAGCATTTGACCGCCGTGTCAATAGTCCTCAACTTCAAACCCTTACAACCTCACAAACCCTAATTTTCACAAATGCCTCGCCGCAGGCAAGATTATAATTTTACCCCTAGCATTAGGTCAAAGAGCCGTCGCGCTCATTTTAGGGTTTCCCGCCGTGGAATCCCTAATTTAACCTTAATTTCAACTTAACAATTCAACGTAGAGATTTGGAGTTTCTACACTCCGCGTAAGCGTGCCCTTAAGACATGTTTATTCCCCTTGAGACCTTGACCACAGTCAAGAAGTCTCTAACCTCCCTTTTGAGGGGAACTACGATTACTCTGATTCCACTCCCGTAAGGATACGTAGGCACAAGATGCGATGTCTTGCCGAGTAAACTTAGAATTAACCCCTTAGGTTTATTTTCTCACTTTTAATCCCTTAGTACATATACTTTAAGCAAACAAATAAAGCAAATAGTAAATATCTGAACAAAAGGTTCCTGTAGAGTACTACAGAAGTTTAGGGTGCTAATACCTTCCCTAAATTTAACCAACCCCCGAACCCTAGATCTTTCCCCGCATTGTGTTTACGATGCAAAAATAGGTTTCCCTCTTTTGACCTTTTCCTTCGGATAAATCAAAGAGCGGTTGTGAATTGAATTGCGATTCAAACTCATTAATAGTTTGTGATCCTATTTCCACCGCAACAGAAAATGGCGACTTCACTGGGGAGTGTCCTAACTTTTGAGGGTTATCCCTAACTTGTTCATATTTATTACTATCTGTGTTTTTTTGCATGTATATATTTGTGCTTTGATTGTGGGACTGTTCCTTGTGCTGTGAGATAGGTCCTAACCCGGATCTAGTGTACCTTAGGTAAATGGCAATAGACCAAGGAAACTGTACGACGTATATCGATACGGTTGATCTGGTGGCCATAGTTAGTGCGACTTCTTGGTTGGTGCTTATATTCCTTAAGTCAAGTTGAGGATAATATTGAGGCTGCCATATGTTGTCAATGCACTAACTGACTTTTAGAACCCTAGTTAACTCATCTTGGCCTTTAGAAAGTAGTGAGGTAACCGGCTTTGGTGCAGACTGAAGTTGGTTGACACTCGATACTACGCTCATTGAGATCTTAAACTTGGAGGGTTTTGGTTGGCAAGTAAGTTGCCTTCTGAACAACCACCCTTGTGAAGGATCAATGATATTGAGATCCCTTAGAACCTGGTTACTTTTGTAGGACAGGATGAACCATCTAACTTCAGGGGAGGGTACTTGCCTTTGAACCTCATGCAAGCCTTTGACCTAGGACTTTGTGTGTTTTCATACATTGCATCCATAAAGCATCTCATCGCATTGTATTTCATGGAGTTCAAACATCATTTATGGATATCGCGGGATACCATAAATAAGAAAAATATATAAAATGGAAAAAACAAGAAAAAGATTTCCTTGGTACCCCACGACATTAGTAAATGTTTAGAATTCCATGAAATCTTCATTTACATTCACATTTTAGCATCATACTTTTGCATTGCATGTGTCTCCCGATTTCTCACACTCGGTTCTCTCACCTTCCAGTTTTGTCACCCTGAGTTCTCGGCACCCATACAACACCAGAGCTCAAACTCGGAAAAGAATGGAGGATCAGGCAAAAGAGATTGATCGCCTTAGCAATGAACTTGAAGACCTTCGAGGGGGTATGGGGCGTATGATGGAATTGTTACATGTCATGAATGCTAAGATGGATACCCAGCCCACTGTTGTTTCTGAGATTACCGGCGTTACTGTGGACCCTCCACCAAGTGTGACCGTAGCAAGGGACCCACCTTATGGTCTTGCTCCCGGTTTTGTGCCTCCTCAAGCCACTGTTCCGATTAATCAACCTGTTCAGCAAGCCGTGCCTTTATTGTCTGAAGTTTCTAGGGGGGCTCCTATCTTTGCACCACCTGTTGTACACACTCGTGCGCAACCGTACTTCAATGAGACAGTTTTTGATAATCTTGATGAGAATGTTGAGGGTTATGAGAAACATGATAAGCTTCGTGAGGAAGTGAACACTATCGTCCAGAGATTGAAAAAGGTAGAGGGTGATCAAATTTTTGGGACTGCTGCAAGGGATGTTTGTTTGGTCTCAGGTTTAGTTATTCCCCCGAAGTTCAAAACTCCGAACTTCGATCGTTATGAAGGTGCCACCTGTCCTAAGAGTCATCTGATCATGTATTATCGCAAAATGGCTGCCCATGTTGAGAATGATAAACTGATGATTCATTGCTTCCAAGACAGTTTGAAGGGTGCTTCTTCCAAGTGGTATTTAACTTTAGACCAGTCTCGCATTAAGAGTTTTCAAGATTTATCTGACGCTTTCATCAAACACTACAAGTACAATATGGATCTGGCTCCTGACAGAAGACAGTTGCTGAGTATGTCACAAAAGAATTCTGAGTCATTCAAAGAGTATGCTCAAAGGTGGAGAGAGACTGCTTCGCAGGTAGAACCTCCTTTGACCGAGAAAGAGTTAGCTGATTGGTTTGTCGACACAGTCCGTCCAGAATTTTACGAGAGAATGGTGGGTAGTGTGACTTCAAATTTCTCCGACATCGTTGCTGTGGGTGTCAAGATTGAATTGGGTATGAAGAGTGGTAAAATGACAAATAATCATGGCGCTTCTAAGGATTAGCCGAAGAAACCTCCGTATAGCTCCCAGAAAAAGAAGGAGAGTGAGACTAATGCTATATCCTCTGGTAGACCAAGGGAACGCTTTTATCGGCATCCGCAAGGTTATGCTCAACCTCAAGGGTACCCAGTCCAATATGCTCAACAACCCTATGTGGCAGCTATTACACCTTCTTTCAATCAACAGGTTCCCATGTATCAACCTATGCAACAATCTCCTGTTTATCCGCCTCCTGTCAACTACCTACAGGCGCCCAACGCTCCTGCTCCTCAACAGCCAGAGAGTCCGGCTCCTCGCCGGAATGTTCCGAATAGAAGAACGTATAAGCCTTGTCCGCCGATTCCGATGACCTTCACCGAGTTGTATCCCTCTTTGGTCAAGCAAGGTCTCATCACTACTCGGGCTTTGGGCCCGCCTCCTAATCCTCTACCCGCCAATTACAACGCCGCCGCTCATTGTTTATTTCATGAGGGTGCGCCTGGTCATGATCTGGAGAATTGTTATGCTCTCAAAAACATTGTCAGGGATTTATTGGAAAAGAAGATTTTGTCATTTGAAGATCCTCAACCGAATGTTAAGAAGAACCCTTTTCCTAACCATGAGAGTGTCAATGCCATTGGTGCTGATTCGGAAGAAGGTTATGCCCTTGATGTTGATCAGATTAAGACTCCTCTCAAGATGTTCCATTCGAAACTGTTTGAGGCTGGTTTAGTAGATACTTCCCACGTTGCATGCGTAAGTTGTGAAGCCAGTATCAAGGGTTGTGTGTTGGTTCAGAATGATGTTCAGAGGTTAATTAATGAGGGTGTTTTACAAGTGACAAGCCAAGCCAAGAAGGATGTAGTCGCTGTGGTTGAGCCTGTTTTCCATCAGCCTGAATCAAAGGGTAAGGTACCAGTGTTTAATTTATCAGGGGCAGGCTCCGCCAACCTCGTGTTCGGTATACCGAGGTCGTATATCCCTGAAGTGAATCAGCCTAAGCCTATAGTTATTCGAAGACCGAGTCCGTTTCCTTTCAGTGATCCTAAAGCTGTGCCTTGGAAATATGACGTGACTATGATTGACAAGGAGTCTGGGAAGGTTATCCCAAATGAAGAGGTTAAGGGCACGGTGACCAATATCGCAGAGGCAAGCAGGATGACTCGCAGTGGCCGTGTGTATACTCCCCGTTCTAATGAGGTTCCACCTAAGGAGACCACTAATATCCCAGTGGCCGTCAAAGACAAAGGAAAGGGAGCCGTTACGAATGATGAAGATGCTGAGTTTTTGAGGATCATCAAGAAAAGTGACTATAAAGTTATCGATCAACTTCATCAGACTCCTTCCAAGATCTCAATTCTATCTCTGTTAATGAATTCACCCGCTCATAGGATGGCCTTGCAGAAGGTTTTGACTCAAGCACATGTGGATCAAGATATTAGCACCAGTCGATTTAATAGTGTGATTGCCAATCTAACCGCCTGTAACACCCTCAGTTTCAGCAATGAAGAGTTACCGAAGGAGGGTCCGAACCATAATCGTGCTTTACATATATCGGTAAAATGTCAGGAGGACAATTTAGCGAGAGTGCTAGTAGACACCGGCTCTTCTCTGAATGTTCTACCCAAGAGGGTTCTTGATAAGTTGGCTTGTAAAGAGACTGTGTTGAAACCCACTCCTTTGGTCGTCAAGGCTTTCGATGGCTCTCGTCGATCGGTAATGGGGGAGGTTGAGCTTCCTATCCTGATTGGTCCGCAAATTTTTAATGTCACGTTTCAAGTCATGGACATTAATCCCAATTACAGTTGTTTACTCGGAAGGCCGTGGATTCATGCCGCTGGGGCAGTGACCTCAACATTACATCAAAGGATGAAATTCGTGATCGATGGAAAGTTGGTTATTATACACGGTGAGGAGGATCTGATGGTCAGCAACCTGACCTCTTTCCGTTACATCGAGGCCGATGAGAATGCTTTAGACATTTCCTTTCAAGCACTTGAGATCGCCAATGCTGTTCTGCTGGAGGTCGAAGAGACAGTGGGTCAGGGTAATCCATCTTTTGCATCTCTGAAGAGTACCAAATCAACAATTGACAGGGGCATTCCTGAAGGTTGGGGAGAGGTAATTGATGTCAAGACCAAGACTGATCGCTCTGGGTTGGGTTACAAACCAACTCAGAATGGAGCTGCCACGACTGTCGAAGGGCGTCCGAAGGTTATCCAAGAGGTATTTGTCAGCGGAGGCTTCCAAGTCAATGCCATCAGCGACTGTGAAGAAAATGAAGAGCTGAGCAACCTGGTGTTTAAGGGTGATGCAGTTTTGAACAACTGGGAGGCCGTAGAGATCCCTGTTATTTTTCCCTTGTCAAAGTAATTGTATTTTTTAAGTTTCATTTACATATTCAAATAAAAATCTGTAGCTCTGCCCAAGGCTATAGGGTCGTTTTGTCGGGCCACCTTTCATTTCTAAAAAGATATTAATAAAAGCATTTTGTTCAATTCCACTTTGGTTCATTTGCGTTTTTCGTTTTCACCTTTAAAAATGAAATTGGCAACTTTCCTTCAAAAAAATAATAATAAAAAAAAAACAGCATTTCATTCTTACATGTCTTCGAGCATTTTAATTAAGTAAGCCTTCCATCATGCAGAGATATCGTAAGCCTTATTGGATCCAATGACTTTACTGACACTCCTGACTGGGATGCACCCATCAATCAAGCTGAGGACGAGGGTGAAGAGGATTTTGAAGTACCCGCGGAACTGACAAGATTGATTGAGTACGAGTACACAGAGCTTCAACCGCATAAAGAGCAGGTGGACCTAATTAATCTCGGTACGGATGAGATCAAGAAAGAGGTCAAGATTGGTGCAATGCTTGGGACAGAGATTAGGCCAAGGTTGATTGAGTTGTTAAAAGAGTATATTGATGTGTTTGCATGGTCGTATCAAGATATGCCGGGCCTAGACACGGATATTGTTGTTCACAAGCTGCCGCTTAAGCCAGATTGTCCACCTATCAAGCAGAAACTCCGAAGAACGAGACCCGACATGGCTTTGAAGATTCGAGATGAGGTTAAAAAGCAGTTGGATGCAGGTTTCTTGGCAGTCGCAAAATATCCAGATTGGGTTGCCAACATTGTGCCAGTACCCAAGAAGGACGGTAAAGTTAGGATGTGTGTAGACTACAGGGATCTGAACAAAGCAAGTCTAAAAGACGACTTCCCACTGCCACATATTGATACACTGGTAGACAATACGGCCAGTTTTGCGTTGTTCTCATTTATGGATGGTTTCTCCGGCTATAATCAGATCAAGATGGATCCCGATGATCGAGAGAAGACTACTTTCATTACTCCTTGGGGAACCTTCTGCTACAAAGTCATGCCCTTCGGTTTAAAGAATGCAGGGGCAACTTACCAACGTGCCATGACCACTCTCTTTCATGATATGATGCACAAAGAAATTGAGGTGTATGTGGACGATATGATAGCCAAATCTCAGAGTGAAGAGGAGCATTTAGACCACTTGTTGAAGCTGTTTGAACGACTCAGGAAATATCAGTTGAAATTGAATCCTGCAAAATGTACCTTCGGTGTCAGATCTGGAAAACTGCTTGGTTTCATTGTTAGCCAGCGAGGGATTGAGGTGGATCCTGACAAAGTCCGAGCCATTCAAGATATGCCGGCTCCGCGAACCGAGACGCAAGTTAGGGGTTTTCTGGGACGTCTGAATTATATTTCCAGGTTTATCTTTAATATGACCGCTACTTGTGAGCCGATATTCAAGCTGCTTTGCAAGGGGCAGACAGTTGAGTGGAACCCTGATTGTCAGAAAGCGTTCGAGAAGATTAAGGGTTATTTGCAAGATCCCCCTATTCTGATCCCGCCCGTACCTGGAAGACCTTTGTTTATGTACCTTACTGTGCTCGAGAAGTCTATGGGTTGTGTGCTTGGACAACATGATGAGACTGGGAAAAAGGAACGTGCGATCTATTACCTGAGCAAGAAGTTTACCGATTGCGAAAACAGATACTCACCATTAGAGAAAACTTGTTGTGCATTGGCATGGGCCGCTAAGCGCCTTCGGCAGTATATGGTCTGTCATACCACGTTATTGATTTCTAAAATGGATCCGATCAAGTATATTTTTGAAAAACCTGCTCAAACCGGGAGGCTAGCCCGTTGGCACATGTTGTTATCCGAATATGACATCCAGTATGTACCCCAGAAGGCGATTAAGGGTAGTATCTTATCTGATTACCTTGCAGACCAGCCAGTTGAAGATTATGAACCTCTTAAGCTCGATTTTCCTGATGAGGATATTTTGTTGATTAAAAGAGATTGTGAAGAGCCAGATCCGAGCGAAGGTCCAGAACCAGGTCTTTGGTGGAAGATGATGTTTGATGGCTCCTCGAATTTTAATGGGCATGGTATAGGCGCCGTTTTGATGAATCCAAAAGGCGGATTCACTCCATTTACAGCAAGGTTGGACTTTGAGTGTACTAATAATATCGCAGAATATGAAGCATGTATTCTTGGCCTCGAAGCCGCAATTCACCTCCGAATCAAACTTCTTAAAGTAAGTGGTGACTCAGCCTTGGTTATCTACCAGGTACAGGGCAAATGGGAAACGAAGAATGAGAAGTTAATCCCTTATAAGGACTACATTATTGAGCTGATCAAGTATTTCGACGAGATAGAGTTCGAGCATGTTCCTAGATCCGAGAATCACGTAGCCGATGCTTTAGCCATGTTAGCATCCATGTGGAAAGTTAAGTTCGTTAATGAAGCACCTCTTATCCATATTGAGCGCAAGGTTGAGCCCGCTTATTGTCAGATGGTCGAAGAAGTTGAGGTGGATGAAAAGCCTTGGTTTCACGATATCAAGAACTATCTCGTCAAGCAAGAGTATCCCGATGGCGCTACTGGTCTGGACAAAAAGACATTGAGAAGATTGGCGTCCAAGTTCTTTATCAGTAATGGTGTGTTGTACAAGAGAAATCACGACATGGTCCTGCTCAGATGTGTTGATAAACAGGAAGCGGACATGTTACTACAGGAAATTCATGAGGGGACCTTCGGAACCCATGCCAATGGTTATGCTATGTCCAAGAAGATGTTAAGGGTCGGGTATTACTGGTTAACCATGGAAGCCGACTGTATCCAATACGCTAGGAAATGCCATAAGTGCCAAATTTATGCTGATAAAATGCACGTACCTCCGTCACCGTTGAATGTTTTGTCTTCACCATGGTCGTTCTCTATGTGGGGCATTGACATGATTGGGGCAATTGAGCCGAAAGCTTCTAATGGACATCGTTTTATCCTTGTTGCCATTGATTATTTCACCAAGTGGGTAGAGGCTGCCTCCTACACCAACGTGACCAAGCAAGTGGTTGCCCGCTTCATCAGGAAAGAGATCATCTGCCGTTATGGAGTCCCAAGCCGGATAATAACTGACAATGGCACCAATCTGAACAACAAGACTATGAAAGAGCTGTGTGATAGCTTCAAGATCACTCACCACAATTCTTCTCCGTACCGTCCTAAGATGAATGGAGCTGTTGAAGCTGCAAATAAGAATATCAAGAAGATCCTGCAAAAGATGGTTGTGACTTACAAAGATTGGCATAAGATGTTACCGTTTGCTTTGCATGGATACAGAACCTCAGTGAGAACTTCGACAGGAGCAACACCTTTCTCATTGGTGTATGGAATGGACGCCGTGCTCCCCATCGAAGTAGAGATACCTTCGCTAAGAGTGTTAATGGAGGCTGAACTTGAGGAAGCTGAGTGGGTTCAAGACAGATTGGATCAGTTGAATCTCATTGACGAGAAGCGTTTGACAGCCATGTGCCATGGGCAATTATATCAGAAACGGATGAAAAGAGCGTTTGATAAGAAGATTCGTATCCGTGAGTTCCGTCAAGGAGAGCTCGTACTCAAAAAGATCTTGCCAGTACCCAAAGATATGCGTGGAAAGTGGATGCCCAATTATGAAGGCCCGTTCGTTGTAAAGACTGTCTTCTCCGGAGGGTCTCTAATACTTACGACAATGGACGGTGAAGAACTAGCACATCCCGTGAATTCTGATGCAGTCCGAAAATATTATGCCTAAAGACCCGCTAAGTCGAAAACCTGCAAAAGGCGACTTAGGCAAAAGTAAGGGTTGACAAAAAAAAAAGCAATAATAAAAAGCTCGCTAAGTTGAAAACCCGAAAGGGCGGCTTAGGCAAAAAAGAGCGTCCCGGTGGATTGAAAACCCGAAAGGGCGGTCCAGGCAAAAGTTAGGGACAAAGGCATTTCATTGCATCAGAAGACACTGATTATCTCGAACACACTTTTCGCATGAGAGCCATGTTTCAGTTCTTTCATCCTTGCCCAAAGCAGGATTCTGGATTAGTCTTAGTTATTAGTGTCAGTAGGTGTCGTTGGATTCGATGTAACCTTTTTCCCATGTTGCCAATTTCAAAATGTAATCATCTGTGGAGCTATGCCTTCAGCAAGCAGCCACCCTTTAATAAAAGATACCATCTCGTTACTTACATTCCTTGGTGCATTGCTCTTTATTTTCTATTGTTATGCAAAATGCGTTTATTCTTAAAATTTGAAAATGAAAGGTGCATTGTAGATTTTTCAAAACTGTTTTTTTCAAAAAAAACAAAACAAATTTGAAATGTAATAAATTACTTTGACTAGTGGAAATTCCTACAGGATCTCTTCATTCCCCGGAAATATCATTATTGCAGAAGCACTTTCAAACCAGTGCCCAGTGATAGTCCCCAGAGAGACTATAAGTTGACCACTTGTTCTTGGGTAACTCAAAAGTGTCCCTCAGGTTTTCTTCTCCCCATGTGAAGATGTGATACTGTACACCCAAGCAGATTATCTTCTCCCCAGAGAATTCAGAACTTTAAAACCAGATTTGATTCTACCATTGATCTTTCTTACCCATGATTGACGTATTGGTTGCAGAGAACGCAGGGTATCTCCGTTGAGATGTTTATTTCGTCTCTCGTTCTGTCTCTAGTCTATTTCGTCAACATACGCAGGGGCATAAGCATCACATGCCTATTTCATTTCATATTCATTACATATTCATTACATACTCATTACATACTCATTTCATAACATCTTGCATACATAAACATTAACATATATTCACATTAACATATGCATCAACATATGCAGTAGCATTCACAGGTTCATTATGTTTCACCATCATTTGGTTGTTACCGCCGAGTAACTGGGTTTATCCACTCTCTCCAAATAGACTGTTAGCCCTAAGCATAAAATACTTACTTGTTTCCAGTTTCCCCACAGAGCTCGATCCTCGTGGATGACGGTTACTTCAGCTATCTTTCCTCGCCAGGATTAGATATTTACCCTCCGAGATCATTCCCTCGATGGAGTTCTGACTACCAGTCTTCTTTCTAGCTCGATCCTGGATTGAATCTCAGTCTTGTCGGTCGTCAATCCCAACCGGACGTGCATTTATTTTGCACCATCTAAAAAACTTCACCATACCATGGCAGATACGCGACTGTTCTCGCCCGAGAAGTTTATCACTATACCCGGACGTGCATTTATTTTGCACTATCTTTCAAGAAAATCAACTGCAATCCTTTACAAATACACGCCAGTTCACGCCTGGAAAATATATCAGTACAATACTTTACAATCCTACAGGTTACAACCCTTTACACTTTACATTTTACAGCATCAGCATACGACATTTCTCACCTAAGAGGTCGATCCTATCCTCATTATGACTCGCAGCAAATGACCATCTCCATGGAGCAGTTGGGCTTCCATTTACCTGCCGTCTTGAGGTTTGAACCAAATCGTATTCAGGAGAGCACGATCTTGAGTTACGGGAAGGTTTGAGCGAAATCATATTCAGGAGAGCACGATTCTGAGTTATGAAGAAGTTCATTTATCCTTTAGTAAAAGAAGGAACGGAATCATATTCAGGAGAGCACGACTCTGAGTTATGAGGAAGTTCAGTTGGCCGTTTTTCAGGAGAGCACGATTCTGAAGAATGAAGAAATTTCAGGAGCGAAATCATATTCAGGAGAGCACGATTCTGAGTTATGAGGAAGTTCGATCATCCAGTTTCATATTCAGGAGAGCACAATTCTGAAATATGAAGAAATTCAGTCATCCAGTTTCATATTCAGGAGAGCACGATTCTGAAGTATGAGGAAGTTCAATTAGCCCTTTTCATATTCAGGAGAGCACGATTCTGAAGTATGAAGAATTTCATTTACAAGAAAGAGCCAAATCATATTCAGGATAGCACGATTCTGACGTATGAGGAAGTTCAGTTAGTCCTTTTCATGTTCAGGAGAGCACGATCTTGAAGCATGAAGAAGTTTATTTATCCTTCAGTAAGAGAAGAATCAGAATCGTATTCCAGGCGCCGACCTTAAATGCGAGAAGATTTATTTATCAGATAAGCAGCAGCCTCTTTATTTGAGTGCTTATCCATTTTTGCGCATAAGTCCCTTCCAACGATAAGTGACAGTTCTCCCGAGAAACTTATCAGGGCATTTCCCATTAAAGTCCATTTATTTTGGCATACAGTCGGTCTTTACCCTGTATATTTGATACGGATTTCCGAGAAGTTCGTTTGATCCTGTCACGAGGGATAGTTTACAGAAGCTTGGATGTTATTCTTTGCTCAATGCTCCAGCATTCGGTAATCGATCTTACAATCGTACGTGATCCAGTTTTATTTTTAGATTCCCCAGTGGAGGCCGTCTCACAGATGCCATCTCCATTTGAGGATCTTGTTCCTTTTTCTAAAAGTGACAATTGGTCATTCGCACCAGTTGACTATCATTTTTTAGAATTCCCCCAGTGTTGTACTGTGTCTCAGCGCATCACTGTCCCCAGTGTGTTCTTCTCATGGCGTCTGTCTCGGTGTCGTCATGTTCGTCAGCATTTTCGCATTCATTATTCCAGCATACGCATCATATCATAGTCATGGCATCATCTGCATTAAGTCGTTCCAGTTTTGTCCGTAGCATATCGTCGCATATAAGGGCAAAATTTTCGGTTATCTATATTTAAATCTCTCCACCACGATTCCTCGAGTCTCTGTCACTCAAATCGTCCGGTGTAGCTATTTAAATAGGGGCAACTGTAATACCCCAAATTTTACCCTCATATTTAGTCAGTCATTTCGCATATCATCTCATATGAACATTTGCTAACCACTAACAGGTTAGGGAGGTGTTTGTTTTGCAGATTTGGTCCCAGGGGTATTTTGGTCATTTCACGCAAATTCTGCTAATTTCTTGAAAACGGGCTGTTATTACGTTCTGAGGCATTTATTTGCCATTTGGGTCAAGGTGCTAGTATGTTTTGTCAGGAATATGATTGGACTCGGGGCCGTGCTTTGTTTGATTCTGAAACGTTTCCAAACAGTTTTGTTTCCTTTTATAAAGTTGGGTTGGAAAGGAAGTGGATACTGTTAAGGTTACTTTGAGAAGTGATGTGATCAACGAGATTTTAATTCGAATTTGTTTGGAGGGCGGGATATCATTTATAAAAGGCAAAGGAGAAGTAAGTTTTGAACTTTGTGTTCATAAGTACTTATAAGTTACAACTCAAGAAGGAATTTAAGTGATTCTGAATTATTATTCGGGGATACTTCGAATTTACAATTGAGAAAATAAATATGAATATTTGTTGAATTTCATTTCATAAATATTTATAGTTTACAAATTGATAAATGAATTTGAATTGGGTTTACAAGAGTTTTCATTCACAATCAGTATCTATCCTAAATCCTAAAAGTTCCTAAGGGTCTTCATGCTGTCTTTAAGCTTCACCGCAAATCTCGACTAACCTGCACATCAAAACAGAACAAGCAATATAGAAAATGTTAGAGGTTTTTGACACTCTCAGAACAGTGTCATCATCGAGTGCCGGGAGTGGCACGACCGAAGCCGCGTCCCACTCCCACTTCCGAACCTCAACCTCGGCTACCGACCGGCAGCATCTGTTCCATTGTGGGACAGCCGAGAAAGAGAGGTAAAAGAAGCGTTTTTGGGTCGAAAGGATTTGCGCTAAAGTTGGATTCACATGAATGCCTATCAAGTAAATATGGTGGGATGCCATCAAGTAAAACCAGGATCCCAAACTAATTTCATACAGCCAAGTTGGAACTGAGTTCAGACTCCACAAGTGGATAATCAAACGTATCAGCAGCAAATCCATAAAAAACGATGAGAATCCGAACTGCATTAGGTACCGAAGCGTCATTATCAAATCAGAAACCAATTCATCGGTACCCACATGAAACAGAAGTCTAACATCAGAACACATGGACAACTGCACCAGATGAATCAGAAAAAAAGAATTCAGCAGCAGTAATATCCCAGGCTAGATATCAGAACCGAATTGCATCAATCACAGCCAAACTATCAAAAAGTCAGGGACATAAAAAATAGGCTGCATCGAAAGAATCAAATCTAAGCAATAAGATAACTAATTTCAGAATAATTCCCAGCACGATTCGAAGACGCAATTGACATAGGCTCAGACACACATGGTGTCATCATCACCGTCTCAAACAACCTGAGAGGAAAAAATAGAAATGTCAATGCGACAAGGTAGTTCAGCCACAAGCATCAAATGGCAAGCAAAGCATCTACGATAACAATGCAATATCAATGATGAGCAGCTGCAAACATCATGATATCAGGAGTAACATTGGCAACAGCATAGTACCGCCATCCTCAAGCGTTTCAAAGCCAACTGTGAACATCATCAGCAACACCAGTTCAACACCTCCAAGTCAATTGCAAGAAAAACCTCCACAACAGCAGTACATCAAATACCAACCTCAAGCACCAAGCATGCCAGCTGCGAACAACAATAGCAAATATCAGTTGCAAGCAAGCTACAGTTAACAATAGAAATATCAATAATCTCGGTTCATCATCTGCAGCAACAACAACATATTAACCATCAAAGCAATTCGAGGTCCAAGAGTAAATATAGGAGAAGGATGTATTTTTAGCCCTCAGGGGTTCATCATTGGGCAAGGATCGAGTAGCCAGGAGGACTATGGCCGTGGCCATTATCAAACTCCCTACCAAGCATCGAAAATCGAAATAAGGCAACTGTTTCGAGCAACTCAATGTAATTCGCAAGGCAACTACATCCAACAACCCAATATGGCTCAGACTATTAAGTCGTCATCACCGTTATGTCCTTTCTCGCCAATGGCCCAAGACCGGCAGCCTCTGAACTTATTTGCACCTGAAAGAAGAAGAAGAAAAGTAAGCTTATGCTCCAAGACTGATAACCAAACTGAATAGAAACATAAAACTGAACCAATCTTATTGTTTTTACAACCAAACAAACAGTTGAAAAGATTAGAGACTACTCGAGTTAGGGACTGCCCACGAGGCTAAGTTCAGAAATTCGAATCAAAGGCCAGGACGGCGTTGAGTCCGACATCACAGAGAGCCAAACTCATCAGAAAACGAAGTAGTCGTTATGCAGAAAAAGCCTATCAGAAAAGCCACAGAGTTAAGAAAAACATCATATCCGAAGCCAAGGGTCAAGCGGTTCATCCCCTATCAAGTAAGTAATTGTGCATTGAGGCCGAAGTGGAGTTCACCTGAAAACCAGACAAATCCATATCAGAAACAGGTCAATATCAGATAGATTGAACCAAACCAGATATCAAAGAGTAAATCCGGAACCATATCCATGGATATCCAAAACAAATCTGAATCAACATCTGAAAAGGAAATCAAGTCGATATTAGAAAGATATCCAGACAAATCCATAACTCAATCAAGTCCGAAAAGGAAAGAAGATCAAAATCAGAATAAATCGAATCCCAACTAGTATCAGAAAAGGAGAGAAATTGTATCAGACAATCAAATCGCAATCAAGCTCCAATCAAAAATAATAACGTGAAACCAATAAGATCCAAGCCCACGAAAATCACAAAGATATATAAAAGGGAACGAAGTCACCTTCGAAAACCCTAAGCGGCCGCGAGATCAAAAGAAGAAGAACTTCGTTCAATCCTTTCATCTGGGCGTAAGGAAACAGACTGGAGAAAGTTCACCGGCGCCGTCATATCCGACGGTGAGCAAACGACTCCAAGGCTCAGACTATACCGTCATCATCGCCACTCAATCATATCACGTCACCGGTGCCGACTAGCTCACAGAGGCAAACTCCTTCTCGAGCTCAGATCAAGTCTCATCACCGCCCAGTTTCCGTCCACCGCTGATCGCAACACAAAACGTAAGCATCACATGCATAACATTTCATACTTGATGATTTGATGTTTTGACATTTTAGGGGTTTCAATATCGAAAAGAAAAGAGGCAACGACGATGGAACGAGACAGAGCGAACAAGAGGGAACAAGGAACGAATGGCGCCGCCGGTTACACAATGAGGGTTTCCAAACCCTAATCAGTTACTTTAGTTGCAATGGGTTGGGACCGGGGTGATGACCGGCCCAATTCCCTTTTATTTTTTTTATTTTTACAATTTTATTTAATCTTTTAATTTTTTATATATTTTTAAATCTTATTAAAACTCTTTTAATCTTTTAATATTTTTAAATCTCTTCTTTTTTTTAAAATAAAATAAAACTCTTTTTTTTATTAAATTAAACTTTTTTTGATTAACTAAGTAAAACTTTTTTTAAATTAAAACTCTTTTTTTAAAATTAAAAACCATTATTCCTGTGGCAAATTTAACTTAGTTTTTCTCTCTTAAGAGCTTGTAGATAAATATCACAAATAAACGACAAAAGTCTCAAAAAAATCTCACAACTTCTTTGACTGCTGTCTTGTTTCGGCTTGCTAACCACGTCATTTGTTTTGCAGCTTAGTCATGTTATCGTCAATTTATTTTTTATTCCAATTTTCATTATAAACTACTTCTCATCTGTAACCTCGCGAACTAACAATCGCTCTTTAAATTCTGCCCTTAAATTTCTGCTTGTATGGTTTAAATTATGAAATTATCTGTCTGTTGCATGATTCCAGTATCTCACGCTTCCACCAATATTTTGTCACTGTCGCACTCTGAAGGAATTAGGTCTAGCATTTGACCGCCGTGTCAATAGTCCTCAACTTCAAACCCTTACAACCTCACAAACCCTAATTTTCACAAATGCCTCGCCGCAGGCAAGATTACAATTTTACCCCTAGCATTAGGTCAAAGAGCCGTCGCGCTCATTTTAGGGTTTCCCGCCGTGGAATCCCTAATTTAACCTTAATTTCAACTTAACAATTCAACGTAGAGATTTGGAGTTTCTACACTCCGCGTAAGCGTGCCCTTAAGACATGTTTATTCCCCTTGAGACCTTGACCACAGTCAAGAAGTCTCTAACCTCCCTTTTGAGGGGAACTACGATTACTCTGATTCCACTCCCGTAAGGATACGTAGGCACAAGATGCGATGTCTTGCCGAGTAAACTTAGAATTAACCCCTTAGGTTTATTTTCTCACTTTTAATCCCTTAGTACATATACTTTAAGCAAACAAATAAAGCAAATAGTAAATATCTGAACAAAAGGTTCCTGTAGAGTACTACAGAAGTTTAGGGTGCTAATACCTTCCCTAAATTTAACCAACCCCCGAACCCTAGATCTTTCCCCGCATTGTGTTTACGATGCAAAAATAGGTTTTCCCTCTTTTGACCTTTTCCTTCGGATAAATCAAAGAGCGGTTGTGAATTGAATTGCGATTCAAACTCATTAATAGTTTGTGATCCTATTTCCACCGCAACAAGGAGTCACACAATCCTTAACAGCCCAGGGAACCACTTCAAATGACTGACATGGAGTTTCAATGTATTCACCTTCTACTTCCATATACTTGAAAGTGTTTACATGGCTGACAAAGTATTCTTCCTCTCCAAAGACAGTAACAACTTTTCCATTCACCGGATATCTCAACTTTTGATGTAATGTGGAGGTCACAGCACCTGCCCCATGGATCCAGGGACGACCAAGCAGACATGAGTATGAAGGACGAATATCCATCACATAGAATGTAGCAGTGAACACCTGAGAGCCAACCTTGATTGGAAGATCAATTTCCCCATGCACTACTCTTCTAGAACCATCAAAAGCCTTTACCACAATATTACTGGGCTTCAATACCGTATCTTCAGGACTCAGCTTGTTCAGGACTTCCTTAGGCAACACATTCAGAGAGGAACCATTGTCTATCAGCACATGAGACAGGGTAGTGCCCCTGCATTCAATTGAAATATGCAAGGCCCTGTTATGATCCCTCTTGGCAGGGGTCAAATCAGCATCAGAAAATCCTAACCCGTTGTCATAGGTCAGGTGAGCAACACAATTCTCAAACTGGTCCACAGAAATTGCACTGGGTACATGAGCCATCTTTAGAAACTTGATCAATGACTTGGCATGAGCCTCAGAACATAATAACAGGGAGAGCATAGAAATCTTTGAGGGAGTATGCCCCAGCTGATCAACAATATCATAATCACTCTTGCGAATGATTTTCAATACTTCTTCCATCTGCTTAGAGAGGTCATCAGCAGCTGGCACATCAGTAGATACAGGCTCAATAACAGGACCCTTGCCCCGAGCATCAGTGGTGGAAGTAACAGCAGGAGTAACTGCACTCTTAGAAGCAACTGGAGGAGAGAAGACTCTTCCACTACGAGTGATCTTGCTAGATCCAGCAATATTATCAATGTCAACAGGCATATCAGGTAAAGGCTCCTGCTTGACACCATGGATGTAAACATCAGACCCATAGTGCCAAGGCACAGCTTTGTCAGATGTATAAGGAATAGGACCAGGAGTGGTAATGATCAGAGGAGCTACTCTGGCTTCAGCAACAACTTTCACAGGACCTTCAGCAGTAATCTTGATTGGGCCCTGATGAGTGATTTTAATGGGACCCTTTGAAGTGATTCTTAGTGGTACTTTGTCAACCATGTCAACCTCTTCAATCTTCTTACCCTGAGTCAGATGATCCACCATACTTTCTACAGATGCTGGTCTTCTTTCATACACTATAGTATATTTATCCATGAGACGTTGAATCCCATCTCTCAAAATGAAGCAACTATCCGGCTTATAGGTACAATATAGACAATCTTCATGACAACCTGGAAAGATCCCAGCTTGTACTAACCTCTTTTTGATAACAGACAATGGTGTGCTCAACTCCATAACTGAATAGACATGCAGATCTTCATCAATATCTTCATCAATGGCATTGACAGTCTTCTCGTGATTTGGCATTGGAGCTGTAATCACATTTGGAGTACCTGGTGGATCAAACTCAATTTCTCCAGCATCAATCATATCCTGAATTTTGTTCTTCAAGACCCAGCAGTTATTAGTATCATGTCCTGGACAGTTTGAATGATATGCACATCGTGCATTGGGATTGTACTTGGGAGAGGTAACATTGGGATTCTGAGGGGCCTCCCTCAGGGTAATAAGTTCAGCTTTCAACAAGTGTTGCAATGCCTGAGCCATTGACATGTTGATCTTCGTGAACTGTCTTCTAGCCCTCTGTTGGTTGCCTTGAGGCTGCTCTGTTGTTGCAGGAGTTGGATTTGAAATATGAACTGCACTAACAGACTGATGCCTTCTGTTACGATCAGGCTGACCATACACAGCATTAGATTCTTTCTTCCCAGTGGGAGGCTTCTTTGCAGCTCCTGATGAAGAAGTGCCCACTTGGATCTTACCACTCTTGATACCATTCTCTACTCGCTCTCCTGTCATGATCAACTCAGTGAAGCCAGATGATGAGCTTCCAATGAGATGACTGTAAAACGGACCATTCAGCGTACACATGAACATATCAACCAACTCCCTATCAGTCAAAGGGGGTTGAACTCTTCCAGCTAAGTCTCTCCACTTCTGAGCATACTCCTTAAAGCTTTCTTTGGCACCCATAGACATGCTTTGAAGCTGCATGCGAGTGGGGGCTAAGTCAGCATTGTATTGATACTGCTTGTAGAAAGCTTCAGCAAGGTCATTCCAATCTCTGATGTTGACACTCTCCAACTGATAATACCACTCTAGCTGAGCTCCAGATAAACTCTCTTGAAAGAAATGGATCCACAACTTTTTATCAGCAGTGTGGGGTTGAATTCTTCTGACATAAGACCTCAGATGCAATTTGGGACAAGAGACCCCATCATAGACAACAAATGTAGGAACTTTGAACCCAATGGGTATGACCACCCCAGATATCAAGCTCAAATCCTCAAAATCCAGCCCAGATGATTTCTGTAATTCCATAGCATCCATTCTATCCACCAGCATCTTGAATTTGTCTTCGTTAGGCTCATGGTAGTAGTTAGCCTTAGAATCAGAGTCCCCCATAGTGTTGTGGAGACTGCCTCTCTCCTGCTCAGATTCTTCAGATTCATAGTCTTCAACATGTTCCTTGGTCTTGACAGGACCTTTGAACCTTCTTCCCATGTTGAACAGCCCAGCAGACCTTCTAGCCTTCTTAGTCTTCTTGGCCAGCAGTGTCTTCAATTCATCCTGCCCCTTGGATAGGTTCAGGATCAGCTCTTGGAACTGTGCATTCTGTGCCTGGAGATCCTTAACTGATTGTTCAAGAGCCATTGCTGAAATAAACAGCGAGAAGATGAGAAACCTGTGCACAATTATAAACCTGTGATGCAATGATATGGGAATGCATATGCAATGTTTTCAAGGACCGCAGGATTTAAATTTGCTTAAACAATCAAGAAAGTAACTTTTTATTAGTAATAACTTGTTTTGCCTTTTAGGCTTACAAAAAATGAAAACGAAATAAGTACAAAAGATGGGGTTTTAAGTCTCCCATGGACGTTTCCTCTTTGTGTTGAGGTATGAGTTGAGGTTTCGTTCCTCATGAAGTAGCTTTGTTAGCTCTAGGATCCTTGCTTGGCTTGCTTTGTAATGAGCCTCGAAAGTATCCCTTTGCTCTTTCAGTTGGATCCATGATCTCTGCAAGTCTTCCATATCAGTAGGCATGTCTGGGTGAAGGATGGTATAAGCTGTGTCTCCTTCAGCAACAGGTTCCATGGTAACTGGTAGGACGGCAGGATATGGCATCATGAGTGTCTGAGCACGAGATCGTACCCATCTGAGATAAGCCTCCATAGGAATAGTGTACTTAGGCTCCAGTGTCTTGCTGTCAATCCTGTTTACCTTTCCCCAAGCTTGGATGAATCTCTGACGGTAACCCTGAAGATCGTTGTCGTAATCAAACACAATGCCCTGAATCAACATGTCATGTGGACCATCGCTCCGGGCGTAACCAAACTGTCGTAAAGCTAGAGATGGGTTGTAGGTGATGCCTCCTCTTATGCCTAGAAGTGGCACATTAGGAAACTCCCCACAACGGTCAATGATGGTGACATTCTCCATAGATCTGGAGTACCAATGGATGTCTGAGTGAGAAAGTGACATGATCCTCTTGGACCATCTGAACCCTTGCTCATTCTTCATTACTGAGCGAGGAAGGTGAGAAATAAACCACCTAGAAAGTAAAGGTATGCAGCACATCAAAGTTCCTCTTGCCCTTGTAGTACGGGTGTGAAGAGAATGTAGGATGTCTCCAAGTAAGGTAGGCACTGGATTGTGACTCAGGAATATGTTGATGGCATGAACGTCTATGAACTGATCAGGATTGGGGAACAACACTAAGCCATAAATCAATAAGGCTAAGATCTCCTCAAAAGCATCGTAGCTCATAGCCTTCAAGAACATTTGAGCTTTATCCACTAATACCTTGGCAAGAATACCTTTAACTCCACTTCTCGTCTCTAGAACAATGTCAGACTTCTTCAGATGTAGAGCTGCAGCAATAACTTCTGGTTTAAGCTCCTTCTCTAAGCCTGTGAATGGCTTCTGATCAAGAACAGGTATACCCAGAAGTTTAGAGAACTCCTCCATGGTTGGAACCAGCTGATAATCAGGAAATGTAAAGCAATGGTGCTTAGGGTCAAAGAACTGAAACAGCACACTCATCATGTCTTCACTGAACCCTGAAGTAACTAGATCCAATAAGTGACCATGTCTCTTGTTGAACTGGGAATGATCAGGCACTAGGGAAACCAACTCCTTGAGCTTAGCAGGTATCCCTACAAAGTTGATCCTGATGGTGTTTCTACGAGCAGAAGCCATGACCTGCAACAAAGAACAAAGATAAATCCTTTGGTCCTTGAAATGGTTAGGGAAAATGATATGCTTATGATGCATGATGATGTCATGATGTCATGCTCAATCACAAACATGTGGCACACACAAACAAGTCACACCATAGCCCTAGGTTTAAAGGCTTGCATGAGGTTCAAAGGCAAGTACCCTCCCCTGAAGTTAGATGGTTCATCCTGTCCTACAAAAGTAACCAGGTTCTAAGGGATCTCAATATCATTGATCCTTCACAAGGGTGGTTGTTCAGAAGGCAACTTACTTGCCAACCAAAACCCTCCAAGTTTAAGATCTCAATGAGCGTAGTATCGAGTGTCAACCAACTTCAGTCTGCACCAAAGCCGGTTACCTCACTACTTTCTAAAGGCCAAGATGAGTTAACTAGGGTTCTAAAAGTCAGTTAGTGCATTGACAACATATGGCAGCCTCAATATTATCCTCAACTTGACTTAAGGAATATAAGCACCAACCAAGAAGTCGCACTAACTATGGCCACCAGATCAACCGTATCGATATACGTCGTACAGTTTCCTTGGTCTATTGCCATTTACCTAAGGTACACTAGATCCGGGTTAGGACCTTTCACACATAAGAGCACCCCAACAATATAATAATAAAGCAAACAAGGCAAACAATTTAAAGTGATCTTAATTCCTAAGGGTACCCCTCTTAAATTTATCCCCAGCAGAGTCGCCAGTTCTGTAACCCGGTGAACTGACTTTAAACAATGTTGCGGATAGCAAGAGTCGCCACCGACTTTTATTTTATCCATAAGGAAAGGTTATAAAAGAACAGGAAAGACCTTAGAGAATATTTTGGGTCCGGGGGGTAGGTTATGAAAAGGGAAGGTATTAGCATCCTTTTCATCCATGGTTATCCATGGGCTCTTAGGTACTTAAGCTCACTTTTGAATTGTTTTGAAATTGTAGTGTGTGAATAGAAAATTTTCAGAATAGTTAATAAATAATCCATGTAAGGATGTGTTAAGAACTTGTTTGAAAACTTGTTGAAAATTTGTTTAAGTGCGAAACAATTTTGAAGTGAGCAAGCACCTAGGAGTAACCTACCCTAATGTTTAAAGGTCTTTCTTATTCTTCATTCTTTCCTTTAGTAAGACTATCCCTACTATAATGGAGTAGGTAGTCCTTACTTTGGATGTTAAGGGGTATGTGAGGGACAATTTGACTTTGAAGGCCATTGTGGGATGTAATAAGCACATATAAGGGACCATCATCATTTTTCGAAAGGGACTTGATTCGTAAAGGCAACCATAAGGGACTTTGATGATTTTTTTATTTGAGGGACTTGCTTTATACACCCCACTTAACCATTATTCGTAGGCAACTTGAGGGATATCCTTAGGAAGTGAGACGGCGATTAAAATCGACTTATGTGTGTGACGTGTTTATTTTAATTATCTTTATTTAAAAGTGATCTAAATTTATTTTAATATTACATACATGTTGTTACACTCCCTAATTACTAACCATAATAATAATTAAATAATTAAACAACTTTACATCCAAGAAACAATTACAAAATAATAAGCAAAATAATTAAATAGCAAAGATAAATAAAATATAAATAAGCAATAATAAATAATAAAGGGGGTTAATTCTAAGTTTACTCGGCAAGACATCGCATCTTGTGCCTACGTATCCTTACGGGAGTGGAATCAGAGTAATCGTAGTTCCCCTCAATAGGGAGGTTAGAAACTTCTTGACTGTGGTCAAGGTCTCAAGGGGAATAAACGCATCTTAAGGACACGCTTACGTGGAGTGTAGAAACTCCAAATCTCTACGTTGAAATGTTAAGTTGTAATTAGGGTTAAATTAGGGATTCCACGGCGGGAAACCCTAAAATGAGCGCGGCGGCTCTTTGACCTAATGCTAAGGGTAAAATTGTAATTTTGCCTGCGGCGAGGCATTTGTGAAAATTAGGGTTTGTAGTTTGTAGTTTTGAGGATTTGAAATTGAATGTGTGAAGTTTTACGGACTATTGGCGCGGCGGCCAAACAGTTAGACCTAACCTTCGGATGTGTGCAATGTGACAGAAATAATAGTAAACGCGTGAGATAATTGAATCATGCAAACAGAGAGATAATGTCATAATTTAAACCATGCAAGCAGAAATTTAAAGGCAGAATTTAAAGAGCGATTGTTAAGTTCGCGAGGTTACATGAGAGGAGCAGATACAATATGATAATGAAATTTGAATTGAACAATAATAAAATAAAATAAATAACGGTTCTAGTTATTATTTTAAAAAAAAGATTTTAGTTATTATTTTAAATTTATCTAAAAAAAAGTTTTTCTTAAAAATAATAGGTTTTCATATTAATTTGGAAAAGATGTTAATGTTATTTATTTTAAAAAAACAGATTTTTATATTATAACAAATTTTAATAAATTAATGATAACAATAATAATAATAATGGTAATAATAATGATAATAATAATAAATAATGATAATAATAATAATAATAATGGTAATAATAATGATAGTAATGATAATAATAATAATAATAATAATAATAATAATAATAATAATAATAAAGCAATAATGAATTTTAAATGTGCCAAATAACCCAACAATGTTGCTAACGCAGAAATGCGCTCATCGCAACCAGATCTAAATCGGACGAAACAAAATTTATCGCAAAGAAAAAGAAATTAAGCAAAAAATAGTATTATTGCTCACACAAAAATGCGATCATCGCAACCAGATCGAACTAACACAAATGTCACGCGTCATGCACACAAATGTGCAAACATCGTATCGACATAATTCGATCAAAAATCTTATATATATAAACTCTAACAATTTAAAAATTATATATATATAAACGTAACAGTAATAGATAAAGAAAAAGAAATAACGGTAATAGATGAAGAAAAAGAAATAACGGTAAAAGATGAAGAAAAAGAAACAACAGTAATAGATGAAGGAAAAGAAATAACGGTAAACGATGAAGAAAAAGAAACAATAGTAATGGATGAAGAAGAAAACTAAATAACGGCAAACGGCACTCACTCCTCTTAGGTTTTTTTCATTCTCTTTTTTTTTTTCCAACAAGGCAACACATGTATATATAGGGAACAAATTAGGGTTAACACCAAATTGTCAATAATGTCCCTAAAGCCCATTTTAAAGCCCAAACTAAATAATTAGTTAAGAAAAAATAAAATTTAAATAATTTAAAATAATTAAAATAAACTTAAAATAAAAACTAATAATCCTATTGATTCCTAAAATAAAAAATGTTATAAAAAGAACAAATTTTTTTTCAATATTTTTTATTTTATGATTTTTTGGATATTTTTATGAATAATTTAGAAAAAAGGGAAAAAAATAATATTTTAAAAAATGATTTAATTAAAATACGAAAATAATAATTAAATAATAATAAAAAACTATTTTTGTTATTTTTTTAATGAAAGATAGAAAAATTTAGAGTAAAAATAATAAAAAACAAAAAAAAAGTGACAAAGGTGAGATTCGAACTCTCAACCTCTCACACTCATAACTCCTTACACATGTCCTCCTGCCAATTGTGCCATTTTTACTTTTTAGAAAAAAATGCATGCCATATGATATTTACCTGCAAAAAGTCAAACGACTACACAAATTTGTTAGTAATTGATTAAATGCAATGAAATGCGACGACAAATCTTAGGGCAAAATTTGGGGTATTACAGTTATTATGATAATATTTCTCACCCAACCTCTCTTTGATGTTGGCAAAAAAAAAAATCATGAAGTTTGACTTTGGTTTGACCACAGTTGACCTCAGTTTGACCTTTTAACTGCATTGACTGCTTTTGACTTATCTGATCATCTGACTGAGCAAACTTTTGAGAAAAGTCTTGAAACTTGACATGGGGGTTCTTATACACATATAAGATGTTATGAAGCTCACTTGAAGTCTTGGAAGTCCATTTAGCCTGATTAAAGTCAAAACCCTAGTTTTGGATGCACTGCTTAGGAGGTGCATTGTCTGAGGGAATTGTCAACTCTTCTGACCAATTGTGAATTTTGTGAACCTTGTGAACCTTCTTGGAACACAAAGTCTTGTATTGTGAGGGCAAATTTTGGGGTGCAACAATATTGAGATTTTAAAACAAGAGGAAATTATAATAAAACATAATTTGACCTGACACCCCCTCAAATTATGCCAAAATTCCTTTTTTATCTTTTAAATTTTTTTGGAGATTATAAAATTTAAAGTGGAATATTGGAAATTTCGTGATATATACTAGATTTTTTTTTTAATTGGAAATTTTGAAATTTTCGATAAAAAACTTACTTAAATTTTCATTTTTTATCAAAAATTTCAAAATTTCTAAAAAAAAATGAATTTTTTTACACTACCATAAATTTTGAAATTCACGTACCGTACCAAAAATTTTAAAATTTCCGATACATTACCATCAACTTCGAAATTGGTGATAGTGTAAAAAAATTTTAAAATTTAAAATTTTTTAACTATCGAAAATTTCGAAATTTTTAATATATTTTGGAAAATTTTATTTTTTATTATAAATTTTAAATTTTTAGATAATGTAAAAAAAATCTTGTTTTAAAATTTTTCATGGACATTTTTAAAATTATAAAATTTTAGAAGAATACCGGGCATAATTTAGGTGGGGCAAATTAAATTCTTCTATAGTTGGATTAAAAAAGCCCAATGAATTTCATAAGAAAAAAGCCCAATAAATGAATTTAATAGAAAAAGAAGAAAAGTAACAGCAATGATTTTTTTTCCTCTCATATTCCGTTGAAGTGTTGTTGTTTTTGGATCTCATATCCTAATTCACCAGCAGCTCCGGCCACCGCAGTTCCGGTCACGGCCTTCCGTTCCATCACTCTCTCTTTCTCACCTCTTTCTCAGGTACTTTCTCTCCCTCTCTCTTGTATACGATCCACTCCATCTGTTTCAAATTTCAACCTAGATCTTTACATTCCGTCTCCATTTAGCGCTCTCTCCCGCGGCAATGTTGCCCGCCGCACGGCCGTGATGCGGCCATTGGTCGAGATCAACTACATAGATTTGAAACTTGAGTAGTATCCTATTTGAATGATTTTGATTCTATTTATTTAGGTAGATTTGATTGAATCTTAGGTCTATGATTTGTTGATCCCTAATTCTCTTTGATCTACGATGAGTTTCGCTTTCAAAACCTTTGGAACCTGAAAATTGATAGAGATTTTAGTTTAGTTAGGTTTAATATGGCTTCATTTACTTGAAACTAACTCTGACTTATCTAAATTATTGATATGTTTATAGCAGAAATATGCCTTCTCAGAAGGTTGAAACCGGTCATCAAGATACTGTGCACGATGTTGCGATGGATTATTATGGAAAGAGGCTGGCGACGGCTTCTTCGGATCACACGATTAAGATAATTGGGGTGAGCAATTCAGCCTCTCAGCATCTAGCAACTCTGACTGGTCATCAAGGGCCTGTTTGGGAGGTTGCGTGGGCTCACCCTAAGTTTGGATCTCTGCTCGCTTCGTGTTCCTTTGATGGGCGTGTTATTCTTTGGAAGGAGGGTAACCAAAACGAGTGGATACAAGCTCATGTATTTGATGACCATAAGTCGTCTGTGAATTCAGTTGCTTGGGCGCCTCACGAGTTGGGTCTTTGCTTGGCTTGTGCTTCGTCGGATGGGAATATATCGGTATTCACTGCAAGAGCAGATGGTGGATGGGACACATCGAGGATTGATCAAGCTCACCCAGTTGGTGTAACTTCTGTGTCTTGGGCTCCTTCAATGGCGCCGGGTGCTCTTGTTGGTTCAGGGCTACTTGATCCTGTGCAGAAGCTTTGTTCTGGTGGTTGTGATAATACTGTTAAGGTGTGGAAGCTTAGCAATGGACAGTGGAAGATGGACTGCTTCCCTGCGCTTCAGATGCATAACGATTGGGTTCGAGATGTTGCTTGGGCACCAAATTTGGGACTTCCTAAATCTACTATTGCTAGCGCATCGCAGGATGGGAAAGTGATCATATGGACTGTAGGCAAAGAAGGGGATCATTGGGAAGGAAGAGTTTTGAATGATTTCAAGACCCCTGTTTGGAGGGTGTCATGGTCTTTGACAGGAAATATACTGGCTGTGGCGGATGGAAACAACAATGTCACATTATGGAAAGAAGCAGTGGATGGGGAATGGCAACAGGTGACAACAGTGGAGCCATAGAATATGATTGTTCAGATTGTTCAGGCTGTATTTTGTTAATTTTTAAACTATGGTTAAAGTTTTTATTTTGAAATATAATCGACTTCTTGTTACTTTGCATTGATTAGTTGTGCTTCATAATGCATAGTTCTTCGAGTTTGATGATTGTGATCCATTTGATATTCTCGGGTTTTCATGTATGCTACAAAACCACTGCATAATTAGTTGTGGGTTTCTTAGCCAAATCAAGGAAAGTTCAGATTGCCCATTGCATAATTTGTTCAATACTATGTGTTGAATATCGCAGATAAAAATGGGCTTTGCCTAGCGTGCACAATCATATTAGGTGGTGCATTGTGCACAAGTTTCATTTGCCATTAAATTTTGAAGACCCAATAGGTCTTATGCGGTTTGTTTCCGGATAAATATTTACTCATTTCCCCCCTACGCCCATGTTTACCTTCCGTTGTTGCTTTCGATTTAATAGCACTGAAATAAAACTACTGGAATCAGTTCTATATTGCTCATTTTATTTTTGTTAGTGTCAAAACCACGCAGTTTTACAATTATTTTTTTTTATAAAAATTAACAAAGCTTTTAAATAGAATATAGATTTTATTTATAATATAAATTTAAAAAATAGTAGAAAATAAAAATATCACGAAAGAAAATTGAAAAAAAAAATGTATAGAAATTTTTATATTTTTGCAAGAGTTGTGTTTTTTTTAGAATTTTTTAAAGATTGAATCATTCACTTCAATAAGTTTTACTAATGAAGACTTCTTAATGCATCTTATATATTTCATATGCATTATGTGAAATTTTAAAAATGTCTTCCGTTTTTAAAGATGCATCTCCAAAGACACTAAAATGTCACTTATCATTAAGAGACACTAAAATGTCACTTACCATTAAAATATTCTGGAGATGCATCTCCGGAACATTTTGAAGGTTAAAATGCATCAAACTTTCCTCTTTACTCATTTTATATTTTACTCAAATTCAACTTCAAATTCTCTCAAATTTCTTCTCTACTCCAAGTCAAATTTTATTCAACAAGGCTAAAGGGGAACATCAATCTTCATCTGTAACATCCGAAACAACATCAAAAATATTTTTTGTAAGTTTTTTCGAGTTTTCAATAAATGTCGGAGTTTTTGTGTAAATAAGTAGAAATTAATTATAAGAGTTAGAAATGAATAGAAATAACATTTAAGATAGTTTAGATATACTGTATTAGTTGTTTGTTGATTGAAAATGATGATCAAAACAAGTTTTTTTGAGATTGCACAAGGTACATTACGCCTAGGGATGGCAAAATGGGTTGGGTCCGCCGGCCCCATCCGTTTAACCCACCATTTTTGGCGGGTCGGAGCAAGATTTTCGGTTCGGTGTCTTAAGTTGGCTCGTCCCACCTAATCCACTTTTAAAACGGGGCAAAGGCGAGGCGGTGCAGGTTTTTCCCATGGGTTTTTCGTTTAAAAAATTTATTTTTTATTTTGAATTAAAACAATATTAACATGGTATATAGTAAACATACTTTTAAAACAACTCTCATTTCATCAAACCCTAATATTCATTTTTCACATAACCACAAACACCTCATTTTGAAGACATTAATTAGTCTCTGCTTCGTTCTTTATTTTCACTCGTAGTAGAAAAAGTCTTTATTGCAAAACATAGAGAATACATTCTTTTCTATTTTCTATTACTCGTTGTCATTGGAGTCGGGTTTTAAATCTTTAAGGTTTTGCATAGAGGGTTTGTTTCTCATTACGATAATAAAGTTTTGATTTTTTGGGGTTTTTGTGTATTTGTTTTAAGTTTTTGGTATAATAGTTACAGTGTTTGTTTATGTTGAAGAATATGACATTTGCGTTAAGACTTGTTAAAGTTTAAATATTCATTGTTAAAATTTGTCGGCCTCTTATGTAATGATTAAAATTTTTGTAAATTATGTAGTAAATAAAATTGTAAAAAAAAATGGCGGGCCAGCCCGCCAACCTACCAACTCATTAGTAAACAGGGTGGGTTTGACTTTTAAGCTTGGACGCCTAAGTTGACCCTGTAAGAACAAGATTTAATTTTACATTTGGCTTTTAAGTTTCGATGATAACCGCACAAGTTATCTAAAAGAACAATTCTGTATGATATCATTTCTATCTAGTGTGTGGTTGTTGTCAATATGATTCTAACTCTGATAAGAAGACGTGTGATGTCATCAGACTCTGTTATCAACACTCTAGAAGAAAAACATATCTATGAACAAATAAAGTTATGATTCAGAAATACTTATAATGCAATGGTTCTAAGGAACGTTAGTAACGAGGTTTCTGATTGATACTTTATAAGTAAGCCTAGAAGGCTCTACAAGAAATGTGCTTTACATTGATACAGTTCTGAAGATTCTGAAGACATGATTCTGGTGAACAAAGCTCTGAAGATTCTAAAGACATCATTTTTAAAGATCAAGCTCTAAAGAGTTTTTAAAGACAAGGTTCTGAATGAACGAGATGTTGAAGACTCTGAAGACAAAAGTGCACTAGATGAAATCTGAAGACTCTGAAGACAAGGTTCTGAAGGAACAGGTTCTGAAGACTCTGAAGATAATGCTTCTAAAAGAACGAGTGTTGAAGATTCTCAAGATAGATTTTGCTGAATAAAGATCTTGAAATTTGGAAGACTGAGGTTCTGAAGATTACACAAAGAAAGAATCTTCTACAACACGCTTCATCAAGTTAATATCTGAAACCTTTAAAGATGCTAGAAGACTGAAGATAAGAATGGTTTTTAAGCTGAATATAATAATATTAAGACTATGTTACCTTTACCTCGAAAAGGTGGCGCATGAGCAGCTTTTTGTACAGTGATGTTGACCATTTCTTCACATGAACGTTGAGATATTGTTGTTGAAATATGTTTCCAAGAATACCCTTCAACGAAACTATTCTCTTAAGCTCTATAAATTAAAGATCAAGAAGCTTAAAGAATTGCTGATTTGCGAAAATTAGATAGCGAATTACTGATGATAGCACGCTACTATACAAAGCCAAAGTGCTGGAGAAAATGCTATAAGCTGAAGCCTAAATGAAGAATGCTCAATGAAGATGAAGCTGAAGCAAAATTGGAGGGCGTACAACGATGCAATATGCTAAAGCCATGTGAAACTAATCAAGTGAAACATCAATAAGTGAACCATATTAACTTAGTTGATCTTGATGGTTAAACTAGAAGAAGTATCATTCATTCAAGAAGGAGAAATTAAAAGAAGTCAAAGCGCGTGATAAGAAGCCTTAGTGCTCTTCAAGAAAGCTTCAAAGCAATACAGAGTTAGTGTTTTATAATCTCTCAGAGATTCATTCTTTAGATAGTTTTTTGTATTAGAAAGTAAGGAGTTGTTGCTCATATCTTGCTTAGAAACACTTAGGTGTTCATGTAATTCATTTGTGTGATAAGCTTGTAAGAGGCATATTAGTGCACAAGAAAATCCTTGAAAAAGGTATTGTTTCTTGAGCGGTCAAGTGAAGACCATAAAGCTTGAGATGACTAGGTGTGTTTCTAACAACTTAGTGGATGTTGTTCCTTGAGCGGTCGTGTGATGACCAGGATACTTGAGAGGGTCAGGTCGTTGTTGAACGACTTGGAGGTTGATTCCTTGAGAGGATAATGAATGTCAGGATTCTCGAGAAGGCAATTGAAGGTATCCATTATGGAGTAACTTCGTTAACAGTGAACCATGATAAAAAAAAATAATTGTGTCATTTATTTTTATTATCATTGTTATATTTATTATCATAATTCTGCAAAAGGGGATAAAATGTGAAACTCAATTCAAACCTCCTTTCTTGTGTTTCTCAACCTTCAATTGGTATCAGAGCCTGGTTCTGTTATTGATGTTTATCAAACACTTAACCGTGTCAGATAAAGACCCGGACAAGCTTTGAGAAACGCTCTGGTTTATCTCTTCCACCATCTATAATTTCAGTCTCATACAGTGATAAAAAAATTAAGTACTGAAATGAAAAACCAGAAAGGTTCACTCTGGATTATGTCACTGATTCTTAGAGTTAGTCCTTATTGACTACATAATTTTATCTTATAGCTCTTGCACAAAAAAAAAGCAAGTTAAAGAATCAGCTGGTAAAAGGAAAATAGACTCATCAGATTAGTAGAAGAATCTGATTAATGCTATTCTTGGAATATGTTTGTTGAGAGCTACGTATTTCCTCAAGGTGATGCCTAGACAAGACTTAAGAATAATGATTTAGAAGAGATCAACAAGAATCATTAGAAAGCAATAAATCTTGTTTGTTGAAGGTTAATTCTTTCTGAGTATGGGATGTTTTCAACAATCAGACTCGGTCTACCATTGAATTTCTCAGTATTTCTCAATAGGAACTCTTTCATGTAAAGAAGAGAGAATGCTCATGTCATGATTCTAGAGCATGGAAACTTCAAGATGAAGTATGCTGAAGATGTTAGAAATCTTGTCATCAAGATTTTAAATTATGACTGCAGAACTTAAGATTCTGAAAGATGATTTATTCGTCAGGATTCTTGAAGATGATGATCAGAAGCTTGCTATTTGATTAGAAACCTATAGCAACTGGTCAAGCATGCAAAAGATCTCTCTAAAAGATAAAGCAATTTCTTATTCAACGGAAGCTAATCATACTGCAGATAAGCATTGGAGATGGTTATCAGGATTCTAATTGTATGCACAGAATGAAGTCATCTACTTCAATTCTAGAAAGCTTCAAGGATTTCTGAAGTGATCAGAAAGGAAGATTATCAAGCTGTCAGAAGTTTGGGAGAACAACACATGCAAGATCAGATTTTATGAGTTCTTAGTAATGTGTTGTCTATGAAAAGATTCGGCTAAAGCTTAAGGCAAATTAAGTCAGGATAGCTTGAGAAAGGTATCTCAGTCGAACAAGCTTACGTTGTTCAGAATGCCTTCCATAGTTTCTTTTCAGAAGCTCCTGATACATAAATGTATTCTTTTGTACTCACCATTTTCTTGACTTATGTGACTAAGTGAAAGTATGAGCTTAAGAAGCTATATGATGAAGATAAGATTCTGATGTTCTAGTTCTTCACAATTAGATACAGATGATTAAACAAGCTTGGAAAAGAAATGGCTGAAATCATGATATATGAGAAATCATCTTGACAAAACATTTCTTGGAAGCAACTAACCTGTCTATTTAGAGCAGAATATGATCTTTCTGATGCATATTTGATAAGGTTAATCTGAAGGCTGCATCATCTTCTGTTTGGAAAGGAAGCCCTTCTACCGGTGAATCAAATCAATGTCAGATTTGATGATAAGCTTGGATATCAAAAACTATAGCTTATTGAAAGATTGCAAATCTAAAAATTACCTATTCAGAATAATGAAGGTAATGAAGCTACTTAAGAAGTACAAGATGAAGACATCAAATGATGCTCTATCAGAATCCATCATAGCTCACTCCTAATAAAGGAAAGAGAAAAAGGTGTTACTTTCTAATGAACTGATTCTGGATGAAAAGGCTCAGCCAGTAAGAACAAGATATTCATTCAAACCCTCAAAGGAAATATGTCTTGATTTGATGACTATGATGATATATGTATTTGGTAACGATTTCCATCTATATTAAATGATTAAATTCTGATGATACAAGAAGATTTTAACAAGTCTCTTTAGCACATAACTGTTCAAAAGTTTATGTTTAAGCTAAGGAACTTTAGGCCTTTTGAAATAAGTCTTCTTGATGAAGTCGCTTCCTGATCTTTATTGAAGATAGAAGATGGAAGATTCTAAGGTGAAAACTAGAGATAGAACTTGGTTCTTCTCCAATGATCAAAGATGAAATCAACACCAGAATAGATGTTATCAACCTTCAAAATGGAAGATCAAGAAGTCATGAAAATGATTGTGTTTCTGCACAAGTTCAAGATTCTTATGAAGATCGCAGCAGCAAAGTAGATAGAAGAAGAAAGACCAAATTATTCTCGTGGTCCAGGAAGAAGAACAAAGTCATCAACTACAGACGTTGGACATGTAATGATTATGAAGAAGCCTCTACATTAAAAGCTGGGAATCTATAGAAGGATTGAGTAATGTATTTCTAACCTTTATTATTTATTTTAAATAGTTTAGAAATCTATTCTTATATTCTAGTGAAATACGTTTTAAGAGACTATAGTCAGAAGGAATTCATTTTCTAAAAATCTTAAGATAAAATCTTTATTAGGGATACTTCTTTTCAAAGCTTCCTCACTGATGTAGACTTGTTTTCATTTCTTCCATGTGAACTTAGTTTAACATCAAGAATAAAATGAGCTATCTCAAAATGCAACTTCCTGGAATAGAAAAATAAATTTCTATTTCTTAGTAATATTTGCTCTACTACCGAGATATGATACTTTAGACTAGTGAAGTCTTTTCATTTTATAAGTAACCAAGGATATAACGCATGACTGTTAGTATATGCCTTTAACCTTTGGAAACCGAAGAGCATAACACATTTATTAGTCATTAGGATTGATACAATAAATTGTATCTTGCATGCACCATACCTAGTATTTGATGGGACAACTCAATTAATGAGAAAATATTGGTTTTAGAAATTAAAACCATTTTATATCACCCTTTGTCAGATTATCCAAACTCATTCCCTCCTTAGAATGTTTTCCCAATATCTTTTTAATATTGTGTCTGGTCAACACCTCTTATTCCATCTTTCATTTGTCGTATTACTCTTACCCCTATCACGTGTGTCTCATGTAACACCCCAAATTCTTGGAATATTTATTTAATTTATTTAAATAAGAATATTTGTATTTTGGTAATTTTCGGTGGTCAGTGTGGAATATTGAGAATTATGGATTTTAAGTTATTTATTTAAATAATAGTATATAATATGAATATATTGGTATTATTATTAATTTAAATAAATATAAGTTAACTAAGAGCAAATTGGACAATTAAGGAGGAGTTAGTGAGGGTAATAATGGAAAAACCCAAATTATAGGCCCAAAGTTAGGTTTAACAGAAAGGGATTTTTGAGGGAATTATTATTCATTATTGTTAGATCGTGAAAAGAGAAGAAATTGAGGTCAGAGCTCTGAGGAAGAGGTTTGAGGCAAAAGTTTCGAAAGGTTTCTGAGAATCAAGAAGAAGGCTTAGAGTCGGCAATTAAGGTATGAGAGTATTGCCTTCATTATTTTCAATGTGTGATTTCAATGTGTTTAAAGCCGATTTAAGGGTTTAAGGGGTTTGAGGTTGATTATGAGATAAAGGGAATTAGGCCTTCGTGGCCAAAATCTATTATTGAGGTTTTAACTGTGTAGGAATTTGAACCATAGCCTGATAGATTCGAGGCTGATTTGGGTTAAAGGAAATTTAGGCCTTCGTGACCAAAGATCTGGTTTGACATTTGGTTAACCCTGTAGGGTAATTAGATAGTGAAAAACTTTAATGACTGTGGGGTAGTTGTAAGGAAATTATGGGAATTAGAGCATGAATATGATACGGGATTGGCCTAATAAGTCGTAGATTTTGTGCCTTCATCGCCGTAAGACTTAGGGATGATTTATGGATGTTCCTGAGTTATTGAGGAAGTGAATCATTGGACTTTTGGGTTGATTTTAGGTTCTGGTGCAAAACAACATTTTGCTGTAATCGCGTGTTCGCACAGTGAATAAACTCGCCCCAGACTCGCACAACGAACTTGCTAATGAACGTAGCAGAGTTTCGTGAATTATGATTTTGTGCAGTGATGTCTTGATGTTTTGATGTTGTGATTTCTTTGACGAATTAATATGAGCATGACCGTGATTTGTATGTGATTAGTACATGATTATATGATGATTCCTATGATGCAATGATGATGAGTTATGATGATAGTTCCATGAGTTTTGATGATTCTATGATGACATGATATATAATGATGATTGTGATGATGATAATTTTGATGAATGATGATGCACTTATGATGTTATTATGAGGATGATTATTGACGTGTGCATCATGTATTCATGTGCATCTGGACTTCGGTTCAGGACCTTGATTTCTTTGGCTTCAGTCCCATTGTGTGGATGTGAGGTATTTTGATGTGCTTCGGTTCTCGAGTAGAATCGATCCTATTGATGGGGATCTATGGATGGTTGATGGCCCAGTGTCCATCGAGCTGTGATGATTGGTACCACATGCATGAGTCTTGTTACATTTGCATTTATGAGATGATCTTGAGTAATTTATGATGTTGTGGCCTTTGATATCCATTGATGAATATGATGATGTTGAATATGAAAATGACGCCATTTTATATATTGATCTCCTACATTGATTATTATGAATCATTTTACTCACCCTGCTTGTTTGAATGTTGCCTCCACGTGGGTAACGTGCAGATGACCAGGTTTAGCTGTGGATGCGGTCGAGGATCTTGTTGGAGTTTTGAGTTGTTGGCTATTTTGGTTAACTTAGAGGGTCTTGCTCTAATAGTGTAACATCGGGTTGGGTCTTTGAGTTAAACCATGTTTTATTTGATTGTGTTATTTTGATTATGTTTCCGTATAAGGAAAAGTTTGGATTATGCCTTTTTGAGTTCCGCTGCCTTTTGAGCAATTTTTTATGACTTTTGGGAAAACCCGTTGTTTACGGAGTCTTGACCTATATTTGATTTATTGGGAAGTGTACGCCCTTTGAGGTGATTTTTTTTAGTTTAATATTTTACTATGATAAATGTGAATATTTTGCCATTAAAATTGTGGGTAGAAAATGGTGTTACAGTAATGGTATCAGAGCAGGTCGGTCCGTCTGGCCAAGTTTTTATGTTGTTAGTCCCCTGTCAGTCAATAGTGTGAGAACACTATTGGATGAGTTGTTTCTTCTAACCCTGTTGGTGATTGCAGATGGCTGGAAGAAATGATCGTGCTATTGCTGATGCGCTGGAATCACTTGCCCAAGTGATGGCCCAGAATGGTGGACCTCCAGATGAGTTTCGTGCTTTGGGAAAGTTCCAGAGGAACAATCCTCTGACTTTTGTAGGCACTCATGATTCTGATGGTGCGCAGAAGTGGCTGAAAGTGGTTGAGAAATTTTTTTGAGTTATGGTGTGCACTGATGCTCAACAGGTGCAGTTTGGTAAGCATATGCTAGCAAAGGAAGCTGAGGGCTAGTGGGATAACACCCGTCAGAGATTGGGAGGTGTCGGCATTGCAATAACTTGGGCTGTGTTTAAGGAAGAATTTTTGAAGAAGTATTTTCCTGAAGATGTTCGGGACAAGAAAGAGACGAAATTCCTTGAGCTGAAACAAGGGAATATTGTCGTGGCTGAGTATGCGGCAAAGTTTGAGTCTTTAGTAAAGTTTTGTCCGCATTACAATCGTGCTGACGCAGAGATGTCAAAGTGTCTCAAGTTTGAGAATGGATTGAGACCAGAGATTAAGCAAGGGATTGGGTACCAGCAAATTCGTCGGTTTGCGAAACTAGTGGACAAGAGCAGAATTTATGATGAGGATGGCCGAGCTCGATCTACTCACTACAAGCAGCTGAGTGAGAAGAAAGATAATGGTCAGTATAGAGGGAAACCGTATGTGACTTTTGGTGATAAAGGGAAGCAGAAGGCTTCAGATGGGAAAAAGTCAAGTGGGGGAGTGTCTACTGCTCCAGGCAAGTGTTATAAGTGTGGCGAGCAAGGTCATCGTGTTGAGGTTTGTAGGGCGCTGAGATGTCATCGTTGTAGTAAGAGGGGTCATAAAGCTACTAATTGTAAAGACGAATCTCCGACTTGCTTCAACTGTGGAGAGAAAGGTCATATCAGTACCCAGTGTCAGCAGCCAAAGAAGACTGCTACTGCTGCTCAGACAAATGGTAGAGTGTTTACTTTGAGCGGTGTGGAAAAATCCAAGACGGATAACTTGATCAGAGGTACTTGTTTTATTAATGATGTTGAATTGATTTCTATGATTAATACCGGTGCTACTCATTCGTTTATTTCGCTTGAATGTGCTAAGAGGTTGAATTTGAAATTATCTTCTATGGTTGAGAGTATGGTTATCGATACCCTGACTAATGGTTATGTGACTATTGCGCTAGTCTATTTTAGCTGCCCTTTGACCATTTATAATAAGAATTTTGCGATAGACTTGGTCTGTCTACCTTTGCATCAAATAGATGTTATTCTTGGTATGAACTGGTTGGAGTACAACTATGTTCATATCGATTGTTACAGCAAGACTGTGAGGTTCCTAGAGTTTGGTGATTATGGAGAGCTGATGTTTGTATCTGCTAAGCAAGTAGGGGAACTCTTAGAAGATGAGGCTCAGATGTTTGCATTGTTTTCATCACTTCAAGTTGATTATGAAGTAGTGAGCGTGGAACTACCAGTTTTTCGGGAATTTCCAAAAGTGTTTCCAAACGACGTGAGTGACTTACCTCCTGAGCATGAGGTAGAGTTTACTGTTGATGTGATATCGGGCGCTAGTCCTGTGTCGATGGCTCCTTATCGGATGTCTTCATCTGAGTTAGGAGAATTGAAGAAACAGTTGGAAGAGCTGCTTGAGAAGAATTTTATTAGACGAAGTGTTTCTCCATGGGGTGCTCTTGTGTTGTTGGTGAAGAAGAAAGATGGTAGCATGATATTATGTGTGGATTATCGGGAGTTGAATAAAGTAACAATCAAGAAAAAGTATCCACTTTCAAGGATTGATGATTTGATGGATCAATTGGTGGGTGCTTGTGTGTTTAGCAAGATTGATTTGAGGTCTGGTTATCATCAGATTCGCGTTAAGCCTGATGATATTCCGAAAACAACTTTCGGGACGAGGTATGGACACTGTGAATACAATGTGATGCTGTTTGGTGTATCTAATGCACCTGGTGTGTTCATGGAGTATATGAATAGGATTTTTCATCCTTATTTGGATCAGTTTGTGGTAGTGTTCATTGATGATATCTTGATATATTCTAAGTCCGAGGAAGAGCATGCGCAACATCTAAGAGTGGTATTGTAGGTTTTGAAAGACATGAAACTTTATGCCAAGTTGTCCAAGTGTGAGTCTTGGTTGAAGGAAGTGAGTTTCCTTGGCCATATGATTTCTAATGGAGGAATTGTTGTTGATCCGTCGAAAGTTGATGCGGTGTTGCAGTGGGAGACTCCAAAGTCTGCTACTAAGATTCAAAGTTTCCTTGGCTTGGTTGGTTATTATCGCAGATTTATAGAAGGCTTTTCAAAGTTGGCACTGCCATTGACTCAGCTGACTCGAAAGGGTCAAGCTTATGTGTGAGATGTGGCTTGTGAGGAGAGTTTTATAGAACTCAAGAAGAAGTTGAAGACTGCTCCAGTTTTGATTTTGCCAAATCTGAGTGAGTCTTTTGTAGTGTATTGTGATGCATCGAAGATGTGTCTTGGTGGTTTACTGATGTAGAATGGTCAGGTCGTTGCTTATGCTTCCAGAAAACTGAAGGTTCATGAATGGAATTATCCTACGTATGACTTAGAGTTGGCCGCTGTGGTGTTTGTGTTGAAAGTTTGGAGACATTATCTTTTTGGGTCTAGGTTCGAAGTGTTCAGTAATCACAAGAGTCTGAAGTATTTGTTTAATCAGAAAGAGTTGAACATGAGGCAGAGAAGATGGCTTAAACTTCTGAAGGATTATGATTTTGAATTGAGTTACCATCCTAGTAAGGCTAATGTTGTGGCTGATGCGTTAAGTAGGAAGTCCTTACATATGTCGATGCTTATGGTTCGAGAGTTAGGACTGATTGAGCAATTCAGAGATATGAGTTTGGATTATGAAGAGACTCCTAACAGTGTGAAGTTGGGTATGCTAAAGTTGACTAGTGGCATTCTCCAACAAATCAGAGAAGGTCAAAAATATGATTTGAGACTGGCGGATCGTCTCACGTTAATCAATCAAGGTAACGGGGGTGATTTTCGGATCAATGAGAATGGTGTAATGAGGTTCAGAGATAGAGTATGTGTTCCCGATGTGCCAGGAATCAAGAAGAGCATTCTTGAGGAAGGTCATAGAAGCGGGTTAAGTATTCATCCTGGTGCCATAAAGATGTATCAAGATTTGAAGAATTTGTTTTGGTGGTCGGGTATGAAGAAGGAAATTTCAAAGTTTGTATATGATTGTTTGACTTGTCAGAAGTCAAAGATTGAACATTAGAGACCGCCGGGTCTGATGCAACCGTTGAATATTCCAGAATGGAAATGGGATAATATTTCTATGGATTTTGTGACAGGTTTATCGAAGACTTTGAAGGGATATGATTCGATTTGGGTGATTGTTGATAGATTGACCAAATCGACTCATTTTATATCGACGAGGATCAATTATTCGTTGTAGAAGCTTGCCGAATTATATATTGATTAGATTGTGAAACTGTATGGTATTCCTTCAAGTATTGTGTCTGATAGAGATCCGAGATTTACATCGAGGTTCTGTAAGAGTTTGCAAACAACTTTGGATACTAAGTTGAGGTTGAGGTATGCCTATCATCCGCAGACAGATGGACAGACAGAGAGAACTCTTCAGTCTTTAAAGGATTTGCTGAGAGCTTGTGTGTTGGATCAATGTGGATCGTGGGATAGTCGTTTGCCGTTGATTGAGTTTACCTACAATAACAATTACCCTTCTTGTATCAGAATGGAACCGTATGAGGCTTTTTGTGGTAGGAGGTGTATGACTCCTTTGTGTTGGTATGAGTTAGGCGAGAATGCGGTACTCAGACTTGTGATTATGCAAGAGACGACTAAAAAGATCAAGATGATCCAAGAGAAGATGAAAGCGTCGTAGAGTCGTCAGAAAAGTTACCATGATAAGAGGAGGAAAGTACTTGAATTCCAAGAGGGAAATCACGTGTTTTTGAGAGTTACACCGGTAACTGGTGTTGGCCGAGCTTTGAAGTCTCGAAAGCTCACATCACGTTTTGTTGGTTCGTATCATATTTTGCAGAGGGTGGGGGAAGTAGCATATTGGATTGCTCTACCGTCGTCGCTTGCGAATTTGTATGATGTGTTTCATGTGTCTCAGTTGAGGAAGTACCTTCCAGATCCATCGCATGTGATTCAAATGGATGATGTACAAGTGAGAGATCACTTGACTGTTGAGGCGTTGCCAGTTCGAATTGATGAACGAGAAGTAAACCAACTACGAGGTAAAGATGTTTCCTTGGTAAAGGTATTGTGGGGAGCACCAACTGGAGAAAGTTGGACTTGTGAGCATGAAGATCAGATGAGGGAGTCGTATCCGACTTTGTTTTCTTGAGGTAATTTTCGAGGGCGAAAATTCTTTTAAGCGGGGGAGAGTTGTAACACCCCAAATTCTTGGAATATTTATTTAATTTATATAAATAAGAATATTTGCATTTTGGTAATTTTCGGTTGTCGGTGTGGAATATTGAGAATTATGGATTTTAAGTTACTTATTTAAATAACAGTATATAATATGAATATATTGGTATTATTATTATTTTAAATAAATATAAGTTAACTAAGGGCAAATTGGACAATTAAGGAGGAGTTAGTGAGGGTAATATTGGAAAAGCCCAAATTATAGGCCCAAAGTTAGGTTTAACAAAAAGGGATTTCTGAGCCTATATTTGATTTATTGGGAAATGTACGCCTTTTGAGGTGATTTTTTTTAGTTTAATATTTTACTCTGATAAATGTGAACATTTTTCCATTAAAATTGCGAGGAAGAAAGAGATATATGACTTTGATAACTAATCTAAATAATCTCATCCCCAATATAATGAAAATATGTTTATCTCTAACCATATGTTTGAGAATTGATCAGGAACTTCGCAAAAGTTCACTGTACGTTAGAACATGTTATTAGAAGACTCTATCATAAGACTTTACCAGAAGTAAAACAGGTAATCAGAAGACTTTACCAAGAGTGATAAGATATATTAGAATATATGATATATCAGAATACATAATTTTCATTTGAGATATGATCAAGAAGAAAGTGATGTGCATCATAAGTCAATAATCAAGATCATACAAGAAGTATTTGTACAAGATATCAAAAGATATAATCATTAGAAAACATGTAAAATAAAGAAGAATGTTAATTGATAATATATGAAGATATGGTGTTTACCATTAAAGTATCAGAAGCAAAGGACAATCAAAAAGGATATCCATAAGTTTCATGTTGATACTCAGAAATTGTCAGAAGTTGTTAACTTTCTGAAAGAATGCTCAAATTGACTCAAATGGTATCTAAAATCCAATTGGTATCCAAACTTCAAATGATGTATAGACTCTAACATTAAAATAATGTAAATCGTTCGGAGTTCATATTAAGTCATGATCATTAAAGAAAATATTTGGTTTCTGAACCATCAAATGACATGAGGATATATGCACATGTTGGTGATCTGTGCTATCATATTGAAGATTTGGTTTTGATACATGATGTGCTGCATCTAAGAAAGTATCTACCAATTTCTGATATATAACGCAAGACATCAAGTCTGACAAGACAAATCAGGTTCTGATACGTCTATAGTATTCTGATAGCAAGCTCGGTTTTGAGATGAAGACCAACCAATTCTAGTCAGATTCTGATGAGATGTCATTGAGAAGTAATTTTTCTCAGTGAATATAATTCTAATTCAAAATCATTTTGTGAGTCTTGGGATTAGGGGAGACTCTGAATAAGCATAAATGAATTTTGAGAGTAACAGAATCAAGAGGAGTCTGTTAAGCTTATCTCTGACTCTGTGTATCTATGGTGATTACCTTACAAGAATTGTTTAACAAAATGCATTGTTTGTCAACATCAAAAAGGGGTAGATTGTAAGAACAAGATTTGGTTCTACATATGGCCTTTAAGTTTTGATGATAATTGCACAAGTTATCTAAAAGAACAATTCTGTATGATATGGTTTATCTCTAGTGTGTGGTTGTTGTCAATATGATTTTGACTCTGATAAGAAGACGTGTGGCGTCATCAGACTCTATTATCAATACTCTGGAAGAAAAACATATGTATGAATAATATAAAGTTATGATTTAGAAATACTTCTAATACAACGGTTCGAAGGAACGTTAGCAACAAGGTTTCTGATTGATACTTTATAAGTAAGCCTAGAAGGCTCTACAAGAAATATGCTTTACATTGATAAAACTCTGAAGATTTTGAAGATATGGTTCTAGTGAACAAAGCTCTGAAGATTTTGAAGACATCATTTCTAAAGATCAATCTCTGAAGAGTTTCTAAAGACAAGGTTCAGAATGAATGAAATGTTGAAGACTCTGAAGACAAAAAATACGCTAAATGAAATCTAAAGACTTTGAAGAAAAGGTTCTGAAGGAACAAGTTCTAAAGACTCTGAAGATAATGCTTCTAAAAGAACGAGCGCTGAAGATTCTCAAGATAGATTCTGCTGAATAAAGATCTTGGAATTCGGAAGACTGAGGTTCTGAAGATTACACAAAGAAAGACTCTTCTACAACACGCTTCATCAAGTTAATATCTAAAGCCTCTGAATATGCTAGAATACTGAAGATAAGAATGGTTTTTAAGCTTAATATAATAGTACTAAAACTTTGTTATCTATACCTCGAAAAGGTGGCGTAGAAGCAGAATTTTGTACAGTGATGTTGACCATTCCTTCACATGAACATTTGGGATGTTGCTGTTGGAATATGCTTCCAATAATACCCTTCAACGAATCTATCCTCTAAAACTCTATAAATTGAAGATCAAGAAGCTTGAAGAATTGCTGATTTGCAAAAAAATAGATAGCAAGTTGTTGATGATAGCATGCTACCATGCAAAGCTAAAGTGCTTAAGAAAATGCTACAAGCTAAAGCTTAAATGAAGAATGCTCAATGAAGATGAAGGTTAAGCAAAATTGGAGTGCATATAATGATGCAATATGTTGAAGCCATGTGAAACTAGTCAAGTGGAACATAAATAAGTGAAACACAATAACTAAGTTGATCTCGATGGTTAAATTGGAAGAAGTATTATTTACTCAAGAATGAGAAATCAAAAGAAATCAAAGCTCATGATAAGAAGCCTTAGTGCTCTTCAAGAAAGCTTCTAAGAAATACAGAAGTAGTGTTTTATAATTTCTCAGATATTCATTCTTTAGATAGTTTTCTGTATTAGAAAGCAAGGAGTTTTTGCTCATATCTTGCTCATAAACACTTAGGTGTTCATGTACTTCATCTGCGTAATTAGCTCATAAGAAGCATATTAGTGCACAAGAAAATCCTTGAAAAAGGTATTGTTCCTTGAGAGGTCAAGTGAAGACCAGAAAGCTTGAGAGGGTCAGGTCGTTGTTGAACGACTTGAAGGTTGATTCCTTGAGAGGCTAATGGATTCTAGGATTCTCAAGAAGGCAATGGAAGGTATCCATTATGGTTGTAATCATGTTGATGATTAGTGGATTAAGTCTTTGTGATAAGGCAAAATCACCTTGAGGGGTGGACCAGAGTAACTTCATTAACAGTGAACCAGGATAAAAATAATTGTGTCATTTATTTTTATTATCGTTGTTATATTCATTATCATAATTTCGCAAAAGGGGACAAAATGTGAAACTCAATTCAAACCCCATTTCCTTGTGTTTCTCAACTTTCAATTGGTATTAGAGTCTGGTTCTATTATTGATGTTTATCAAACACTTAACCGTGTCACGTAAATATTTGGACAAACTTTGAGAAGCGCTATGGTTTATCTCCTCCACCATCTACAGTTTCAGTTTCATACAGTGATAAAAAGATTGAATACTGAAATGACAAACCAGAAAGTATCACTCTGGATTATGTCACTGATTCTTAGAGCTAGCCTTTATTTACTACATAATTTTCTCTTATAGTGCTTGCAATAAAACTGAAAGCAAGTTAAAGAATTAGCCGGTAAAAGGAAAATAGACTCATTAGATTAGTAGAATAATCTGATGAATGCTATTCTTGGAATACGTTAGTTGAGAGTTACGTATTTCCTCAAAAACTATGTCTCCAACTTTTGCCACAATTCAAGCAGAAACTTTGTCTTCTCCACCACCTTCAACACATCATATCTCTCTATGCTCTCCCACGGAATCTGAAATTGATGGTGACACTTACCATGATTCTCAGCCTTCCGATCATCAACCTTCTAGTAAAACACTGGATGATGTTCTTTCTAGCTTTCTGGAAAATACTGTTACTAAAGTCAAATGGCTCTACGAAGAATCCAATTCTAATGAAGAGCCTACCCTTATGAATACAAATTGGAATCTCTTTAAAACTTGGATAACAAAAGAACTTGACGAAATCAAGGGTTTCTCGAATGAAGTTAAAGAGAAGTTTGTTAGACAAGAAGAAGTAAGACTAGAAGAAAGAAAATAAAGAGAATGACTTGTTGAAGAAGCAAGAAAGGAAGCTGACATAATTTCTTTTGAACTTGCAAAGAAGGAAGTTGAGAAGAAAGTTGTTGTAGAAAAAGAAGCTATCCTCCAAGCTGCTGTTGAAAAACACGTCTCTGATGATAACCTTCTCCTAGTTATGGCACAAACATTGGTGGATTTGTAGAAAAATCAGAAAATGATGCAATATAGGATGGATAGTCAAGATGAAGTTAATCGTTCCATCAAGGACATGCTCACTCAATTTATTGCAAGGACTCATTCTACTTCCCTTCCCTAGGCACTTTAGGGCTCTCTCTTGTCTTTTTCGTTTGTATCTTATTTCTTATTTATAAAACTTTTTTATTATGACAAAAAGGCAGAGTAAAAGTGGAATGATTTTGATATATATCTGCTCTCTAAAAACTCATGCTCAAATTCTAACATCATATATACAAGCATGAGAAAGAAATTGGAGGATTTCCCGTTAGAAGCTTCTAATGGTAACATTGCAAAAAGAACTCAACTCATAAGAAGTAAACATGAGATATCAGCTCAGGGGGAGCTTGTCTATCTCATGGGGAGTATTCTAAAAACTTAACTCTGTTATCTTTAGCACATTAAATCATATACATTGTTTCATCAAAATACATGATTTTGTCATCATAAAAAAGGGGGAGATTGTTAGAACAAGATTTCTATTCTGCATATAATCTCTAATTTTGATGATAACAATGCATATATTTTAAATGTAACAATTTAGTACTCTAGTTCTATCTTAAGTGTGTAGATATACAATTCTCATTGGAAACAATTTCTAGTGCAACTCAACAAGATTTTGATAAATACTGGTGCTTCTGAAGAAGAAAACTCATGCTCCTCATGAAAGCGTTTGATTCTAAAGAAAAGATTCTGAAGACTCTGATCAATGTTAAAGTTCAAATACATGCTAAGAATAAAAACTCAAAGTCCAAAGTAAAACGTGAAGACCAAGAATCCATACAAACGACTATTTCCTAAAATGTCTAAAGTAGAGATTTTGCTCAGAATTGAACAGAAAGCTTTCTAAGCTTTTACTACTTCTGCTCTCCAAGGATTCTACTGTTGAAGACAACTAGTCTAGCTAAAAGACCTTCTTATCCCTCAATGAATATTTCTTGAGGTTATAAATAGAATATTATGGTGCATTGCAAAAACAACGATTCATAAGTCAAACGCTGAAAGTACACTCTATCAAAGAATCTCAAACACAAAGAGTTGCTGCTCATATTTGTGTAGAAAACATTATTCTTAAATTTGTTTCAATAAGCTTAATAAGAAGCACTATTGTAAACATTCTTGTAACACCTTTAAAATGATTTTTCCTTGAGTGACTAAGTGTGTTGGTCAGTAGACTCGAGAGGGATAAGTTGTTGTTGAAGAACTTAAAGGTTGGTTGTAAGTTTTCTTTGAGTGACTAAGTGTGTTAGTCAGTAGACTCGAGATGGCTAAGTTGTTGATGACTTATAGGTTTTTATAATCTTATCAAATATTAGTGGATTAAGTCCTTGTGATAAGGGAAAATTATCTTGGCGGATGGACTGGATTAACTTTGTTAACAGTGAACCAGGATAACCTAATTATGTTCTTTCTTTCTATGGTTCAAACTTTGTTTGCGTGCATGTGTGACCAAGTCCATTGAAAAATTTGTAAAACCCAATTCCAACCCCTTTCTTGTTTTTTCTCAACCTTCACATCAGCTACTGATTTGAAACCAAGAAAGAAATCAATGAAGAAGATAAAGAAGAAGAATATCAGAAATGAGATGTTCTATCAGCTGATTGTCTCAGAGCCAGAGGATGAGGATGTGAATAAAGACGCCCCTGATATTGATTGGGGAAACTGGATAGGTCACAACTCGCAAAGAAATGGAGGAATTAAATTAGTTATAATCTTAATACTTTCCAGTCCTTTTTTATAGTCCTTTTTAAATGATTAATGAAAACAGTTTGGAGCATTTTTATTTTGCATGTGCACTATTTTACTTTTCTCTAAGGTTTTCTGATAATGCATAAATGAAGTAAGAAGATGAACAAAAAAAAATTAACTTGTTAACATAACATTTATAGTTGTTAAAAGAATCTTAATATGACTGCACTAGACATCATTTCCAAAGTGTCAAACGCTAGAATGTTAATTTGACCAATCAATTTAAAACAATAAATACTTAAGGTAATCGAATGAATATACTATATAAACCCTTAGAAGACTAAATTTCTTAATGACTTAATATTTTGAACACAAAAATGTATAAGCAGAAATAAATTTGGGTTCCAAAGAGAGACTTCATAATCAGTTGTAGCCAAACGTGAAAGATAAAACATTAGATAAATTTTGTAGCATTCAATGGTGTGATAACAAAATCAGTTGTAGCCAAATAACATCATAACAAAAAAACATCATATGAAGTGAAATAACTATTTAAGTAGCATGTCAAAAACTGTAAAACAAAAAGGTAATGACCAACACAAAATAACCAATAGTCTGTAAGAATTAGTACATCCATGAGAGATGCAAGAAATAAAGCAGTATTCAAATGGACTATTATCTTCATAAAAGAAACACAAATGAACTAAAGAACTCATAAAAGACTTATTTGAGAAAAAATGTGTGACATATAAATGAATAAGTTCAGATTAACAAATGGAGCATGTACTTCATAACAAAAGACAACATACTAAGTAAGCAAACTTACATCTTTGTCAATGCCGCTCATTTCAAAGTGTTTCTTTTTGTTTGAAACAACCGACCATTTATGATGTACGCTAACTGCGACCTTCCACAAATCTTTCATGTCATTGATATCGTTGTTCTTTTCAAAAGGTCTAGCCATGAATGATGGAAGGAAGAAAATAAAAAACTAAGGAACAATTGAGTCAAATAGGTTTCGAATGCAAGGTGGTGAAAATGGGAGAAGGAAATGGCAGAAGTAGTGTTATGAGACTTTAAAACAAAAGAACCCTTTGTACTGAACATATAAGCAAATATGATATGAGATGACATATGAGATTGCAAATCTTCCAAAATAATAGTAAATAAAATAGTAGCAGAGATGACATATGTGGTAGGGGTTTGGCCAATGCAAAAAGCAAAATCTATAGGAGAAGAGCATTAAATGATTTGCAGTAGTAGTATGGATTTTGAATGAGAAATAACAATAAAATAATGGAATGAATAGAAAGGAAGAAGGGATTATTGGAAATAAAAAGCGATTCAAAGTGGTGATCTCGTCCTGCTTGCCGGGAGAGAGAACGCTAAAAACAAAAGCAATTCTTGCACAAGAGCCATATAAACTTTTCTTAAAAAGGAGAAGTAAAGAGTTGCATTTTCAGCTCATAGCGGTTGGCCTTGACTCAAAAGGAAGAGTTAGCTTATTCGGATCGGGAGGAACTTATCCCCATGGTTTGTGTAACAGCCCAATTTCGGTTTAACTAATTAATTTAGTTATTGGAATTATTTTAATTATGGGATAGTGTGATAATATGTTAAGTCTACATATTATGCTATTTTATCATTTGTAGAGTTTTGGAAAGTTTAGTGGGAAATATTTCGGACAGTCTCAATTAATGGTTAAGTGGATGGTTTATGGAAATTGATTGGAATAATAGGTGTATTGGAGGAAATAGAATGGAAAGAAATATAAAGAATAGAAATAGAAAGAAAAGATATAAGAGTAAAGGAGGAAAGAAAAGAGAAGGAGGAAAAGAAAGGGAGAAGAAGGAAAAAGGAAGAGAAAAGAGAAGAAGAAGAGGAAAAGAGTGGAATCATCAAGAGCACCTCAAAGCTTCGGTTAATCCAAGGTAAGGGTGTGAAATCTTACTATCTTAATCATTGTGTATGATTGTGTATGTGTGTGGATGAGTTTGGTTGTTTTCCAACCTTGTTTCCATTTAGGTCGAAATGATAGAAATCGATAGAAGCCGATGTTCGGACGGTTAGAATCGAGAATAACTTTCGTAGCTTAGTCGGGATATGTTAGACTAAGGCTACTGGAACAACTTTGGATTTAATCGGGCGATTTTGGTGGGTTTGGAAGTGCTAGAGCAGAACTGAATGTTGCTGTTCGCAGGCGACTCACTAGCAGCTCGCTATGCGAGCACACAGCGAACGACTCGCTAGCAGCTCACTAGGCGAGTGCGTAGCGAATGGTCCCAGACTTGAGACAGTGGTGTTTTGGTCTCCTCCGCTGGCAGCGAATGGAGTAGCGAATGACTCGCTGGGGGTTCGCTGTGGCGAACGAGGTAGCGAACGAAGTCTGTATCTTCTGTTCTTGCTCGCTAGCAGTTAGCTAGGCGAGAAGGTGGCAAACATTCGCTAGCAGCTCGCTAGGCGAGCGTGTAGCAAACGTAGCAGGATGAATTTTCCCTGTCGTGTGGTGCCGTCGTGGCTTGGGGTTTCGGTTGCGATCGACCCTTCTTTGATTTAATGGCTTATATGCTGGTTTGTGATGTGCTGTGGGTAGCCGTAAGGCGTGAATCCTAGTCTATGAATGTGATTTTGAATCGTGGCCTTGGGGCAAATTATGCATTGTTTAGAATTGAATAAAAATGCATGGCAATTGTGATGAATGATGAATATAATACACATTGTGAGTGCATGATAATTATACGTGTTGATGTGTGAAGAATGCATGATAATATAATTGCGAATATGTATGCATTTGTGATATTTGATCCCATGTAGGATCTGCAGAACCTCGCTTGATGCGATGGTTATATTTGATCCCGTGTAGGATCTGCAGAACCTCGCTTGATGCGATGGTTATATTTGACCCCGTGTAGGATCTGCAGAACCTCGCTTGATGCGATGGTTATATTTGATCCCGTGTAGGATCTGCAGAACCTCGCTTGATGCGATGGTTATATTTGATCCCGTGTAGGATCTGCAGAACCTCGTGTGCCCATGTGGGGTGTGAGCGATGGTTATATTTGATCCCTTGGAGGATTTGCAGAACCTCGCTTGATGCGACGGTTATATAATGATTCCTAGGAAAATCTGATGAGTTATAGTGTAACCGTATAAGTGCGAGAGGAGTGAATTCTAAGAGAATCTGACGGACGGATGAGTCGGTACCGTGGTTGTAGCTGCATAGGGCCGAGGTGTCGGTCTCTACGAGTGCATTATCATCTCCATATGATGAATTGAAAATATTACATTGAGAAGGTATTCGTGTATGTGTATATATATATATATATATATATATATATATATATATATATATATATATATATATATATATATATATATATATATATATATATATATATATATATATATATATATATATATATATATATATATATATATATATATATATATATATATATATATATATATATATATATATATATATATATATATATATATATATATATATATATATATATATATATATATATATATATATATATATATATATATATATATATATATATATATATATATATATATATATATATATATATATATATATATATATTGCGTCTGGTAAATATGAGAATGAGGTCGATGTATATGTAGAGAGATTCTACTCACTAGGGTAGAACGGCGATGCGTCGTTCCTAGTGAGATAGTTACCGGGGTAGAATGGCCGAGACGTTGTTCCCTGTAGAGCATAAGCGACGTACCCATAGTCCGGAAAAAGGATTGAGGGTAGTGATGAGTCTTATATGAATCGCATGGTATGATCGCGATTGTCATACGTAAATATGCCTATGTGCAAGAATTGATGAGATGCGTTAGCAAATAAATAAATGTGAAAGATATTAACCGATGAATAGACGGTTGAGTGTGAGCGATTATGTCTATGTGTATTTGATGCGGTGAGAATCTATGGTTATGCATTGTAGTGAATAAGTATGAGGTATAGGCATTCGGTACTTGTACATTTATATATATATATATATATATATATATATATATATATATATATATATATATATATATATATATATATATATATATATATATATATATATATATATATATATATATATATATATATATATATATATATATATATATATATATATATATATATATATCTTATGCCTTGATTATTATGATAATGTTTCTCACCCTTCTGTTGTTTTATAATGCCCTTCGAGGCATTGCAGATTAGGATCCGCTGGATGTTTCCTTTGGAGTATAGTTCCTTTCCCTCGTGTCGGTCGCTCTGATATGTAACTTTGGGTAGATAGGCTTGTAGAATGTCTTAATGATGTTTTGTTTGTATGTGAATGAAGTTGTGAACAACCAGATGACATGTAATTACGTTTTGTCATGTCTTAAGTGAATATATATATGTTTTAGTTTTCCGCTTTAAGAGAAAACATGAATATGTAAATTCGAAGAATCATGCGTTTATTTTTAGTTGAGATTTACCCCTTTTGAGTTAACTCTTTTTAAACATTAATATTCATGCGGTCGTTTCGTGAGTATTGTGACGCACTTCTTTTATACCTTAATGAAAATACACTCTGATGAAAATAAAAACACTTGTATTCGTGACTATATGATTTGATATGTGATTATTTTGGGGTATAGAAAGGGGGCGTTACAAAGTGGTATCAGAGCAGGTCGGTCCATCCGGCCAAGTTGTCTAATGTTGGTTGTTCCCTTGTACACGACATATGTGTGAAGACACTGTCGGTACGTGTTTGTTGTTTAGCCATTGTCTACAGAGGTAGGAATGATCCAAGTGGGGGAGAACTTGTGGTTCTCCAAGATGCTACAAGTGTGGATCTGTAGCTAGGTGTATTGTTGAACATCAAGAGCTGGTGTTATCCGTGTTGGAGGAGAAAGCAGTGTTATGTCACTATGAAGAAGTTCAAGGAGTTTTGGAAGGATCGTCAACAACTTGTGTGTCGGTTATGTCGAACCCGATCGGACCATTTGTTGTGTGTTGTGCCAGAGTTTGAGAGTTTCAATTGTTTAGTTGAGATTTGAGGCGAGTAATGGCCTTGAGAGCTTAAGATGTTTAACTTTGAGGGAAATTTTGAGTATTAATGAAAGTGGAAAGTTGGCGGTTTACCGGTTGATTGCTGTTGCCCGGGAGTTATCCTGACAAGATAAGCGTTGTACAACCAGGACGTGAAGTGGAGTTGCAATCGACTTAGTTGCGGAAACTAGTCAGATATTGAGAGCTCCGTATGGTACGTCTGCTTAGATGGTAAAAGGATTAAAATTGATTGAGTTGTTTTGGAAACTTGTGTCTGGTGTGTATGCTACGACAACGAATTGCGGAACCTTAGGTGATGAGACTGATTATTGGTATTCTCGACGAGATTCGAGAAGGTTGAAATTCTAATTGGAGTTAATAGGGTGATTGAGTTTGACGAATTAAAAAATCGAATGAGTGATGTTTGGATTGGTGGAGATGGTGACATGAGATGTTGTGATAGAGTCTAAGAGTCCGAATAAAGGGGATTGGATGAGAGTATTTTGAAAGAATTATTTTGGTAGCCACAGATGGAGAAAGCAGCAGTTGTATGTGCTGGTGTGACTTGTCGAGAGTCGAAGAATGAACGTCTGAGATTGATAGGTCTAATGTGATCGTTGTATATTCCAGAGTTGAGATCGGAGGGTAATTCCATGAATTTTGCGCGGGGTTTTCCGAAGGATGTGAGAATATGATTTTGTTGATGAGATTCCGGATGGATGGTGTGTGAGTGAGAGAGAATTTGAATACTGGGGCAACTTAGAGGAAAGAGGGATTGTCTTGGTAAAGGTATTTGGGAAGAATCAACTAGATGGAATCAGATTGGGAAGATTGGGGTGCGTGAGTCACATCCCGAGTTGTCTGAATTGGATAACATTTTCGAGGACGAAAATTCCTAAAGTGGGGGAGAGTTGTAACAACCCAATTTCGGTTTAACTAATTAATTTAGTTATTGGAATTATTTTAATTATGGGATAGTGTGATAATATGTTAAGTCTACATATTATGCTATTTTATCATTTGTAGAGTTTTGGAAAGTTTAGTGGGAAATATTTCGGACAGTCTCAATTAATGGTTAAGTGGATGGTTTATGGAAATTGATTGGAATAATAGGTGTATTGGAGGAAATAGAATGGAAAGAAATATAAAGAATAGAAATAGAAAGAAAAGATATAAGAGTAAAGGAGGAAAGAAAATAGAAGGAGGAAAAGAAAGGGAGAAGAAGGAAAAAGGAAGAGAAAAGAGAAGAAGAAGAGGAAAAGAGTGGAATCATCAAGAGCACCTCAAAGCTTCAATTAATCCAAGGTAAGGGTGTGAAATCTTACTATCTTAATCATTGTGTATGATTGTGTATGTGTGTGGATGAGTTTGGTTGTTTTCCAACCTTGTTTCCATTTAAGTCGAAATGATAGAAATCGATAGAAGCCGATGTTCGGATGGTTAGAATCGAGAATAACTTTCGTAGCTTAGTCGGGATATGTTAGAATAAGGCTACTGGAACAACTTTGGATTTAATCGGGCGATTTTGGTGGGTTTGGAAGTGCTAGAGCAGAACTGAATGTTGCTGTTCGCAGGCGACTCGCTAGCAGCTCGCTAGGCGAGCACACAGCGAACGACTCGCTAGCAGCTCGCTAGGCGAGTGCGTAGCGAATGGTCCCAGACTTGGGACAATGGTGTTTTGGTCTCCTCCGCTGGCAGCGAATAGAGTAGCGAATGACTCGCTGGGGGTTCGCTGTGGCGAACGAGGTAGCGAACGAAGTCTGTAGCTTCTGTTCTTGCTCGCTAGCAGTTAGCTAGGAGAGAAGGTGGTGAACATTCGCTAGCAGCTCGCTAGGCGAGCGTGTAACGAACGTAGCAGGATGAATTTTCCCTGTCGCGTGGTGCCGTCGTGGCTTGGGGTTTCGGTTGCGATCGACCCTTCTTTGATTTAATGGCTTATATGCTGGTTTGTGATGTGCTTTGGGTAGCCGTAAGGCGTGAATCCTAGTGTATGAATGTGATTTTGAATCGTGGCCTTTGGGCAAATTATGCATTGTTTAGAATTGAATAAAAATGCATGGCAATTGTGATGAATGATGAATATATTACACATTGTGAGTGCATGATAATTGTACGTGTTGATGTGTGAAGAATGCATGATAATATAATTGCGAATATGTATGCATTTGTGATATTTGATCCCGTGTAAGATCTGCAGAACCTCGCTTGAGGCGATGGTTATATTTGATCTCGTGTAGGATCTGCAGAACCTCGCTTGATGCGATGGTTATATTTGATCCCGTGTAGGATCTGCAGAACCTCGCTTGATGCGATGGTTATATTTGATCCCGTGTAGGATCTGCAGAACCTCGCTTGATGCGATGGTTATATTTGATCCCGTGTAGGATCTGCAGAACCTCGCTTGATGCGATGGTTATATTTGATCCCGTGTAGGATCTGCAGAACCTCGCTTGATGCGATGGTTATATTTGATCCCGTGTTGGATCTGCAGAACCTCGCTTGATGCGATGGTTATATTTGATCCCGTGTAGGATCTGCAGAAACTCGCTTGATGCGATGGTTATATTTGATCCCGTGTAGGATCTGCAGAAACTCGCTTGATGCGATGGTTATATTTGATCCCGTGTAGGATTTGCAGAACCTCGCTTGATGCGATGGTTATATTTGATCCCGTGCAGGATCTGCAGAACCTCGCTTGATGCGATGGTTATATTTGATCCTGTGTAGGATCTGCAGAACCTCGTGTGCCCATGTGGGGTGTGAGCGATGGTTATATTTGATCCCTTGGAGGATTTGCAGAACCTCGCTTGATGCGACGGTTATATAATGATTCCTAGGAAAATCTGATGAGTTATAGTGTAACCGTATAAGTGCGAGAGGAGTGAATTCTAAGAGAATCTGACGGACGAATGAGTCGGTACCGTGGTTGTAGCTGCATAGGGTCGAGGTGTCGGTCTCTATGAGTGCATTATCATCTCCATATGATGAATTGAAAATATTACATTGAGAAGGTATTAGTGTATGTATGTATATATATATATATATATATATATATATATATATATATATATATATATATATATATATATATATATATATATATATATATATATATATATATATATATATATTTATATATATATTTATTGCGTCTGGTAAATATGAGAATGAGGTCGATGTATATGTAGAGAGATTCTACTCACTAGGGTAGAACGGCGATGCGTCGTTCCTAGTGAGGTAGTTACCGGGGTAGAATGGCCGAGACGTTGTTCCCGGTAGAGCATAAGCGACGTACCCATAGTCCGGAAAAAGGATTGAGGGTAGTGATGAGTCTTATATGAATCGCATGGTATGATCGCGATTGTCATATGTAAATATGCCTATGTGCAAGAATTGATGAGATGCGTTAGCAAATAAATAAATGTGAAAGATATTAACCGATGAATAGACGGTTGAGTGTGATCGATTATGTCTATGTGTATTTGATGCGGTGAGAATCTATGGTTATGCATTGTAGTGAATAAGTATGAGGTATAGGCATTCGGTACTTGTACATTTATATATATATATATATATATATATATATATATATATATATATATATATATATATATATATATATATATATATATATATATATATATATATATATATATATATATATATATATATATATATATATATATATATATATATATATATATATATATATATATATATATATATATATATATATATATATATATATATATATATATATATATATCTTATGCCTTGATTATTATGATAATGTTTCTCACCCTTCTGTTGTTTTATAATGCCCTTCGAGGCATTGCAGATTAGGATCCGCTGGAGGTTTCCTTTGGAGTATAGTTCCTTTCCCTCGTGTCGGTCGCTCTGATATGTAACTTTGGATAGATAGGCTTGTAGAATGTCTTAATGATGTTTTGTTTGTATGTGAATGAAGTTGTGAACAACCTGATGACATGTAATTACGTTTTGTCATGTCTTAAGTGAATATATATATGTTTTAGTTTTCCGCTTTAAGAGAAAACATGAATATGTAAATTCGAAGAATCATGCGTTTATTTTTAGTTGAGATTTACCCCTTTTGAGTTAACTCTTTTTAAACATTAATATTCATGCGGTCGTTTCGTGAGTATTGTGACGCACTTCTTTTATACCTTAATGAAAATACACTCTGATGAAAATAAAAACACTTGTATTCGTGACTATATGATTTGATATGTGATTATTTTGGGGTATAGAAAGGGGGCGTTACAAAGTGGTATCAGAGCAGGTCGGTCCATCCGGCCAAGTTGTCTAATGTTGGTTGTTCCCTTGTACACGACATGTGTGTGAAGACACTGTCGGTACGTGTTTGTTGTTTAGCCATTGTCTGCAGAGGTAGGAATGATCCAAGTGGGGGAGAACTTGTGGTTCTCTAAGATGCTACAAGTATGGATCTGTAGCTAGGTGTATTGTTGAACATCAAGAGCTGGTGTTATCCGTGTTGGAGGAGAAAGCAGTGTTATGTCATTATGAAGAAGTTCAAGGAGTTTTGGAAGGATCGTCAACAACTTGTGTGTCGGTTATGTCGAACCCGATCAGACCATTTGTTGTTTGTTGTGCCAGAGTTTGAGAGCTTCAATTGTTTAGTTGAGATTTGAGGCGAGTAATGGCCTTGAGAGCTTAAGATGTTTAACTTTGAGGGAAATTTTGAGTATTAATGAAAGTGGAAAGTTGGCGGTTTACCGGTTGATTGCTGTTGCCGGGGAGTTATCCTGACAAGATAAGCGTTGTACAACCAGGATGTGAAGTGGAGTTGCAATCGACTTAGTTGCGGAAACTAGTCAGATATTGAGAACTCCATATGGTACGTCTGCTTAGATGGTAAAAGGATTAAAATTGATTGAGTTGTTTTGGAAACTTGTGTCTGGTGTGTATGCTACGTCAACGAATTGCGGAACCTTAGGTGATGAGACTGATTATTGGTATTCTCGACGAGATTCGAGAAGGTTGAAATTCTAATTGGAGTTAATAGGGTGATTGAGTTTGACGAATTAAAAAATCGAATGAGTGATGTTTGGATTGGTGGAGATGGTGACATGAGATGTTGTGATAGAGTCTAAGAGTCCGAATAAAGGGGATTGGATGAGAGTATTTTGAAAGAATTATTTTGGTAGCCACAGATGGAGAAAGCATCAGTTGTATGTGCTGGTGTGACTTGTCGAGAGTCGAAGAATGAACGTCTGAGATTGATAGGTCTAATGTGATCGTTGTATATTCCAGAGTTGAGATCGGAGGGTAATTCCATGAATTTTGCGTGGGGTTTTCCGAAGTATGTGAGAATATGATTTTGTTGATGAGATTCCGGATGGATGGTGTGTGAGTGAGAGAGAATTTGAATACTGGGGCAACTTAGAGGAAAGAGGGATTGTCTTGGTAAAGGTATTTGGGAAGAATCAACTAGATGGAATCAGATTGGGAAGATTGGGGTGCGTGAGTCACATCCCGAGTTGTCTGAATTGGATAACATTTTCGAGGACGAAAATTCCTAAAGTGGGGGAGAGTTGTAACAACCCAATTTCGGTTTAACTAATTAATTTAGTTATTGGAATTATTTTAATTATGGGATAGTATGATAATATATTAAGTCTACATATTATGCTATTTTATCATTTGTAGAGTTTTGGAAAGTTTAGTGGGAAATATTTTGGACAGTCTCAATTAATGGTTAAGTGGATGGTTTATGGAAATTAATTGGAATAATAGGTGTATCGGAGGAAATAGAATGGAAAGAAATATAAAGAATAGAAATAGAAAGAAAAGATATAAGAGTAAAGGAGGAAAGAAAAGAGAAGGAGGAAAAGAAAGGGAGAAGAAGGAAAAAGGAAGAGAAAAGAGAAGAAGAAGAGGAAAAGAGTGGAATCATCAAGAGCACCTCAAAGCTTCGATTAATCCAAGGTAAGGGTGTGAAATCTTACTATCTTAATCATTGTGTATGATTGTGTATGTGTGTGGATGAGTTTGGTTGTTTTCCAACCTTGTTTCCATTTAGATCGAAATGATAGAAATCGATAGAAGCCGATGCTCGGACGGTTAGAATCGAGAATAACTTTCGTAGCTTAGTCGGGATATGTTAGAATAAGGCTACTGGAACAACTTTGGATTTAATCGGGCGATTTTGGTGGGTTTGGAAGTGCTAGAGCAGAACTGAATGTTGCTGTTCGCAGGCGACTCGCTAGCAGCTCGCTAGGCGAGCACACAACGAACGACTCGCTAGCAGCTCGCTAGGCGAGTGCGTAGCGAATTGTCCCAGACTTGGGACAGTGGTGTTTTGGTCTCCTCCGCTGGCATCGAATGGAGTAGCGAATGACTCGCTAGGGGTTCGCTGTGGCGAACGAGGTAGCGAACGAAGTCTGTAGCTTCTGTTCTTGCTCGCTAGCAGTTAGCTAGGCGAGAAGGTGGAGAACGTTCGCTAGCAGCTTGCTAGGCGAGCGTGTAGCGAACGTAGCAGGATGAATTTTCCCTGTCGCGTGGTGCCGTCGTGGCTTGGGGTTTCGGTTGCGATCGACCCTTCTTTGATTTAATGGCTTATATGCTTGTTTGTGATGTGCTGTGGGTAGCCGTAAGGCGTGAATCCTAGTGTATGAATGTGATTTTGAATCGTGGCCTTTGGGCAAATTATGCATTGTTTAGAATTGAATAAAAATGCATGGCAATTGTGATGAATGATGAATATATTACACATTGTGAGTGCATGATAATTGTACGTGTTGATGTGTGAAGAATGCATGATAATATAATTGCAAATATGTATGCATTTGTGATATTTGATCCCGTGTAGGATCTGCAGAACCTCGCTTGATGCGATGGTTATATTTGATCCCGTGTAGGATCTGCAGAACCTCGCTTGATGCGATGGTTATATTTGATCCCGTGTAGGATCTGCAGAACCTCGCTTGATGCGATGGTTATATTTGATCCCGTGTAGGATCTGCAGAACCTCGCTTGATGCGATGGTTATATTTGATCTCGTGTAGGATTTGCAGAACCTCGCTTGATGCGATGGTTATATTTGATCCCATGTAGGATCTGCAGAACCTCGCTTGATGCGATGGTTATATTTGATCCCGTGTAGGATCTGCAGAACCTCGCTTGATGCGATGGTTATATTTGATCCCGTGTAGGATCTGTAGAACCTCGCTTGATGCGATGGTTATATTTGATCCCGTGTTGGATCTGCAGAACCTCGCTTGATGCGATGGTTATATTTGATCCCGTGTAGGATCTGCAGAACCTCGTGTGCCCATGTGGGGTGTGAGCGATGGTTATATTTGATCCCTTGGAGGATTTGCAGAACCTCGCTTGATGCGACGGTTATATAATGATTCCTAGGAAAATCTGATGAGTTATAGTGTAACCGTATAAGTGTGAGAGGAGTGAATTCTAAGAGAATCTGATGGACGAATGAGTCGGTACCGTGGTTGTAGCTGCATAGGGTCGAGGTGTCGGTCTCTATGAGTGCATTATCATCTCCATATGATGAATTGAAAATATTACATTGAGAAGGTATTAGTGTATGTATATATATATATATATATATATATATATATATATATATATATATATATATATATATATATATATATATATATATATATATATATATATATATATTTATTGCGTCTGGTAAATATGAGAATGAGGTCGATGTATATGTAGAGAGATTCTACTCACTAGGGTAGAACGGCGATGCATCGTTCCTAGTGAGGTAGTTACCGGGGTAGAATGGCCGAGACGTTGTTCCCGGTAGAGCATAAGCGACGTACCCATAGTCCGGAAAAAGGATTGAGGGTAGTGATGAGTCTTATATGAATCGCATGGTATGATCGCGATTGTCATATGTAAATATGCCTATGTGCAAGAATTGATGAGATGCGTTAGCAAATATATAAATGTGAAAGATATTAACCGATGAATAGACGGTTGAGTATGAGCGATTATGTCTATGTGTATTTGATGCGGTGAGAATCTATGGTTATGCATTGTAGTGAATAAGTATGAGGTATAGGCATTCGGTACTTGTACATTTATATATATATATATATATATATATATATATATATATATATATATATATATATATATATATATATATATATATATATATATATATATATATATATATATATATATATATATATATATATATATATATATATATATATATATATATATATATATATATATATATATATATATATATATATATATATATATATTATGCCTTGATTATTATGATAATGTTTCTCACCCTTCTGTTGTTTTATAATGCCCTTCGAGGCATTGCAGATTAGGATCCGCTGGAGGTTTCCTTTGGAGTATAGTTCCTTTCCCTCGTGTCGGTCGCTCTGATATGTAACTTTGGGTAGATAGGCTTGTAGAATGTCTTAATGATGTTTTGTTTGTATGTGAATGAAGTTGTGAATAACCAGATGACATGTAATTACGTTTTGTCATGTCTTAAGTGAATATATATATATATATATATATATATATATATATATATATATATATATATATATATATATATATATATATATATATATATATATATATATATATATATATGTGTGTGTGTGTGTTTTAGTTTTCCGCTTTAAGAGAAAACATGAATATGTAAATTCGAAGAATCATGCGTTTATTTTTAGTTAAGTTTTACCCCTTTTGAGTTAACTCTTTTTAAACATTAATATTCATGCGGTCGTTTCGTGAGTATTGTGACGCACTTCTTTTATACCTTAATGAAAATACACTCTGAGGAAAATAAAAACACTTGTATTCGTGACTATATGATTTGATATGTGATTATTTTGGGGTATAGAAAGGGGGCGTTACAGTTTGGGAAATAGAAGGAGACGTGGAGGCTTTAGAAGGCAGAATAGCAAATGGGTAAGAACATATTTTCTTCTTATATGATAAATATTATAACTCATCTTTTTTTTTTCTCCATAAAAGAATGTTTTTGGTGCCTTAAATGTATCGAAGTTGTGCCTAACTTAAGACATTATGTACCAACATAAAAATGAAATTGCAGAAATTTTCATCAAAATGATTGAGCGATATAAGAAAGAGGGATGAAGGAAACACGAAGGAAACAATGGAATTATAGAGGCTGCAATAGAGAAAATTAAAATTTGTTTGATGAAGTAAATTTAAAATTTTTTATTTGGTAAAAAAGTTATGTCCATATGAGAGTTATTAAAATTATACATATGCATGCTTCAGAGATATAAATTAAATTACTCAATGTAGTTGCATTATAAGCTAGTTTCAAGGGTAACCTTGAATGTTGGTTGATCATAGTTTGCTAAAGCTAAAAATACATGTGTTCCCATTAGTATAAATAATTGACATTCAATTATAGTCACAGTAACGAGTGTGATATTTAAACAATAAGAGCAAAAATTCCAGTAAGCTTTTCTGTTTTAGAAGAAAGTTTTGATGTTAGTTTGAATATTTATTTTTATAGCATCTTAATTTTATCAAGGAAATAATTTTATTTGCCAACATTTGGCATCAAAGCTTGTTATAGCAAAATGGATGCAAGTTCAAGCACAAGTGAAGTTCAACAAGTCCACACAACCATCTTCAAATATGATGGCAAATCAAAATTTTCCATGTGGAAACGCCTCATGGAGTTGTTTCTAAACACTAATTAGTGCAGAGATATTATCAATGATGGTTTTGTTGAATCATTTGAAGATCATAAAGACAAAAGAGACACACAACAAGTTGAGAAAGATCATTTACTCGACGAAAAAGTTTTATTCTTCATATGTTAATATGTTGATTACATATTTTTGAGAAAATTTTCCATGCAAGAATAACAAAGAAAACTTGAGAAATTTTTCTTAAAACAAGGTGATCACCCTGTAAAACAAACGAGGTTGTATGAATTAAAACACCAGTTTGAATTGATGAAGCAAGGAAGAGATGCAAAAATTCATGATTATTTTTCACGAATGGATGAGCTAGTCAATGAAATGAAATTCAATAATGATGACATAAAGAAGGAGGTTATGGAGAAAAATTATGCACACTCTTTTACCTCAATTGGATTTTGTTGAACCATCCATTGAATAATCAAAAGATCTCACAAAAATGACTTTAAATGATTTACAACCATCTTCAGAGTCACGTGACATGAGAACGAATGAGAGATCAAGTGATACTTTTGAGTAAGCTTTAAAAGCTCAAACAAATTTGAGAAATGAGGGACTATTGCAGGGAATACCAAACCACTTTCAAAGATGTTAGAATTCCAAATAAAGATGGAGGAATCCTCAATCCGACTCAAGCCAAGGCATGTGAGGTAATGTCACATTTCAAAATAAATATCTTATTCAATGTTACTGTATTGGTAAAAAAGTACAGGTGTGCATGTTACCCCTGCAAGGGAAGAGGCACTCAAAAGCCTTAGTAGGGTGATTACAAATAGTGGTGGTTATGGTTTGCCAACAATGGTGAAAGCTCTTTACATTGGTGTTTATGATGGCTTAGAGCACTGACGGTTCAAAAACTTTAGGGTTAAGTTACTTAAAATTGAAGCAATGGTTTGTGGTTAAGCGAGCTTGGGTGGTTTTCTTAACAAGCATAAGTGGTAAGGCTTGGCTTAGGGTATCTGGTATGACTTAATCAAGAAGAAAGAAAGCGTGCTAAGCGAGCTTGGGCAATGCGCTTAAAGAACCTATATTTTCCAAACCTATAAATAAGGGTGCCATAATTTCATTCAAGATATTCAATTCAGTTTGATTCTAAAGGATTGGATCACATTTGATGGAATTCAAGGTGGTTCCTTAACAGAGTTAGGTTCTTACCAAAAATCACAACAGGAGAGAATATGAAAGGGTGATCAAGGGTGGAAGGGCTGTTAGAGGAGTCGTCAAAATATGTTTTTCAACTTCCTTCTTCTAGGACTTGATTGTAAACTATGATGAGTAAGCATAGCTAATTTTATCTTTTGTTGGGGTTGGATATAGTTGTCCTATTACTTATGGTTTGATCCCGACCATGACTTTTTATGTAATCTCCTTAAGTTTTAATATTGATGGATTTTTCGTTCTTAATGTTTATTTTGTATTATCTACCTAAAACGTGTTTCCATGGTATTACTTGATATTTGAAAGATATTGGTCATTACTAGATCCAAGTATATCATCTATTAGATGCTAAAGTCTAAACACAGATTTAGGTTTGATACCCGCAAGAATAACCATATTGGTGAAATGAAGCATTAACATCTGCATTCATTGTAGAAACTTAATGATGACATAATGGTTAAAAGGCCAAGAGATCGTCTATTAGGTAATATGGCAGATCTCACGTCGTTGACTCAGACATGAGTTGTGATGAGAGCAACATGCAATAATATTAATAACTTATTAGAATTGCATATTACATATCAATGATGCTACATAAGATCAGATCAATGAAGTCTAACCCCAACAAAATTTTCTCACTATTAAAATCCCAAAGATTTATTTTTTGTTATTTTACTTTTTAAGTATTCACCAAACAATCAATTTTCTAATAAATCAAACTTAAAATAATATAAATTAGGCAAAAATACTGTCTAAGTCCTTTATGTTATTTTAAAATAATAAGTTAGTCCTTTAAGTTTTTTTTTGTAACACTTTGATCCTTTATGTTAACAAACGTTTGCGCCGTTGCCCTTTTTAAAAATTTCCGTTACAAAAACGCATATGTGGCACAAACGAAGCACATGTGGCATTTAACTGAGATGAGTTGGCATTGAAGGTTGTTGATTTGACTTTTGTCTTGTTGTTTCTTATATTTCTGGATTTCAAAACTCTAAAACTCAATACATTTCAACAATACTCATGAGCTCATAAACACAAAAATGACAAAACTTTGAATATCAACAATAAATTGCAAACTCATATACCATTTGAACGAATTAATTACGCTAATCACAAATATGTAATTAGTTTTGCGTTTGATTGTGTATTTTGGTCAGATCAAATAATTTTTTATTATGTATTTCGTCCATTTTTCCCCTGATTCTAATGAACCACAACTTGTTTGATAAATTTGATTGCATATATGGATTCAGGGTGAAAATTCAAGTCAACAGTATATAATTTGTAATTTATTTCATTGCTTTTGTGATTTTCAGATTTTGCTCATGAATATTGTTAAATATGATGAACATTTCATGAGCTCATAAACACAAAAATGACAAAACTCTAAATCTCAATAATAAATTGCAAACTCATATACCATTTGAACCGGTTTTTTGCACTGATCACGAATATGTAATTAGTTTTGCGTTTGATTGTGTATTTTGGTCGGATCAAACTATTTTTTATTATGTATTTCGTCCACTTTTTTCCTGATTCTCATGAACCATAACTTATTTGATAAATTTGATTGCGTATTTGGATTTAGAGTGAAAATCCAAGTCCAACAGTATATAATTTGTAATTTATTTCATTGTTTTTGTGATTTCTAGATTTTTGCTCATGAATATTGTTAAATATGAACATTTGTGAAAGTGATGAACATGTGTGATTTCCAGATTTTCAAATTTAAAATCAGCAACATTCAATGTCAACTCATCTCAGTTACATGCCACATGTGCTCCGTTTGTGCCACATATGCATTTTTGTAACAGAAAATTTTAAAAAGGACAACGATGCAAACGTTTGTTAACATAAAGGACCAAATCGTTACAAAAAAAACTTAAAGGACTATCTTGTTATTTTAAAATAACTTAAAGGATCTAGACAATATTTTTGCCTTTAAACTATTAGACGGTCTTTGAAACATAACCAATTTCAATAGAGACGATAAAATTTTGCTTACTGCAATAGAAGAATCACATAATAATTGTCATATTCAATCTTATTTTACCTAGATTAAAGAAATTATCTCGTTAAACCAATTTAATTGATAGTTGTGCAGAAAAATATGACCATAAAAACTTGACTTTAAATTTACATTATCTTACTTAAGAAGTATGTGTGAGAATAAGTCAAACCAACTTACAGGGACCTACGGCCTAACCTACATAGGTTTAGGGTATATCAGACTTTTTTTAAATAGAAAAGTCATAGACTTTTTTATAAGTCTATTCAGCTAAAGAGGTTGTTAGGCTACCGATCATAAGAAAAGCTTTTTAAGCCTATCAGGCTGACCTATTTATAAAAAATTCAATAAATTTATTATTATTATAATAGTGTATTTTGTACTTTGAATTAAAATACGAAAATAAAACTTAGTTATTTTGAACAACTTATGAAAATAAGTCGAAAAAACATTATAAACAATGACATAAGTTGTTGCCATAAGTTTTTTTCCCGTAAGTTCTCTCCAACAAATAATATCGTCAGATAAACTTGAATGAGACAATGAAAACAAACATTTAGTCTTAATGATATTTTAATTTATTAGTCTATTTAACATGAAATTATTTACAAACGTTCAAATGAAATATATTTTTAAATAGATTAATAGACCAATCAAGTCTTCTAAAATGTCAGACTTAGGCCTAAAAATAAGACTATAATAAACTACGGTCAGACTTAGGCCTAAAAATAAGACTATAATAAACTACGGTCAGACTTAGACTTTAAATTTTTTAACAAGTCAGACTCAAATTTGACATAATATGCCGCGGCCAACTTATTTTCACATGTATTAAGAAGTAATATTCCAATCACAAAACAAAACAAGTAAAAAAAACTATAAATCATACATCTCAATTTCAACAAATATACTACAAAATTAAATGTGCTAGTATTATTTATCGTTTCACCCAAAAACAAACTTACTGTGGTAATTAAGGAAAGAAAAACAGCAAAACCCGGATTAATTGTAAATTGTAACGGATCAGTAAACGGCGTCGTAGGGAAGGTCCATTCCATTTACACTGAGTTTAAAGTCAACCGAATCTCAAATCACAGTCACAGATCTCTTCCTCTGTTTCTCTCTTCGTTTTGCTTCGTTTCTCTGTAATCACAATCACAATGCGAATTCTCATTCTCCTTTCCCTCACAACTCTTCTCTTCTTTTCTTCCTTCTCTCACGTCCTCTCCGAAGAAGAACTCGACGAAGATCTCAGCTTCCTTGACGAACCCGACGAAACCGACGCACACCACCAGCAGCACCACCACCACGACGCTGAAAATGAATCCGATCTCGAAGAAGATTTCTCCGGCTACGAGCATCAAGAGTCTTACCAAGCTCCTGAATTCAACGAAAAGGACGTCGTCGTTTTGAAGGATAACAACTTCACCGACGTGGTCAACAATAATCGGTTCGTGTTGGTTGAATTCTACGCGCCGTGGTGTGGTCATTGTCAGGCTTTGGCTCCGGAGTATGCCGCCGCTGCCACTGAATTGAAAGGGGAGAATGTTGTTTTGGCGAAGATTGATGCGACGGAAGAGAGTGAGGTTGCTCAGAAGTTTGATGTTCAGGGTTTTCCTACTATCTATTTCTTCATTGATGGTGTTCACAAGACTTATTCTGGACAAAGAACCAAGTAATAGTCTCTAATATTTTCTCTTTCAATTTCAGTTTCAGTTCATACTTTTTTCAATTTTATTGGATCTGAAAATATTTTATTTTGTTTCGTTGTTTTGCAGAGAAGCTATAGTTTCATGGATCAAGAAGAAGACAGGACCTGGTATACATAACGTTACTTCATTGGATGAAGCTCAAAGTATATTGGCCTCTGAAACCAAAGTTGTTTTGGGTTTCCTCAATTCTTTAGTTGTAAGTAAAAGCAAGTGGATTGTTATCAGATTTTATAGTTTTGTTCCTTATGTTAAAATGTTAGATTGATGTTTGCATATGCTATTAATTTGATTATAGAAGTTTGTTGTGGTAAGACTTGTTGATTTGTTTCTTGTTCCTTAAGTTAAATGTTGATTTTAAGTGGTTTGTTAGATTGATGTTTGCGTATGTTACTCATCGTGATTAGATAAGTTTGTTGTAGTAAGATGTGTTGCTTGATTGCTTTATTTTATGATCAATCGGCAAATTTGTTTTCGATGAGTTGACCATAAAAGACATTTGCCATTGTTGATTTGATTCTATGGAGTGAATGACATTGCTGATTGTTGTGTGTTACTAATTATGTCATGCACAATATGTAGGGTCCTGAGAGTGAGGAGCTAGCTGCGGCTTCACGACTTGAGGATGATGTCAGTTTTTATCAGACTGTGGATCCTGAAGTGGCAAAGCTGTTCCATCTTGATGTTAATGTGAAACGCCCGGCTTTGATCCTTATCAAGAAAGAGGAGGAAAAACTGAACCATTTTGGTTTGTTTACTTTTCTCTTTCTTATGTCTGTATTCTTTTCTTTTTAGTTGCAAATTTGATGTGTTTTCACCTTGTCTTTGCAGATGGCCAATTCGGCAAGTCTGCAATAGCAGACTTTGTCTCCTCCAACAAGCTTCCTTTGGTAACAGTTTTTACAAGAGAAAATGCTCCAGAAGTTTTTGAAAATCCAATCAAGAAACAGGTGATTGTTTATGAGATGTATCTTATTATAATTTTAATGTCATTAGCAAATTGTTCTTGAGAAATGGCATCACATTGTTCTTCAATGATTGTTACATGTTTGAAACTTTTTTTTCCAGGTGTTGCTGTTTGTGACTTCAAATGATTCAGAGAAATTCCTCCCGGTATTTCAGGAAGCAGCAAAGTCTTTCAAGGGAAAGGTATATTTTCATAGACATAACTAATTATTATGTCAAAATAAAATTGACTTTCTTGCTTTCCACAAGAAATCAGGTGTAGTATACTGATTAGTGGGCCGTTATGAGTATTGAATCTGCCGAACATGCCTCCATTTATAAAATCATGAAAGTTGAGCATTTGGGTCGTTTGATTTTTTTTCTAGAATGAATGATTTAACTGTGCACTTATCCATTGCAGTTGATCTTTGTGCTTGTGGAAACTGATAACGAAGATGTTGGAAAGCCTGTTTCAGAATACTTTGGTATTAGCGGGACTGCTCCAAAAGTAATTATTTCTTCTTCCCTTTTTAAGTTTTATCTGAATGATAAGTCATGACATTCATCAAATTTACATATTGCATCCTTTGAATCACTTGGAAGTATATTTAAGTAATCAGTGGATTTTCCAATGCAGGTACTTGGATACACTGGAAACGATGATGGGAAAAAATTCGTGTTTGATGGAGAGGTTACCGTTGACAAAATTAAGGTACTCTTTTTTTCTCTTTCTTTGGGGCTCTGTTAGTTTTGCTGCCATGTTATAGAATGTGTATGAAATCCTTTTTCTTTCATTCAATGAGGTTTGGAAGTAATATTTTGACCTTTACCTCAGGTATTTGGGGAAGATTTCCTTGAAGACAAACTAAAACCTTTTTTTAAGTCAGATCCAATTCCTGAAAGTGTAAGTTGTTTGATTTTGCTGCCAACAATTATGCTTTATTTACTTGGTGTTTCATGTCTAACATGTTTGCAAACATGGGTGACAGAATGATGGTGACGTGAAAATAGTTGTTGGGAATAATTTTGATGAAATTGTCTTGGATGAATCAAAGGATGTTCTCCTTGAGGTACAACTTTGACCCTCTAGATTACAGAGTTATATTTGCATCTAAAGTTCTGCAACCTTGTCGTGTTAATTTAATGGTTGATGGAATATCAGATATATGCTCCATGGTGTGGCCATTGCCAACATTTGGAACCAATATACAACAAGCTTGCAAAACATCTTCGTAGTATTGACTCTCTTGTAATAGCCAAGATGGACGGAACAACAAATGAGCATCCCAGGGCAAAGGTAAACCCAAATTCGAATTTGACATTGCAAAATTTTGAATTTCATTCCTGCTTCAAATGCAAATGTAAGAACTTATTGATGAATCTCTATTTATGTTGACTTTGCAGTCTGATGGATTCCCCACTCTTCTCTTCTTCCCAGCCGGAAACAAAAGTTTTGATCCTGTATGTGAAACAACACTTCATATTTTATCAATTCAGCTTTCATAAATTTGAATATACTCCTGTCTGTGCGCGAGAAGATCTGCATATGCTTTATAATTTTGTGACTGCTTAATTGTGTGTGCAGATTACCGTAGAGGCAGATCGTACAGTGGTAGCCTTTTACAAGTTCCTCAAGCAACATGCTTCGATCCCATTCAAGCTCCAGAAACCAACCTCAACTCCTAAACCAGAGGGCTCTGTTGCCAAGGAGAGTTCTGAATCTTCTGATACCAAAGAGAACCAAAGTAGCAATACTGATGTGAAGGATGAACTATGAAGAGTTAAATCTCATGTTTCTATTTATACTGCTATGATCAGATTGATTCTGACATAGTGACTTAGAGAAGAACAATCACCAACTCCTCTCTCCAAGCCTTTAAAAGAGGTAAAGAAGGGGAAGGGTGGACACATTTGAAACAAATGTAATATTAAACTTGAGTATTTAGCGTTTTCAGTTGAGGCTTTAATAAAAATAATCCCCATTTAATCCGGATATTTAGCTTAATCCCCACCCCATATATTAAGTTTTATTGAACTCACTAAAATAAGTTTATCAAGCTCTAGATTTCATCTCCTCCTAAATATAGAAGTATACAACAACCATCAACATTTAACTCATCCAGCTCTATTAATCTCTAGTTCAAATTCGTTGAACTAGCCATCCAATCCTTTATAACAATTGCATCTGGAAGGTATAATATATATATACTCAGCTTATCAAGTGCAGTAATTTTCCTGTTCTTACTTTCATTCATATTAATTAGAATAAGTTATATTGATTAAGAAAGTTTGAAGGTAGTTGTGATTAGTTAGAAATTGATTTTATTAAGTATATTTTAAGATCACTATAAAAGATATATAATTTATATTACATTCTATCGATGCCATGCATGATAGCTTCACATTATTACTTTAAACCAACATGTCGTTTGGGAAATGAGAATCAACGAAGTTTTATTTTTCTCTTGTTTCTTATACTATTAATTTAGATATAATATAATATATATCACAAACCATGGTTACATACATAGTACATTTTAATTTTAATAAACACAAAGAAAATGTAAAGTTCTTCCTTGAATTGCATGAAAAGCGAAACTACCTTTACCATCTCTTTAAAAATGTTTATAAATGCGTGTTCAAATGCATAAAAATCACTTTCACTTCTCTTTTCCATTACACAAACTCTTTTCATTTGCATTGCATTTTGCATTTCACTTATCCGTAAGAACTAATCTTCAACTCTTTTACTTCATTTCCAATTCAATCCAGTGAATCGCGCACTTTTTACAAAGCCACGTGTCACATTCTCATATCATTTCACTTTGCGATTCTTTCAATATAGACCCTCCGATTTCAGATTTTCCCTCGTTAACCGTTTCCTAACCGTTTTCCTTCAAACAGTTTCCACTCTTTCTCTTCGTTTCTATATTTCAGATCCACTTTCTTTTCTTTCTTTTTTCCATTTTCATTTTCTCTCTCTAATGGAAATGGCAAGATTATCTTTTCTCTCTCTCATGCTACTCAGTCTTTCACTTCATGTGAACACCGATTCCTCGCCGTCTCCATCGCCGGAGTCACCATCACCGTCGGCTGATACTCCATCTCCTCCGCCACTGCCGGAATCACGGTCACCATCACTGTCATCGGCTGACACTCCATCTCCGTCTCCATCGCCGGAATCACTGTTACCGTCATCGGCTGACACTCCATCACCATACTATCCTCCATCCAACTCGCCTCTAGATTCATCACCGCCAGCGCCGCCTCCATTAAATCCGAGTCCAGTTTCCACTCCGGCTCCTTCGCCGGAGGATTCTACTTTAATAAACCACATCGGTCTTGACGAGAAAACAGATGATTCGTCGGCAGAAGGAATGAGTGGAAGCAAGAAAGCAGGGATAGCGATCGGAATAATAGTGGCGGCGAGCGTGCTTATGTTGGCAGGGATGGTGTACAAGAAACGGAAACAGAATCTACGGAGAAATCAGTATAATTACGCGGTATACTAGTAGTTGTTGTTGTATTTGTATACGAATACTTAATTTCATTTGTATCGAGGTTATTATACTCTTCCTCTTATTGGCGTTATTTTGGATAGAATGATTCAATTTTTTGTGTGTAGATTCTTTTGTTCTTGATCTATGAAGATTGCAATAGATATTTTGAATTTCTATACTGTTTATTATCGTCGTCACTATTTTGTAAGTTTCCTTTCGTTGCGACTTGTAATAAAGGAAAATGAAGCCCCAGTCAATTATTTGTGTGAGTGATATTGTCTACTATTTGTTATATGTGAAAATTAAAGCAAGAACATCATTAAAATGAAGAGAATAGCTTGAAAGAGTTACAATAAATTTAATCATACAATGATCAAGCATACTATATTTATATCATTTAGAATTAGTTATCATGGCTAATTAACTCTCAACCACATGCAAGAACACCATTGAAATGAAGAGAATAGCTTGCATTGCATAATGAAAAAAAAAAGTTACAATAAATATAATCATACAATGATCAAGCACACCATATTTATGTCATCTAGAATGAGTTATCATGACTAACTAACTCAACCATCTGTAACAACCTATAAGAAATTAGTTACAAGTTGACTTGCTATCATGATGTCATGATGTTTAAGTCTGCTTCTTAAGCACGTGTATGGTTGCTAAGAGGTTTAAGCACGTGTATAACTGCTTCTCTAATACACAAGTAAATGTACCAACCATTACTTATCTTCATGCTTAACATCATCCTCAGAATATATTCATCATTCATAGTTTGCTTTAAAGGTTGTTAAATGACCCTACATGCAGTGACTTGGTCATGATGTCAGCTATTTGATCCTTTAATGCAATAGAAAGAAAATGTAGTATTCCTATTTTTGCATTGTCTCTCACTACATGGCAATTGATTTCTATATGCTTAGTTCTCTCATAGAAAAATGAATTTGCAGTTGTTGCGGTGAAAATTGGATATCAAGCTATTAAATCAACTTGAATCTTAATTCTTTTACAACCGAACTTTATTTTATCCAAAGGAAAGGTCTAAAGAAAGAAAAACCCTTTTCGCGATGTAACGACAACGCTTAGAGATTCGGGGATCGGGGGTTGGTTATACCTAGGGAAGGTGTTAGCACCCTAAGCATCTGTAGTACTCTACAGGAACCTTTTGTTTGATTGCTTGCTAAGTTTGTGAAATGTGCTATGGATTGGGAAAAAGTATAAGTTAAAACCTAAAGTTATATACACTAAGTATGCTCGCAAAGACGTCGCGTCATCTGCCTACGTATCCTAACTAGGATAGAATCAAAGCAATCGTAGTTCGCCTCACAAGGGAAGAAGAACACTTGATTATGATCAAGGTTCAAGGGGGAACAAACATGACAATGCTTGTGTGGAGTTTGACAAAACTCCCTAATCTAATTTGTAACACTCAAAAGGGGAAGTAAGAAATCATGACGATGATCCTTACATAGAGTTGACAAACTCTATCCTAGAGTTCTAGTTGAAGAACACTCCTAGTATAGGTAGGTCTTTTAGACTTAAGGCAAAGTCTAATGGTTTCTAAACTAAGGTTAAAGTGACTTAACAAAGTCAAGGGATGGGTGAATGAGCTATACATGACATGAAGGTCAATGGAAAGACCTTTTCCTCTAGAGAGAGGGAGGAGGCAACTGGGATGAGAGCTAACAAGCTTCATCACTTGGGGGAAAGAAAACAATAAGCACAGTAACAATATGATAAAGATAAAGAGCATGGTGACAACCATTGAATGAGTATGTTTAAAAGATAAAGCAAAGATGCATTGATGACAATCAAAGCAGATGATTAAGCAAGAAGTGTGACGACAAATCGAGCTTAAGGAAATTCAACAGATGAGGTAAAATGAACATGGTAACAACCTAATAAAAATCCTAGCATGTTAACTAATATCTAAGGATATGAGGGCAAGCAAAACATAAGCATATACAATTACAACAAGAGAGAAATTCATCTGCACATGTGAAAACGATCGTAAAATGCACCTAACTTGCAAATAGCCAAAAGGGATGAAAAATTAGGCAAACATGGAATTTGAAAATATGGCATGAAAGTAGACATCAAAACAAACACAATGCAAAAATAATGGGTGAAAAATGATTAAAAATGAGTGAGATATGAATTTTTGAAAATTGGGATGAAAAATTACAAAAATTGGTAAAAGGGTTGTCTTCCTCAGGGGTCGAACCCAGGTTCACAAGGTACAAGGCGCTTAGGTGACAAGGTGACTACCACTGGGGTGGTTGTACATCCAAGTACAAATGCCACCCCATAAACATATAGGGCATATTTTCTAGGCAGGCTGAGCAAACCAAACACACACCAAGTCAGTTTTGCATTTTGGTCACAACTTCTTCAATTTTCCATGGATTTGGGTGAAATTTTAGTCTAAACCATGTGGAATTTCACAAGGAACAAGATGGTATTTTTAGATTTTTGAAATTCCCTCCCCATTTTAAAACCCGATAGCACTTACCTTTGGATGTTTGAAAATGCAATTTGGAACTCATGACCTATTCTACTCATTTCCAACTCAAACCAAACACACACACACACACACTATAAACATGATGATGGATGATTTTGAATACCAAGATTGAGCCTAAACAAACTGTGACAGAAAGTGATGCTCAAGTTGTAAATTTGTGTTTGTGGTGTGCATGAGGATGTTCAAATTTAATTCCAGCTAGTTTTACATCATTCCAATCACATACACACACCATACAAATGCTCATGAATGAATCTAAACACAAATTCAGATAGAAAACAAGATGTTATGAGAAAGAGTATTCAATTTGCAAATGTCATGAACAGGATGCATAAGGGTATTATGTTCTGATTCTATGCAGTCTCAAATTGGATTAAATGCACATACATATTGAAAACATGATAATGAGTGAATTCAATCAAGAGTTTCAGATCAGAGCAGTTTAAAATAGGAAATGGTATGCAAGCTGTCAAACTGTCATGTGAGATGCATGATGAGGTTCAGTTTTGATTCCAAACATATTTAGGTAAAATGAAACATATACACACTACACATACATTGTATTGAGTGAGTTTAAGCCAAGAAAACAAGCCTAAAATGGTCTGTGGTGAAAATGGCCACTTAGTTGCAAACTTATCATGTGTGATGCACCAAAGAATACAATTCATGTTTTATGCATATTTACACCAAGTGAGTCACATATACATCTTGAAAATATGTTAACAAATGGTTCTAAACACCAAGATTGGTTCAAAACAGGCTGTAGCAAAAAATGACATTTAAGTTGCCCTTTGGTATTAGGATGATGCAGTAGGATGTTCAAAACCAGATTCAAGCATATTCTGACCATATGAATCACATACACATCTCTCATATATACAAACAAATGAATTCAAGCAAGAAAAAAAGCTCAAACAGGGCTGATATGAAAAATGGTGATCAAAGTGCAAGTTTTGACAAGTGAAAAGCAACATGATGTTCAGTTTTGATTCTAGTCACATATTGATCAATCTAGTCATGTACACAAGTTATATATATGAAGATAAGTGTGTTCAAACATAAAGTGGAGTTCAAATCATGCTGTAGTAAAAAATTGGCTGTCAAGTTGCAAAGTTAGGTTGTGAAATGCACGAAGATGTTCAAATTCAATTCCAAACATTTTTAGACTAAACTAACCATATACACACCACACATACATGATATTGAATGAGTTCAAACACAATTTGAAGCTAAGAGAGGACTGTCATGAAAAATGAAAGTTGAGTTGCAAATTGGTCATTTTAAATGCAAACATGAAAAAGTGCAGTTCAACATTTTAAGCAATATTTATCAAGTTAACTTTACACACATATTGAATACATGATGTTGGATGAGTTTGAGCACCAATTTAACCACCTCTAGGCCTAAGATCACAGTTGGTATGTTCATGGCAGAATTGATACAAGACATACACATGATGAACTCAAAATTCCAAAACATAAAATTATGGTGTAAAGCAATGATGGAGTGTTTACATACCTCTAGTAGACTGTGTTGATTAGGTTTGATTAATAAGAAACCCAGAGAAAACTTCAAATGCACCTAGCTTTAGAGATTTCTTCTTTTTGAAGCAAGGATGCAAACTTCAAGACAGTTGGAGAAATAAACTCCACCAATGATCCTTAACACTTTAGACAGTTGATAAATGATACATGTGAGGTGTTTGAGTGATTAGAACATCAAGCAAATGCCTAGAACAAGTTTTGACAGATTTTGTGGCTTTTGGTCAAAGTAACTTGGTATGGAAGTTGACCTTTTGAATGGTGAGGTTTTTGAGTGGTCTAAGGTCTTGGAAACCTTCTATATCATATTTAGAGATTGTGTGGATGATTTTTTGGGAGTTTGAGTGTAGAGAAATGATTTTGGCAGCAATTGTACCAAGACAGATTTTGGTGGTTTTTGGTGGAAATGTGATTTTGTGATTTTGAAGCAAAGTGTGCAAGAGCAAAGGCTTGAGCTTTCTCTGGTTTTTTAGAGTATATATTGTGTGTGAAATGAAGTGGTGAGGGCCTCTATTTATAGGCAAATGAATGGAGGGGGAAGATTTGGAGATTTCCTTCACATGAAGGAAAGATTTACCTTTTTGATCAAACCTCCACAAAGAGGTTTCCTTGGCTGATAGGTAAGCTCCAAAGTCAAGCTTCATGATGAATTTGAAGTGGCTAAATTCAGGCTAGAAGGTGTAGGCTTGTGGCTGGTTCATAATTGCTTTTACACCTCATGCTTGCCATGTTCACTTTAAATGCAAGTTGCAAGGCAACTTGCAAGCCACTTGCAAGTTTGGCTAATTTCATACTTTATGCATTTCTTTTGTTCTTTCATGCTACAAACCCTCTATACATCAGATAAAACATGTTTCACAAGCTGAGATTGGTCATATTTGAGGAAAGAATGATTTTTGAACATTTGACAATGTGGGACTAAAGTGTGAAACCACCAACTTGCCATAACCATAACTTTCAGCTCACAAATCCTTTTGAGATTTTCTAGTACTCTTTAGAAAGCCCTCAAATATTTCTAAAACATTCATGTTTTCATGAATTTCAAATTCCCAAAGGAACTTGGCCAAAAAGTCTCTCAAAGTTGCTAAAAAATGAGCTTGAAAGTGAAATTTTTCTAAGTCCTTTTCCCTTCTCAAAATGAATTTGATCATAACTCCAAATCTATGCATTTTCTGATGATGGACCACTTAGGGACTTTTGTAGGATTTGTCAAGAGCTTTCCAAAGCTTTGAACCACTTCATTTGGATGTGTGGTTAAGGAGTTATGGTTTAGCCCCTTTCAAAACCCTAATTTCCCGATTTTTCGATTACTCCTTCATCCTTGATCCAATGGTCATGAAAATTGATAGGCAAGTGCAATATGACATAAGGATAATTTTTTATTCACACTTTGAAGTCCAATTCCTTAAATTTGAAGAGTTGACTTTTTGGTCAACCGTACGATCGTTCGATGACTACCGAGTCGCCTGTTGACACTCTGGGCCTCCTGAGACTTTGATACTTCTTTAATGAACTTTATTAAGCTATATTAACTTCATGGATCATAATACCATCATTAAAACACCTTCCAACATCAAAGTCAAACTACAGTTGACTTTTACTAGTCAAAAACCCTAATCGGGTACCCTGAAATACACTGTCCTTGATTCTGGGGTGACAACCTTAAATTGGATTCTCAATTGACCTCATGTAACATCCTTGACCTTGTTTCATGATTGAATTAATCCACAACATTGATTGATCACTTCTTTGAAGCTTTGATTTTGACTGTATAAAACCCTGAATCATCTGTAACTTGACAAAGACAAACTTGTACTGGGTTAGGGTTAGATAATTTTATGAGTATGCTCCTAAAATGATGATGAGAATCTAAGGGGTCAAAATTTGGGGTGCAACAGTTGCCCCTATTTAAATATCTTCACTAGATGGAACTGAGAGATGACAATCCTCGTAGAATCGCAGTGAAAGGTATTTAAATATAGAAAACCGAAAATTTTGTCCCATAGATCCGATGATATGCAAAAGGACAGATCATGATATGCTATGAATTCTAAATGATGCTTCATGATGCTTGGATGCAAGACATGTGCAGAGGACAGAAAAACAAAACAACGAGTAACTACCCATGGGGACCAGGTTTTGTGGATCCGTCACTGGGGAAACCCGAGGTATAACAATCAATAGTTCAACCATGACTGGTGATAACTAAGAGGGAAATTCCACATGAGGATGCAAGAATTTTAAATGAAGATGATCATCTCACTGGGGAAGAGCACACACTCTACTGGGAGAGACGTAAATTTCCACCGGGGAAAAAAGCGACTTTATACTGGGGAAGTGAAGAACTCGAGACATGATCCTCACTGGGGATGATCAGATGAGGAACTTCCTATAGTGAAGAGTTCAAACGGGATCTTCAGGAATGGACTAGAAACAAGGACAAAACATACTGGGGATACTAGTGACGACTAGATCTCTGAGGCTTGTCTGGGGAGAAAGATTTCACTGGGGATACTAATGTCGCCCAGTTTTTAACGAATGGTTCAAAACAGTGCTAGTAACCACTAGACTTTCTGTAGGTAATGGTAACGACCAACCTGAGATAACAACAAATGAGATTTCTCAAATCCAATTGGTAACACATAGGATTTTGACTGGGGAAATTGGTGACGACCGAATTTCAAGCAATGCCAGTAACTACTGGACTTAAAGGAGATTGGTAACGACCAAGTCCGGGTACCAATGACGATTGGATTTCAAGTAATGCCAGTTACGACTGGACTTTAAAAGAAACATGGTGACGACCAAATCAGGGTATACCAACACATGTGGTTACGAGAATGCTAGCAAGCTATTAGGCTTTAGCTTGAGGGGTTTGGTAACGACCAAACCAAAAGATACCAATAACGATTGGATTTCAAATGACGCCAGTTACGACTGGACTTCATGGGGAAGGTTGGTGACAACCAATATACCAATGACAATTGGATTTCGGACATCTTCCAGTTACGACTGGACTTAAACGGAAATTAACTAGTAACGACTAGACTTCACAGGGGATTTGCTAGTGACGACTAGACTTCAAAGGGAAACGGTTGGTAATGACCAAACCAAAAAGATAATAACGAGTGAAGTTAAGACAATGCCAGTTACGATTGGACTCCAAAGGAAAATATGGTGACGAACATAAAAATACCAATAACGATTGGATTCTAAAACAATGCCAGTTACAACTGGACTTTAAAGGAGAAGGTGGTAACGACCGAATCAAAAGATACCATCGAGTGGAGTTTAAGACAATGCCAGTTACGACTGGACTCCAAAGGAAAATATGGTGACGACCATAAAAATACCAATAACGATTGGATTCTTAAACAATGCCAGTTACAACTGGACTTTAGACGGACATTCACTAGCAGTGATTAGGCATGCACGGGGAATCGACAGATAGCACACTGACCCCAAGAGACAAAATGAATCACACTGAACCCCGACTGAAGGGTGTATGCAGACTAGGGAAATAAACCAAATCCTAATAGGGAAACATAACTTTAGACAAGCTAGTCAGAGATGACAAAGTAAATTCAAACAAATGCTCAGACATCTTCTACTGGGGACGAGTCTTCACATCATCATAAGAAGTTCTTTGAAAGACAGTCTTCAACCACACATGACCAAAGGAGACTCAGCAGTTCAACGTGCTTTCGCTTCACCAGGGAGTGCGATAGGATTGCGTATCGAGGTTTCCGCTACCCTAAGGTTTCGGAAGTATGATTTTCCTCGACTCTTTTCCATGAGTTGAAGTTTTTACGTTTGTTAATCTTTTCAAGTTTTGTTCAATAATTTGACCCCTATGCTTTCAAAATTATCTTTGATCAACGAACAATATTTTGCGTAACAAAGAAAATAAAGGGATTTATAAATTTGCAAAAGAAAGAATGGCTCAAAAACTGATTTTATTCAGGAATGAAACCTTGCGAATGACAAAATTCCATAGAAATTTTACAAGTAAAAAATGGCAACGTGGATAAGGTTACATTGAATCCCATGATCAATTATCCCTAAAAACTAAAACTCCCCAAAATCCTTGCTTCTGACGAGGGCGGTTGGAGTGAGTTCTTGTAGGATCTCCTGCGGTAGTGACAACTCATCTGATGCAGTGAAACGCCTTTGTCCCTAACTTTTGCCTGGATCGCCCTTTCGGGTTTTCAATCCACCAGGACGCTCATTTTTGCCTAAGTCGCCCTTTCGGGTTTTCAACTTAGCGAGCTCTTATTTTTCTTTCTTTTTCTCTTTTTCTCTTTTCTTCTTCTCAACCCTAACTTTTGCATAAGTCGTTCTTTTTTAGTTTCCGGCTTATCGGGTTCTTTTAGGCGTAATATTTTCGTACTGCATCAGAATTCACTGGATGAGTAAGCTGCTCTCCATCCATGGTAGTAAGAATTAACGAGCCTCCTGAGAAGACTGTTTTCACAACAAACGGACCGTCATAATTAGGCATCCATTTTCCCCGTGCGTCTTTATGAACTGGTAAAATCTTTTTGAGTACAAGTTCCCCTTTTTGGAATTCTCGGACACGAACTTTCTTGTTAAAAGCCTTCTTGATCCTTTTCTGATATAAATGACCATGACACATCACAGACATGCGCTTTTCGTCGATAAGATTCAACTGATCAAACCTTTCTCTCACCCATTTTGCTTCTTCAAGCTTGGTTTCCGTTATGACTCTCAAAGAAGGTATCTCGACCTCAATAGGAATTACCGCATCCATTCCATATACCAAAGAAAAAGGGGTTGCCCCTGTTGAAGTGCGGACGGACGTCCTGTACCCATGCAAGGCAAATGGTAGCATCTCATGCCAATCTTTGTAAGTTTTCACCATCTTTTGCAAAATCTTTTTGATGTTTTTATTCGCAGCTTCTACAGCTCCATTCATCTTGGGACGATAAGGAGAGGAATTGTGATGTTCAACTTTGAAGTTATCGCACAACTCTTTCATGATTTTGTTATTCAAATTGGTACCATTGTCCGTTATGATTCGGCTCAGAATTCCGTAACGACAGATAATCTCCTTCTTGATAAAACGAGCAACCACTTGTCGAGTAACGTTGGTGTAGGATGCGGCTTCAACCCATTTTGTGAAATAATCAATAGCAACCAGAATAAATTGGTGTCCGTTAGAAGCTTTTGGCTCAATTGCCCCAATCATATCAATGCCCCACATAGAGAAAGGCCAAGGTGATGACAACACATTTAGCAACGTCGGAGGTACATGCATCTTGTCCGCATATATCTGACACTTGTGACATTTCTTAGCATATTGAATACAGTCAGTTTTCAAAGTCAACCAGTAATAACCAGCCCTCAAAATCTTTCTAGACATAGCATATTCATTGGCGTGAGTGCCAAACATTCCTTCGTGAACATCTTGCATTAACAATTCTGCTTCTCGTCTGTCGACATATCTAAGCAGGACCATATCATGATTTCTTTTGTAAAGCACATTATTGCTGAGAAAGAACTTGGATTCTAATCGTCTCAGAGTTTTCTTGTCAAGTGACGTAGCATCTGCTGGATACTCTTGTTTGGACAGATAATTCTTGATGTTGTGGTACCATGGTTTATCATCAGTTTCTTCTTCAACCATCTGACAGTAGGCGGGCTCGGTCTTGCGTTCAATTCGAATGAGAGTGGTATCATTGACATCCCTGATTTTCCACATTGAGGCTAACATGGCTAGGGCATCGACAATGTGATTCTCAGATCTCGGAACATGTTTGGAAGTGATTTCATCGAAATGTTCCATCATCTTGACGATGTAGGCTCTATAAGGGGTCAAATTCTCATGTCTAGTTTCCCAGTCACCAGTAACTTGATAAATAACCAAAGCTGAATCCCCATTGACTTCAAGAAGTTTGATTTTGAGGTCAATAGTTGCCTCGAGGACGAGAATGCATGCTTCATATTCGGCGATATTGTTTGTGCAGTCAAAATCCAACCTGGCTGTGAATGGAGTGTAACCACCTTCCGGACTCATTAAAACGGCGCCTACACCATGCCCACTGTAGTTGGAGGAACCATCAAACATAATTTTCCACCACAAACCTGTCTGCGGACCCTCATCAGGACCCGGCTCTTCACAATCCTTTACCAACATAATGTCCTCATCTGGGAAATCAAATTTGAGAGACCCATAATCTTCCACTGGTTGATCTGCAAGATATTATGACAAAACACTACCTTTGATAGACTTCTGAGCTACGTACTGGATGTCGTATTCTGATAATAACATATGCCAACAGGTAAGCCTTCCAGTCTGAGCAGGTTTCTCAAAAATATACTTTATCGGATCCATTTTTGAAATCAACAAAGTAGTATGACAAATCATATACTGCCTCAAACGCCTGGCAGCCCATGCTAAAGCACAACAGGTTTTCTCCAGAAGTGAATATCTGCTTTCACAATCAGTGAACTTCTTACTCAAATAATAAATAGCATGTTCTTTTCGTCCAGACTCATCCTGCTGACCTAACACACAACCCATTGAATTCTCAAGCACTGTCAAATACATGAAAAGAGGTTTTCCCGGAACATGAGGTATTAAGATCGGAGGCTCTTGTAGGTAACCCTTGATCTTATCAAACGCTTGCTGACAATCCAAATTCCAAACAACCGTTTGGTCTTTTCGTAACAACTTGAAAATGGGCTCACAAGTAGGAGTCATATTGGAAATAAATCTGGATATGTAGTTCAATCTTCCAAGAAAACCTCTGACTTGCTTCTCAGTCTGCGGAGCTGGCATGTCTTGAATGGCTCGGACTTTATCTGGATCCACCTCAATCCCTCGGTGACTGACAATGAAACCGAGTAACTTTCCAGATCTTACTCCAAAGGTACACTTGGCTGGATTCAGTCTCAACTGATATTTTCTGAGTCTCTTAAATAATTTCAAAAGATGTTCCAAATGGTCCTCCTCGCTTTGAGATTTGGCTATCATGTCATCAACATATACCTCTATTTCCTTATGCATCATATCATGAAATAAGGTTACCATGGCCCTTTGATAAGTAGCACCTGCGTTCTTTAGACCGAAAGGCATAACTCTGTAACAGTAAGTCCCACATGGAGTAATGAAAGTAGTTTTTTCCATGTCATCGGGATCCATCTTAATCTGATTGTAACCGGAGAAACCATCCATAAATGAGAAAACTGCAAAACGAGCCGTATTATCCACCAACCTATCGATATGCGGAAAAGGGAAGTCATCCTTCGGACTGGCCTTGTTTAGATCCCTGTAATCCACACACATTCTGACTTTCCCATCCTTTTTCGGTACAGGTACAATATTGGCCACCCATTCGGGGTATTTGGACACTGCTAGAAAACCGGTGTCAATTTGTTTCTTCACCTCATCTCGAATCTTGAGAGCCATGTCAGGTCTTGTTCTTCGGAGCTTTTGTTTAACCGGTGGGCATTCTAGTCGAAGTGGTAATTTGTGAACCACTATGTTAGTGTCTAAACCCGGCATATCTATGTATGACTAAGCAAATACATCCACATACTCTTTCAGAAGCTTTTCTAGTTGCTGCTTGACTTCTGCCCCTAGAGCTGCCCCAATCTTGACTTCTTTCTTGTCTTCTTCGGTTCCAAGATTAATGACTTCTACCTGTTCTTTGTAGGGTTGAAGTTCTGTGTACTCATGATGTGCCCATTTTACCAGTTCATCAGGGATTTCAAAATCTTCGTCCTCATCTTCAGCTTGGTATATTGGTGAATCAAAGTCTGGAGGGAATGCAAAGTCACAGGATTCAATGGGTTTTAGGACATCATTGCACGTTGGAATGACTTAATTTATTAAAACACACAAAGACAAATGCAGCACACAAAAGAGAAAATTGTTTTGGGTTTTTTAAGATTGCCATTTTTCTTTTAAAATGAAAGCAAAAGCGGTAAAGGAAATAACACAAGGAAATTAACAAAATAGTTCATTTTTCATTAATTTTCTTGAAAGCACGGGGCCCTTACAAAACATTCCTATAGCCTTGGGCATGGCTATGGAGATTCAAAACAACAAAGAAAAGAAAGACAAAAAAATTACTTTAACTCAGGAAAGACCATAGGAATCTCAATAGCTTCCCAGTTGCTCAAGGCAGAGCTGCAATGATACACTAACTATTCAAGGTCTTCATCCTCAAAATCTTCTTTCACAACACTGATTTGGAATCCTCCACTGACGAATACTTCTTGTATAGTCTTTAGGCGTCCTTTGTCATGTGTCGGTGCTTCATCATGAGTTGGTTTGTAACCCAACCCTTGGCGATCCATTTTTGGCTTCACTTCGATTACCTCTCCCCAACCTGCAGGAGTACCTTCTTCCAGTGTAACCTTGATGCTCTGAGCGGATGCAAAAGACGGACCACTCTTAGCCACTGTTTCTTCCAACATCACTGCATTAGCTATCTCGAGTGCCTGAAAGGAAGTTTCTAACGCACCCTCATCTGCTTCAATATACTTAAATGATGACAGATTGCTCACCATTAGGTCCTCTTCACCGTGTACAATCACCAATTTGTCATTCACAATGAATTTCATTCTTTGATGTAAGGTGGAAGTCACTGCCCCTGCTGCGTGAATTCACGGTCGTCCCAACAAACAACTATAAGTTGGATTGATGTCCATGACTTGGAATGTAATATCGAACACATGAGGTCCTATCATGATTGGCAATTCTACCTCCCCAACAACCGTTCTTCTTGAACCGTCAAAAGCTTTTACAATTAATGACGTCGGTTTCATTTCTGCCACTGCATATGCTAACCTTGTGAGCGACCTTGCGGGCAATACATTCAATGAGGATCCAGTGTCGACTAAAACTCGTGCCATTGTGTCTTCCTGGCACCTGACAGATATGTGTAACGCACAGTTGTGATTGCGTCCTTCTTTTGGCAACTCTGCATCACTAAAGCTTAGGGTGTTACATGCAGTAATGTTGGCTATCACTGAGTCAAATTGGCCGAAAGTTATATCTTTTGTCACATGTGCCTGCTTCAATACTTTTCGCAGAGCTTCTCTGTGATCTGGAGAGTTCATCAAGAGAGACAAAATCGATATCTTTGATGGGGTTTGGTGAAGCTGATCAATAACCATGTAATCACTTTTCCGAATAATCCTTAAGAGTTCTTCGTCGTCTCCTTCAGTACCTGGTACTTCTTTTTCTTTCGTCACAGCAGGGGTGACCTCTTTTGGAACGACTACTGTTATCTTTGGCTGATAGATTCGACCACTACGGGTCATTTTGCTTGTACCTGCAATGTTTGTCACGTCCACTTGGTCGTCTTTCACTATCTCTTTCTGACCAACCTTCCCAGATCCTCGGTCTATCACAGTCATGTTATATTTCCATGGAACGGCCTTCGTGCTTTCAAAAGGAAAGGGTTTTGGTTTCTGAATAATAACCGGTCGAGGTTGATCGACAACCGACTTGTTGAAAACAGGCTTCATACTTTTGTTGGTCATTTTGAACACTAGAACCTTCTCACCTTTCTTTGGTAAATTCAAAACAGGCTCAATTACCGAAACTTCTTCTTTCCTCACCTTACTACACACTTGTAACACTCCATCATCAATCAATCTTTGTATATCTCCTCGTACCTCATCACACCCTCTAGAATCACTAGAACATTCTTTACAATCATTATGGGTATCCTCTATCAATCTTGCTTTTAGTAGTTTTTTGTGAAGTAACCTTAACGGGGTCTTGATCTCTAACACACCTCGGACTATCCTTTCATCTGAAACTTCTTCTACAGCATTAACCCCTCCATGGTTCGGCAATGGATTACTTTTAACGTTTGGGGGTACATCATCAAAAGATAAGATCTTCTTTTCTATCAATTCACTGACAAGATGCTTTAAGGTAAGACAACCTTCTAAATCATGACCGGCAGCGTCTTCGTGAAAGGCACAATGGGCATTTGGATTATAGTGAGGAGATGTAGTGTCTGGATTTAATGGTCGTGTTGTTACCAATCCTTGCTGCACTAAGGAGGGATACAACTCTGTGTAAGTCATCGGTATCTGAGGAAGTGGAGGTTTTGTTTTGGTCTCCGATTCTGGTAGTTCTGTCTGGGTGCCTGAGCTCTATGCTGATGATGTTGCTGATAGGGTGGAGCGTTGGGCGCTTGCTGATACCCTTGTTGAATTGGCTGATATACAGGTGTTGGTTATACTGTTTGAAAACTGGGAACAGGATGATTAAAAGTCGAAGTTACAACTGCCACATATGGTTGTTGGGCATACTGTAACAGATGCATTGGTCGTTGTTGTTGGGATTGCTGAACATAACTTGCTTGAGGCTGTTGAACAAGGCTTTGTTGAGGTTGTTGAACATAACTCTGCAGATATTGTTGGTAAGGCTGCCTCCAGGTGCGACTCTTTCTTCCCATGGTTATTGCATTTGTCTCCCCTTCCTTCTGTTTATGAAAATTACTGTTGAGCTTCTTGACATTGTTGTTACCAGAACTGCTGGAACCACTAGCCACTTTTCCATTCTTCAATCCTGACTCCACTCTCACCCTCACTGCTACTATATCAAAAAAACTTGTGGTTACACTACTGATCATCTTCTCATAAAACTCCGGTCTCACTGTATCGACGAACCAATTTGTCAACTCTTTTTCACTCAAAGGAGGTTATACTTGAGAAGCGGTTTCCCTCCACCGTTGTGCATATTCTTTGAAAGATTCCGAACTCTTCTGCGACATACTCAGTAACTGTCTTCTATCAGGGGCTAAATCCATGTTGTACTTGTAATGTTTCACAAAAGCATCGACCAAGTCTTGGAAACTGTGAATACGAGACTGATCCAAACCCAAATACCATTTAGCAGGAGCTCCTTTCAAACTATCTTGGAAACAGTGAATCATCAACTTGTCATCTTCTACATGAGCGTCCATTCTTCGGTAATACATAATCAGATGCGTCAGAGGACAAGTAGCCCCAGAATACTGATCAAAATTGGGAACTTTGAATTTTGGCGGAATTACCAATCCAGACACTAAGCACATATCTCTGGCATCAATACCAAAGATGTCATTTCCTTCCATTGCTCCGACTTTCCTGCCGATAGTCTCTACACTTTCTTTCAACTTATCATGTCGTCCACTCTCCTCTTCATACCCATCAAGACCTTTGTACACTTGCGGAGGATTATGAAAAACAAGGCGCGCTTGAATCTGAACAGAAGGCTGAGTGTAAGTAGGAATAGCTTGAGGAACTTCTGGCCCTAGAGGAACTGCTTGTTGACTGACTACTGGTGGAGGTACGAAACCAGGCGGTAACCCATATGGTGGAATATTGGCAACAGTGACTGCCGTTGGGATCGGCTCTATAGCTATGCCAGTGATTTCAGAAACAACATTGGCTTGAGTGTCCAACTTTGCACGAATGACTTGTAGGGCTTCCATGATCTGCCCCATGTCTCCTCGGAGCTCTCCGAGTTCATTATCAATTCTGTCCACATCCAAATTCTGTCTTTCCATTCTCAGACGAGTTTGGGCTCAGGTGTTGTATCGGTGTTGAGGATTCAGTGTGATTCTTTCTCTGGAGACAAGACAGCGAGATGAGACACAACACAAGAACATGTACATGCAATGCTTATGAGTGTAAAATGCAACAATGCAAAATTAATCATTCAAGGAATCCAAAGAAATATTTGCAAAAATTATAACAATGGGGAAATAAGCAAATTCAAAGTCTTCATAGATTAATAACTGAGAGTTTTATAACAATGACTCTGAAACTGAAACATAAGTCTTCAATACAGATACATGATGAAATAAAACAGAAAATAAAAGGAATTTAGATCTTCTGGTTGGATGGCCCTTCGTCTTCTGGCTGACTTCTCTTTCCACCTTGACGGACCAACTCTTGAAGCTCTTCTTTCTCTTGTATAGCCTTGAAATACTTATCCCTCCAAGCCTTTCCTTCTTTTTCAGCTTTTTCCAAAGCAGCTTTTAATTCTTCTACGAGAGTAGGCTTGGGTGAGTCAGGCTCAAAGTGAGTGTAGAACATCTTCAACGCTGCTCTTTTTACCCATGATAAGTAAGATTCTGAAACAGTAGTGTCGTGGTAACCTAGGGCAGTTATTCCTCTCGTGTGGACATAACGCCAAGCGTACGCAATTCGAGCCCTGTAAGTGGGATTCCTCCCCTTTTCAATGTAAAAGCTTCTCAAAAAGTCTGGGTCTGGTTCATTTTCCATTGGGTGCCCCAACTGTCGACGAGCTAGGATAGGATTATAGCTGATGCAACCATTAACGCTGATTAGTGGTACATTCGGGAAATCTCCACAGCTTTGGATCATAGCAATCCCCCCATACATGAGGTCATACCACTGAATATCTGAGTGTTTGAGCAACAACAGTTTTTCAACCCATGAGAGCCCATTTTTCTTACCCCAGAGAGCTGAATTTTTTGGCAAGTGCAAAATAAACCACTTGTGCAAGAGAACGGTGCAACACTCAATCTGACCAACTCCATAACGGTTCCTACGGTGGATGGAAAAGTACACATCAACCAACAAAGTAGGTACAGGATTCTTGATTAAGAAAGGGTTGATTGCATTTGCGTCCATAAAATCATTAGCAGTCGGAAACAGGAACAATCCGTAGATTAGCAAAACCAGGATGGCCTCAAATGCTTCAATATTCTTCGACAAGGCATAGCTTTGAGCTTTTTCATACAGGAACATAGCTGGAAATCTATACAACCCTCCCTTAGCAATCATATGAGATCGTACCTCATCCACCTCCAAATACGCGGCCTCTGCAACTGCTCTTTCATTAGGAGTTCCTTCTCTTCCAGAAAATGGTCTAGGAATGACGCCTACTCCCATCAGGGCGGAATATTCTTCCAAGGTTGGCAACAACTGATAATCTGGAAATGTGAAACAGTGATAGGTTGTCATAGAACTGCACGAGGGAGGACAACATCTCTTCATATACTTGAACTTCTAGTAAAGACAGCATATTCCCATACTTTTCTCTGAATGCCTCGGGGTCTTCTACTAAACTTCCCAGTTTCTTCAAGTTCTCCAATTTTGGTCTTTGGAACACAACGTCTACTTTCTTTCCAGAATCCATCCTATAATATATGCAAAACAATCTTTAGTTCCCTGAATGATTAATTAATGAGAATGCAAATGCAAAGGTTTCATGACTCAGATCAAAACATCATTTTATTTCGTTAATTTTCAAGTTTTGAATTACAAAATAGTACATCTTACAAAAGTCCTAAACATAGAGCTAAAGATATTCTAACAAAAGTCCTTTCTTGCTTTGATCCTCTTGAGTTCTTCTTTTATCTGTGTCTTCTCAAGAATGAGCTTGTCCACCATTAACTTCCATGGAGTTGACTGATGGTTGGAATAGAATAAATCTTCCTGCGCCTTCCTCTTCTTACAAGCAATCATTTCTTCATCCTTCATCTGAAGTTGTCTACGGAGTTCATTATTTTCTTCCACGACCACTTGGTACTTGTACCTCCAGGCTACTTCAGTTTGTTGTGATTTTCTCAAAGCAATCTTCAACTTCTCCTTTTCAGACATAAAGATCATTGGGGGTTCCTCCTTCAACACCATGGGTGCCTGCTGAGGATAAGGCATCTTCAGCTGAATGGCTCTCTTTCAGACCCATTGGAGATAAGGCTCGAGAGAGATGCAATTAGGTTTCCCTAAGTCTTCCTTTCCTTTCTTATGCACATGACCCCAAGCTTTTAGGATCTCTTTTCTTAATTCTGATTCTCCCTTAAAGAAAATATTCTCCACATGAGCGCTATTAGGTTTGTCCTTCAAAGGATATCCAAGCTGTCGGCGAGCGAGAATAGGGTTGTAACTGATTCCTCCATTTGTACCAAGAAGAGGTACGTTACCAAGACTTCCACAACTGTCAATGATCTTTATCCCATCGTAATTACGGCTATACCAATCAATATCAGAGTGAGTAAGAGCCATAACCTTCTGAGACCACCAACCTTCCTTCCAAAAAGCATGAGCTTTAGGTAAGTGAGAAATAAACCACTTGTATAACAAAGGGACACAACAGGTAACCATTCCTCCTTTATGCAAATTCCTCAGATGAACAGAATGATAGGCATCAGCTAGTAAAGTGGGCACAGGGTTTTTCTTTAAGAAAATCTTAATGGCGTTGAGATCCGCAAAATTATCAAAACTTGGAAACAAGAAGATCCCATAAATGAGCAAGGCAAAGATGGCCTCGAATACATCCATACTTAAATGATCAGCATAGTATTGGGCTTTCCCAACCAGGAACTCTGCAGTCAAACCAAAGACTCCTCCCTTAGTAACCATATTTTTCTGAATATCCACCAATCCCAAACACGTAGCTTTAGCAATTTCTTCCTCCTTAGGGTCCTTCTCCATGGTTGGAAAAGGAGAGTCTTTAAGAATACGCAAACCAATCAAGCAAGAATATTCCTCAAGTGTAGGTACTAGCTGATAATCAGGAAAAGTGAAACAATGATAGAGTGGATCATAAAATTGGAGAAGTGTGGAGAGAAGTCCCAGATCCATCTTCTTCTTTACCCTCAACAATGACAATAAGTTCCCATACCTGCTCTTGAATCCTTCTAGATCTGTTATCAAAGTGCTCAACCTCTCTATGTCATCCAAGTTAGGACTTTTGTAAGTGTACTTCATAGTTTTCTTTTTTTCGCTATCCATGATGATCCTAATGTTTTACAAATAAAAAGTCTGAGTTCCATGAAACTTTTTATGACATGATGTTCATGAATGCATGAATGCACAAACACAAGTAAGCACAAATTCACATATACACATGGGTAAACAGATAAAGGTTTTAGGTTTGGAGAACATGAGCATGGAGCCAAGATCTACCCATCCCAAAGGTATGTACTAAGGCTTTCAAAAACTGTAGAACAAGGTTCTAAAAAAGGTTCCCAGAGTCTTCGACCCATCTTTCGGATATTATCAATTTCCCAAATACTTGGTAGTCGATAATATTCTCAAGAGAGTCTCGTCCGAGTGTAGTATCGCGTATCAACTACTTCAGAATTACTCCCTTATAGTCATCGCACTACATCCTAATAAAGCCAAAGTGGGGAAAAAGGTAATCTAAAGGTCCTCAGTATCACGGGCTCCCATGTAGAAAGTAGCATTGTTTTCACGAATACTCGATCAACAATACTAACTCTCAGAAGGGCCTCTACTGAGCGGCGGTTTTCTCAAGTCAACTTGGTCGGGAATCAACTCCCTATAAGTCTTCTTGAGATGAGCTTGTGGAGGCTGAAGCCCCACACACATTTCCTCCCTCACTTGCATTGCATGCATTTTACAGTCTAAGCTGATGCTTTATCTGTTTCGGTGTATCATTGACATGATCCCTTAGGACTCTCATTTCCTTTGATAAGGAATTGATGATAGAACTTTAGGTTGAAACCTATGCATGACAACTTCTAGGAGTTCCCTGTTCAAACCTCAACCATATGATGAATCCTTGGCATGACAACAGTAGGACTTGATAGTCTCCCTCCTAGTTGAGCCTGTTCTCTTCTCATCTCAAAAAACAACTTAAGATACAGTAATCATGAATGATTTCTTTCGTACGTTACGAGCCTTAAGATATCTGAGAAAGGATTGTGGGAGAGTTTCTTTTCCACAGTCTGGATGTTTAGTATGGTACCCTTTGGGTGACATGCGACGCATTCACTCTCAGGTCATAGTCTCTAGTGCGATTGAAATTGCAAACACAATAAAAAACACTTCTTCCGTAAAAGACAGAAAATAAGTCGTAGTGTCCCGAACTACGTAAGCTCTGATCTCTCATACCTGTTGAGAGTACTTAGGCACAGTACTGATGTATTGGCGAGCTACCTTCCCCATAACCCGTCGTAGGTCAAACTACGTTGACTCTGATTTCTCGTTCTTTGATGAGAATACGTAGGCATAAAGTGCGACGCTTTGCCGAGTCATTTTATTTTCTTTTTAAGCCAGCCTTGATAGGTAGATAGATGAACAACCCGTCCAGTAAACACAACAAGCGTGGATCCCGTCGAGTACAACGGACGTGAGGGGTGCTAATACCTTCCCCTTGCGTAACCGACTCCCGAACCCAGATAATGGTTGCGACGACCTTGTCTTATTCCGTTTTCGTCAGGTTTTTTCCGATCGTTTCCTTTCCCGTTCCGAGGGATAAATAACGAAAGGTGGTGACTCTTCTGTTGTGTCGTCACCTTATTTTCGCGAAAGCGACAGCTGGCGACTCTGCTGGGGATCGAACCCAGAATCTCTGGTTCTCCGGTTCCCCTGCGAGAGTCAATCCTAGCGCTTGTATGATTACTTGTTGGGTTGCATTTATTTATCGCATTTTATTTCCCGCACTTTATTTTCAGTATGATATGATTATTTGTGCTGTTGTGGGAAGGGGCATTCTGATGAGTGAGAAGGCAGACCCAGGCTTGAGTGCACCATAGAATTAGTTATGGAAATTACTGGGCACGTGCTTGCTTTGCAGGCACTAGTGTCTCATGAAATCCACGCTCAGACGAGGTTCTCCCGGTTGGCTTCTCTTTCAACCCTTTGGGCTAAGACGGTTGCTGGTTTGGTGGATTGTCGACTCTGGGGACCGATCATTTGTGATTCAGCCGAGTGAGGCCGCTTCATGAGCTGGTGATGCCACACCTTCTGGGTATCGTATCACCCCTCTTGAATGTCTGTGACGCTGATGAACGCATAGGATGCCGAACTTGAGTCAGTATAGGTCCATGCCTGTGAGCAGGGTTGGGTTCATTGCAGGAAACTTTGACCTTCAGACCACCTGGTTTTCTTGACAGCGAATCAGTTTTGTTGGATCAAAAGATCTTATCATCAGATGTATTTGTTCTTGATAGAGCAGGTTTGGATCAGAGGATTTTATCATCGGATGTGTACTTGTTCTTGACAGAGCGAGTTTATGACTGAGGTCTGAAGATCTCATTATCAGATGTTTGTTCTTGATAGAGCAGAGTTCTGGTTGTTTGTTCTTGATAGAGCAGATTTTTGATTGGGGTCTGAAGATCTCATCAGCAGATGTATGTTTGTTCTTGATAGAGCAAATTTTTGATTGGGGTCTGAAGATCTCATCAGCAGATGTATGTTTGTTCTTGATAGAACAGTTTTTGATTGGGGTCTGAAGATCTCATCAGCAGATGTATGTTTGTTCTTGATAGAGCAGATTTTTGATTGGGGTCTGAAGATCTCATCAGCAGATGTATGTTTGTTCTTGACAGAGCAGATTTCTTGGTCCTACATCAGAGGTCCTCATTATCAGACATTTGTTCTTGACATAGCAGAATTATGATCCTATGTATATGGCCCTATCAGATGGTTGTTCTTGACAGAGCAGATTTGTGGTCCGATACCAGGGTTTTCCTCTTATCAGATGCAGTGGTTGTTCTTAATAGAGTAAGATTATGGTTTTGTTGATACAGAATCTCCACAGCAGTTGCCTTGGTCTCCTATTGCATGATTGCATTTTGCATTAGTTTGCATACTCATTTGCATTTCATTAACGTGTGTCTGTGTTGCAGGTACCGTTTTCCCCGATCCAGGATTTCTTGCCTCCTATTGTATTTGTTATGGGTTCTCTGAGGAAGATCGTGGCTTACAAGTTCCCTGCCCCTGATGTGGTTCGGCTGACTGGTTTGATTACTTTAGCAGATGATTTTGTGAGGGATGAGTTCAGAAAATCTTACGGTAAGTTGCTCAGTTTGGTTCGTAAACCTTCTGCGTTCGAGTTGAATGGGTTGCATGCTCTGCTGCAGTTCTACGACCCTCCATTGAGATGTTTTACTTTCCAGGATTTTGTTCTCGCACCCACGCTAGAAGAATATGCTGATTTGCTAGGTGTGCCTATCAAGAGGCAGATGCCTTTTGTTCATATGGATGCTGAACCTGATCTGGCTGGTTTAGCCCCTTCACTTCATCTGGATGCCTCCGAGTTAGTATTGACTAGTTGGAACAAGGTTCCCAGGTTCTCCTTGCAGTTTCTAGTGGGTAAGGCTCAGCAGTGCGCTAAGGACGGATGTTGGGTCGCATTCAATGCCATCCTCGCTTTATGCATATATGGCATCATTCTATTCCCCAATATGCCCGATTTTGTAGACTTTGATGCATTTCACATCTTTGCTTCAGGGAATCCAATCCCTACCTTGATAGGAGATGTTTACCATTCCGTCCAATACAAAAACGAGAACAGAAGGGGCAAGAATGTCTCATGCTGTGTACCCTTGCTATATAAATGGCTTGATAGCCATCTGCCCAAGAGGGGTCCTTTTGTCTCGTCGGCAGCCACAGCTGAGTGGTCCGAGCGTCTGATGAGCTTATCTGCAGAGGATATTGATTGGTTCGACAGGGATAGGTTGGGTACTGAGGTGATCGTCAGCTGCAGCGGGTTTCCAAACGTGCCTTTGATAGGCAGGAAGGGCTGTATAAACTACAATCCGTCGTTGCTGGTCCGACAGTTCGCGTATGCTTTGAGAGCTCTGTCGAAGGATGAAGAGGTGCAGGAATCTCTGTACCTCACTGGTCTTCTAGAGGGGGATCTGTTATCCAAGCTTCAGCGTGCCTGGAATGGTATCAGTAAGCGAGGAAAGCCATTTCTGGGGAGAAGCAATAATCAAGCCTACCCTCCGTATACGACGTGGGTCAGAGCCAGAGCAGATGCTATAGGGATGCCGTTTTCTCATGCCAAGCCAGAGAGTCCTCCAATGATTGAAGAGCCTACTATTGTGCCCATTCAGCAGCATAATCAGGTGTTAGCTGAGCGAGAGGAATTGAAGCGGGCAAATGAGGAACTGGAGAAAGAATTGGCTCAGCTCCGAAGCGAGAGGAACGAAGCCGTTCATTCTTTCAAAAGGCAGACAGAGCTGGTGAACCAGCTGGGCACAGACCTGACTAAGCAGATAGCCAAGCGTGAACGCATGGGTCAAGACTTCAAAGCTGTCAACGACGTACTGGCTACGAAGAAGCAGCACTTGGACGAAGCATATCGGAGGATATCCAAGTTCAACCAGCACTGGAAGGCTTCCCTGGCCACCAGGAAAGAGCGGGAGGATAAGTTGATGCTACAGATCTCCAAGCTGGAAGCCCAGGTGAAGGATAGTGAGAAGAGGTTTGATGAAGAAACCGCTCGCAGATACGCCGCCGAAGGCCAGCTTAATAGAGCTCTCGCTAACCTGAAGGAACACAAGCTGACGTTTAAGTCCAAGAAGCGGAAGTTAGAAGATTGCTTCGGCAAAGGAGCATGGGAAGGTTCGGTCGAAGGACTTCAGTATACCATTGTGCAAAGGTAATTACTCGTCGAAGGGTTACTCACTCTGCCTGATCATCCAGAAACGAAGGAGTTGTTGGAAGAGCATCGCGCCCGTGGCCGTACTTGACTATTTGTATTCCTTTTGTTTTGATCATTGTTGTATGCTGACCATCACCAGGCTTGTTGGCTGAGGTCACGCTGTTGATTCATCTTGTACTCGCTGACGTTGTGTACCGCCTTGATAGGCTTGCTTTATATACGAGATTGTTATTTCCATGATTGGACTCGGACTTCTTCTTATTATTATCAGCACTGGCACCCAGGCACTAGGATCGGGGGAGATCTCCCCAACGCACAGACACACGCATGCATTTGCATGAAGCATTTGCATGACGAGCATTTTGTTGTTTTTCCTAACCCCTTTTGTGTTTCACAGGTTTTTTCAGGTGGTCACAGGTTGTTTCAGGTTGTTTCAAGTGGTTCCAGGATTGATCAGAGACCTACTCACCGCTATCCTACTAGAGCTAATCAGACCAGGATCATGGAGCAAGTGCAAATTGATGTTCAGGAACTCTGCGAAAGGATGGATCGCTTCATGGAGCTCATGTAAGTGGTCGCCAACGGCCAGGATCAGCTCAGAACTTTGGTTCAGCCTTTGATTTCTAGGGTTGATAGCAACGGCGTACTCCATGGTGGGACTGTGCCTACTCCTCCACCAGTTGAAACTCCACAGAATGGTGTTCCCGTGACCGGGGGCAACGGCAGTGCTAATGGCAATGTGATGGCCAACATCGGACTCAATACGACGGGCGTCGGTAATGGGAGTATGGGAGCTAATGTCAATGTCGGACCGGGCAACGACAATGCAGGCGTCGGGAATCTGTTTGTGCCTCAGCCATGGCTAGAGGATCGTCAGGACGATGTGTTCTATCAGAAAGGTGCTGAAGAGGAGCTGAATGCTGAAGCGCGGCTTAGATTCAAAGCACTTGAAGATAAAATGAGAGATATCGAGAATCAGAATACTTTGGGCGTTGATATGTCCAAGCTGGGATTAATTGCTGATTTCAAGGTGCCTCCTAAGTTCAGGGTACCTGACTTTGAAAAGTATAAGGGCACTACTTGCCCTCGTGTCCACCTGAGATCGTATTACAGGAAGATGTCTGCTCATTCCGAAGATGAGAAGTTGCTGATGCACTTCTTCCAAGACAGTCTTTCCGGGCCATCCCTCGAGTGGTACATGGGTCTGGAGCCCACTAGTGTGCGCACATGGAAGGATCTTGCTGAAGCATTTGTGCACCACTACCAATACAATAGCGACTTGGCCCCGAACCGAGTTCAGCTGCAGAATCTGTCGCAGAGGAACAATGAAGGGTTTAAGGAGTACGCCCAGCGGTGGCGTGAGTTGGCAGCTAGGGTTCAGCCGCCGATGGTTGAACGCGAGCTCGTGCAGATGTTTGTTGCTACCCTCCCAGGGGTTTACTATGAGAAGTTGGTCAACGGTATGTCCGGAACGTTCTCGGATCTCATTATCACAGGTGAGCACGTCGAGAATGGGATCAAGATCGGGAAAATTCAGGGTGAGTCATCCTCAGCTGGAGGAGGCGGAAAGAAACCTTATGCTGGCAAAAGACGAGAAGGAGAAGCGAGCGTTGTGACCAACACTCGAAGAAAGGGTAAAGGTCCTCACCAGCAGGTGGCCAGTATAAATATCCGACAGCTCCGTAGCAGCAACAACCGAATCAACAGGGATACAGAAAGTACCAGAATTGGACATCTTTGGCAAACCGTCACTTCGAGACACCGCCCATGTCATACGCGCAACTCTTGCAGACTTTGCTTCAGCTACAGTTGGTCCAGAAGAGGACGATGGCTCCCTTGACAGGGGCACCTCCACCAGGGTACGACGCGAATGCCACTTGTGAGTTCCACTCGGGGGCACCAGGCCACACAATCGAGAACTGCAAAGCCTTCAAGCACAAGGTGCAGGACATGGTGGATGCCAAGATCATCAACTTCTCCGATAATGTGCCCAATGTCACGAAGAACCCTATGCCGAATCATAGGGGAGGCGGAGTGAACGCCATTATCGAAGAAGAGAATACGGATTTGTTGACTGATGTCAGAGATCTGAAGACGCCGCTTAGCTTCGTTAAGGCTAAGTTGCTGAAAAGAGGGTTCTTTCCAGGTTGCGGAGAGTTATGTATGGACTGTGCCACACATTCTGATGGATGTGAGCAGTTGGTAGAAGGAATTCAAAGTCTGATGACTGAGGGGATTCTGCAGTTTAGCCGGAGGGCTGAAAGTGGATCAGGAGAGGTAGTGCTGAAGCAGGACGATGAAGTCGCCACCATCACCATCCCTCGCCGGCCGATAACTATTTATGCGCCCAGACCGCCTACAATTACTATCACCAAAGCTGGGCCAATACCCTTCGAAAGCACTAACGCCGTTCCGTGGCATTATGGGGTTGAAGTCTACTGCAACGGACAGAGATTGGAGCTAGAACCGTATGGGTCGACTGTGGAGAATCTTGCGGGAGTCAGTGGTATTACTCGCAGTGGAAGAGTGTTTGCACCACCAGAGGTCGTGGCGGAGAAAGCGGTCAGAGCTGATGCGGCCGATAAAGGTAAAAGTAAAGTCGTTGAAGAGGCCCCGTGTGGGGTAGAAAAAGATTTGCTTGTTAAAGATGCCGAGGAGTTTATGCGGTTGATCAAAAAGAGTAACTACAAGATTGTGGATCATCTCCATCAGACGCCCTCGAAGATTTCCATTCTGAACTTGTTGCTGTGTTCTGAAGCACACCGCAATGCGCTGCTAAAGGTGTTGAACGCCGCATATGTACCGCAAGAAATATCGGTAAATCAGCTAGAAGAGGTCGTAGCCTATGTGAATGCTGGGAATGGGCTAGGTTTCACAGACCTGGAGCTGACGCCAAAAGGGAGGAATCACAATAGCGCTCTGCACATCTCGATAGAGTGTAGGGGCACAATCATGTCGCACGTGCTGGTAGACACGGGTTCGTCGCTTAATGTTCTTCCGAAGAAGGCATTAATGAAGTTGGATACTCGTGGAGTGATCTGCACACCCAGTGATCTGGTTGTGAAGGCGTTCGATGGAACCAAACGACACGTTTTCGGGGAGGTGACTCTGCCAATCCAAGTCGGGCCGGAAACGTTCGACGCGGTCTTTTATATCATGGACATCATGCCTGCCTACAGTTGTCTCTTGGGCCGGCCATGGATCCATACTGCTGGTGCCGTGACTTCCACGTTGCACCAAAAGCTCAAATACGCTGTCGGGGGAAGCATCGTAACCGTTTGCGGCGAGGAAGACATAATGGTGAACCATTTGTCGTCCTTCAAGTATGTGGAAATGGATGGCGAAATCCATGAGACTCTATGCCAAGCGTTCGAAGTTGTCAAGGTGAAAGACGTAGCTCTTGTGGTCACCGAAAAGCCAGAGATGACTCTCTCCTTGTTCAAGGAAGCTCGGGCCGTTGTCCAAGCCGGATCTACCCCAGGCTGGGGGCAAATTTTGGAGATACCCAACAAGCAAGATAAGTTTGGGTTGTGATATTCTCCTGGAGCTGAAGCTTCTTCTTCTTCGTCTAGCAGTACGTCTCGAGGTAAAGGGCCGATCCAGTTTACCAGCGGCGGAGTGATTTTCGAAAGCATCAACGCGGTGTCTGAAGACAGCGGAGATAGCGATTGTGACCTCGACTCTTGGATCCAGCCAAGCAAGCCAGGAGAGGGCCTCAACAATTGGTCCATCAAGGATATCATTCAGATGACAAGCGAAGAGTAATGATTTACTTTTTCCAATCATTGTACAACCCTATGTCCTACCCGGGGCATAGTGGTTTTATTGTCAGGGCCTTGTTGGATTATGTACATGCATTTTGTTAATAAATCAAATGCGTTTTCTTCGTATTCAAATATTGTGATCTCTGTTATTCCTGTTTTATATTTGTTTTGAAAAACAATAAAATGGCAATGGGGTTTGTGCTAACCTGCACATCCTTGTTTTAAACTTAACCCTTGTTATTGTAGGATCCACATAACAGATGACATCGACTCTGGACCTTCTACGACTCACTTCGACTTCGATTGCCCGATCTATCAAGCCGAGGAAGAGATTGACAAAGACGAAGACCTTCCCGAAGAGTTGGCCCGCTTGTTGAAACAAAAAGAGAAAGTTATTCTGCCTCACGAGGAAGAGATTGAGATCGTGAATCTGGGTTCTGAAGAACTCGTCAGAAACGTCAGGATAGGGGCTGCGCTGCAGAGTGATGTCAAGTAGAGATTAGTCGAGATGCTGAAAGAGTATAGTGACGTCTTTGCTTGGTCATACGAAGATATGCCCGGACTTGACACGGACATCGTGGTCCACCACTTGCCGCTGCAAGAAGATTGCCCTCCCGTTAAGCAGAAGCTTAGGAGGACGAGACCAGATATGGCCGTTAAGATCAAAGAAGAAGTGCAGAAACAGCTTGATGCTGGCTTCTTAGCGGTCACCACTTACCCTCCGTGGGTCGCCAACATAGTGCCTGTACCGAAGAAGGACGGTAAGGTACGCATGTGCGTCGATTATCGGGATTTGAATAGGGCGAGCCCTAAAGATGATTTCCCGTTGCCTCATATCGATGTGTTGGTCGACAACACAGCCCAGTTCTCCGTGTTTTCGTTCATGGATGGCTTCTCCGGTTACAATCAGATCAAGATGGCACCGGAGGACATGGAGAAAACTACGTTTATTACTCCCTGGGGAACATTTTGCTATAAGGTAATGCCTTTCGGTCTGAAGAACGCGGGGGCCACTTACCAACGAGCAATGGTAACTTTGTTTCATGACATGATTCATCATGAGATTGAGGTCTATGTTGATGACATGATCGCAAAGTCCCAGACGGAGGAGGGACATCTGGTCAATTTGCTGAAGCTTTTTGAGAGGCTTAGGAAGTTCAGGTTGAGGCTGAATCCTAATAAATGTACTTTCGGAGTACGGTCCGGAAAGTTACTGGGGTTTATCGTGAGTGAAAGAGGCATCGAGGTTGATCCTGCGAAGATAAAAGCCATTCAAGAAATGCCAGTGCCAAAAACAGAAAAAGAAGTTCGTGGTTTCTTGGGCAGAATAAACTACATTGCAAGGTTTATTTCTCAGCTCACGGCCACGTGTGAACCGATGTTCAAGCTTTTAAAGAAAGATCAGGCGATTACTTAGAATGAGGATTGCTAGAAGGCATTCGATAAAATAAAGCAGTATCTTCAAGAACCTCCAATATTGATACCCCCAGTGGCTGGACGGCCACTAATCATGTACTTGACAGTTCTTGAGAATAGTATGGGGTGTGTTCTCGGTCAGCACGACGAGACGGGCAGAAAGGAGCATGCCATTTACTACTTGAGTAAAAAGTTCACTGACTGTGAATCTCGCTACTCGATGCTGGAGAAGACGTGTTGTGCACTAGCCTGGGCTGCCAAACGTCTACGACAGTACATGCTCAATCACACCACCATGCTAATTTCGAAGATGGATCCAATCAAGTACGTCTTCGAGAAGCAGGCTCTTTCAGGCAGGATTGCCAGATGGCAAATGGTGTTAACGGAATACGATATTCAGTACGTGTCTCAGAAGGCTATCAAGGGAAGCGTATTGTCTGATTACCTTGCCGAACAGCCGATCGAGGATTACCAGCCGATGAAATTTGAATTCCCTGATGAGGATATCATGTTTCTCAAAGCGAAGGATTGCGATGAACCGTTGCCCGACGAGGGGCCAGATAGGAAGTCCCAATGGAAATTGATATTTGAAGGGGCGGTTAATTCCTATGGAAGTGGCATCGGGGCGGTCATCACGACTCCCCACGGATCCCACATCCCATTCACTGCGAGACTGACGTTTCCAGTCACCAATAATGAAGCGGAGTACGAAGCATGCATCATGGGTCTAGAAGAGGCAATTGATTTGAGAATCAAGAACATAGACGTATATGGTGACTCGGCACTTGTGATCAACCAGATTAAAGGGGAGTGGGAGACTCGTCAATCGAATTTGGTGTCGTACATGAACTATGCCAGAAGGCTACTTCCGTTCTTTGATCGGGTGGAACTCCATCATGTGCCCAGAGCAGAAAATCAGATGGCTGATGCCTTAGCCACGTTGGCTTCAATGTATAAAGTCAATTTTTGGAATGAAGCTCCAAGAATTGTCCTTTATCGTCTTGATAGACCTATATTTGTCTTTGCAATCGAGGAAGCCGCCGACGGCAAGCCATGGTTCCATGACATCCAGACTTTCCTTATGACTAAGGAGTATCCTGCGGGTGCGTCAACCCAGGATAAGAAGACTCTAAGGAGGCTATCTGGAAATTTTTATCTCAATCCTGATGGAGTGTTGTACAAAAGAAACCACGATCTCGTGCTACTCAGATGTGTAGATGAGAAAGAGGCGAATATGCTCATGGAAGAAGTCCATGAAGGCACATTTGGTACGCACGCCGGCGGGCATGCTATGACGAGAAAGATCCTGAGAGCAGGATATTACTGGCTGACGATGGAATCAGATTGCTTTAAATTCGCGAAGAGATGTCATAAATGCCAGATTTATGCTGATAAAGTTCATGTGCCGCCGTGCCCGTTAAATGTCATGTCCTCCCCGTGGTCGTTCTCCATGTGGGGCATCGACATGATAGGCAAGATCGAGCCCACTGCATCTAACGGTCATCGCTTCATTCTAGTAGCTATCGACTACTTCACCAAGTGGGTGGAGGCAGCCTCGTATGCTAATGTGACCAAGCAAATGGTGGCTAAATTCATAAAGAGGAACATCATCTGTCGTTACGGAATTCCCGAGCGGATCATTACTGATAATGGTTCGAATCTGAATAACAAGATGATGAAGGAGCTGTGCTAGAGTTTCAAGATTGAACACCACAACTCATCTCCTTATCGGCCGAAGATGAATGGCGTCGTTGAAGCGGCCAATAAGAACATAAAGAAGATTGTTCAGAAGATGGTTGTGACCTACAAAGATTGGCACGAGATGCTGCCATTTGCACTGCACGGTTATCGTACGACGGTACGTACGTCAACCGAGGCAACTCCTTTCTCCTTGGTGTAGGGTATGAAAGCAGTCCTACCGTTAGAAGTGGAGATCCCTTCTTTGCGAGTTTTGGTTGATGTGAAACTCGACGAGGCAGAATGGATTACGAACCGACTGAACCAACTCAGTCTGATGGACGAGAAGAGGTTAGCATCGATTGCACATGGTCGTCTGTACCAGAGCCGAATGAAGAAAGCTTATGATAAGAAGGTGCGTCCTAGAAGCTTTCAGACGGGTGATCTCGTCCTGAAGAAGATTCTTCCTCCACACTCCGATCACCGGGGCAAGTGGACTCCCAATTACGAAGGTCCGTACGTTGTTAGCAAGGTCTTCTCGGGAGGAGCTTTGTTATTGTCCACGATGGATGGTGAAGATTTTGCATCCCCGGCGAACGCGGACGCAGTTAAAAAATACTTTGCTTGAAAGCGACCCGCTGGACAGTAAAAAGAGAGTCCAGGCAAAAATGGGGCATCCCAGCGAACCATAAAAAAGGAAAAAGGTTCGGGCAAAAATTAGGGATATAAATTGAAAAAATGTACACCCGCAAAGTCGAAAACCCGGATGGGCGGCTTTGGCAAAAAAGGGTATCCCGGTGAACTGAAAACCCGCAAAGGGCGGTTCACGCAAAAGTTAGGGATTTGAAAAAGCAAATGACTGCGTTCCGCGTGTGGACTTTCTTTGTTTAGTGGTTTGCAAGACCTGAGGGCCGTTTATCTGAATCAATCTCTTCCGAAGCTGAAGCGTCGGAGAAGTATCGAAGTCGAGTGGGTCATAGAGGGATCAACTCGTGGTGTTCGTCTACGCCTCGTTGCCGACATTTGTATATACTGATGTATATTTATGTTTTACTTTTGCGCGGTTTCCTCATTCCAGGAGCTTGCGTCTGTTGTAAAACATTTTTATCCATTCAGGGGTTTGTTATCAATAAAATGCATACTATTCAGCAATTTTGTTTGCCTGTTTAGCATTTATCTGTTTTGTTTGCGAAAAAGAACGCCGATGTTTTTGATAAAATGCGCATACATAAACTTACTGGCCTAGGCCATTGATTGTTGAAACAATGAATTGCTTAAACATTGTCACAAGATGATAACCTTGATAGGTCCCATTGAGAAGGGTATCTTGTCTGTTTATTTGTGTTGTTACAGGTGTAGCATGTTCCAGACAGAGCGCCGTGCGTATCCCAAAGCAGGATGATTCCTCTTTCTCCAGCAAAGTTCAGCAGCCTCTCCCCGCAGAGTCTGAACACGAGATAATGAGCATTGATATGTCTCCCCGGGCCGAGAAGATTCTCTCCCCAACCAGATGCGTCCTGAAGGAATGTCATCTCCTCAGCTGAGTCATACTGAAGTGTGCAGCAACTGATGGTGCCAGACTGAAGTCTCCAGCGGAATCGAAATTCTCCACCAGAGTCGTACTCTCCCCCGAAGCTGGATGATTCCTTCTTCCCCAGCGGAATTGAGATTCCCCCGCAGAGTCGTACTCTCCCTGGTAAGCAGAATGATTTCTCCTTCCTCAGCCGAGTTTGCAGATCCCCAAGAGAGCCGAGTCCTTGGAAGCCGCTCGGGCCATGATTGGTTTTCCCCAGTGGACTGTTGAATAGTTGATGTTGTGTTTCCCCGCCGGAGTCGTTATCTCCGGGGAAGTAGCCGTGAAGGCCGTGCAGTTTATTCCCGCGATTGATATCGCTTTCCCTCAGCAGGTCCAGGTTCTCGTAGAGCTTCGTTCCCCTGCAGCAGTCAACTGAAGTTGAGTCCCCTGCAGAGTCTAATTGAGATTGGCGTGACCTTGCTCTCCTCAGCAGGATGATTCCTCTACCTGAGTAGTTCTTTCTCCTTGACAGGAGGATTCTCCCTTCAGCATTTATTTTGCTGACAGGATCGCATCATTTTTCATGACTGCATAGCATTTATCATAAACGCATAGCATTTCCACCGTGTGGAGCATTGCGCCATTGCCGAAGCATACGCATAATAAACATGATCCAGGTTGTTACCGTTCTTGTTTTGCAGGTGTTCCACCGCAGAATTGATTGCTCAGGATGATTCCTGAAATTCTCCCCAACGAAGTCGCTTGCTCAAGATGATTCTTGAAGTCCCCAGCGAAGTCTTCGGTTCAAGATGATTCTTGAATTCCCCAGCAGGGTCGTTTGCTTAAGATGATTCTTAAGATCCCCAGTGCAGTCTCCAGAGTTGGTTGCTCAAGTTGATACTTGAAGTCCCCGGCAGAGTGTCTGCTCAGGATGATTCCTGAAAGCTCCAGCATGGTTATCGGTTCAAGATGATTCTTGAAGCCCTCGGCGGAGTTATTTGTCCAAGATGATTCTTGAAGTCCTCAGCAGAGTTGATTCATCCAGAATGATTTCTGAATCCCCGAAGCGGAGTTACTTGATAGTTCTCCAAAATTCCCCAGCGGAGATGCGTCATCCCCAGCAGGTTTCTGAACGGTGAAGTTGAAACTTCCCTTGAAGACTTCATGATTGAAGTCTGACCATGTTAATGAAGCAGTACTCTCAGCTGATGCGGAGTGCCTGATGGCAGAGGTTTAGATATTCCCAATTGGCTCATGTTTGACCAAGAATTCTATTCCCGACTTGCTGATGAAGTCCGGCTGATGCCCGACAGTTTTCTTTGAATGCCTGATGGCATGATCAACCTGATGGTTGACCTGATGAGTCCCAAGGAATCGTGATTCCTGATGGCATGATCGACCATGTACTACCGGTTACCATGTGACCAATTCTCCAGCTAGTTGCCGTGCAGCTATTATTCCAGTTTCCGAAGATTTGTTCCCGCCAGAGTACCGTGTACTTGTGCAGTTGGCAAATTTCCGGGTTTATCGGTATTCAACCGTCTCGCACCTTGATTGGCTGAGAGCCGTTCGCTCCTCACCCACTCAGGTTCAAGCCGTTTGAATAGGGGCAGCTGTTGCACCCCAAAATTTGACCAACATTTAATTACCTAGCTTGTGTTCACTCGCATTATCATCTACATCTCATTGATATGTGTGCAGTAGATCAAGAGGTATGATTACCCAGCAAGAGTTATACAAGACTTGGAAGCTAGCCAAGAAGGTTGTTCCAGTGTTCAAAGGTTGATACCTTTGTCAGAGAACTCAAGAGATCCTTAGAAAAATTGGTTGAAACCAAGGTTGTGTGTCTCCTAACTTGAGAGTTGTGGGAGCTCCTCAGATGATTCTGAAGCTATGAGGATGGACTTGAAGCTTTGAAAGAGCTTATGAGATGTCTTGAAAGCCATCATGAAGCCTAAAGAGGCCATTGTACAAGAATAAGAAGACTCAGCCATGAGTGGTGCAGTTAGGGTTTGACTGGGTCAACCCTAGGTCAACTGATGATTTGGAGAGGGTTGATACCTAATCCAAGAGCCATATGATCATGGATTGATGCATTGAGATGCTATAAGGATGATTCCTAGACCAACTCATCATGATTGAGGAGTTTGAGAAGTTTTAAGCTAGGGTTTCTAAGGCTTGACAGTGTAAAATCCCCTAGTTTGATCCCTATCTTCAAGGCAGTTTAGCTCAAGATGTGATTGTCATCTCATCTTGCCCCCAACATGAATGTTGTAGAGCTTGATCTTAGATTTAATTTGAGTACTATAAGTCCTTTATAGGATTTGTAGAGCTCAAGTTATGACTTTGACAAGTTACAGGTCATCTGAGGTATGTGAATCTGGGTCCTTGAAAGTCACTCAACTTGCATCCAACTTTTGCCCAAGAAGGATGATTCCTATGAACTCTTGGTCAACATTAATGTTGTTCCTAATCTTCTTAGCTTTCTAGAGAGTACTAGAAGTCCTTGATAGGATTTGTAGAACTCAACTTATGGCTTTGACAAGTCAAGGGCATTTTGGTCATTTGGATGTTATAGGTCATTTCAAGCATAAGGCCATATCTCCTATTTCCAAGCTTCAAATGGAAAAATATTAAACATAAAACTTGCTTAGAATGATGTTTTAAGGCTAGTAAGGAGGTCATGAGATGTTGAAAAGGCTTGTAGCAAAAAGTGATAAAAATGACTTAAAATGGAGGCATAAGTTAAATAAGTTCAAGTTGGAAATTGGAAATCCCAAGTTACACATCCAAACCATGGCATATAATAGGTCATTTTGACTCTAAAAGACATTCTAAAAACAATGGTTCAGCCACTTTTTTGAATTGAGGCCTAGATCATGGGGCTGCTTTGGAAATTGGTTGCTTGCATCTTAAGGCACAAATGCAAAACATAAGGAAACTCAATGTACAAGCTTGATAAGGGTTTTAACACATCCTATATCTCATTTAGGGAGAATTTCAAGCCAAGGCAAGTTGCTGCAAGAGCTATGTCATGAGATGATATGTGAGAAGAGGTGAATTCATAAACTCATGACATGAGAATCCCAATTTCTCATGGGATGGTTCCAGATGGTTCTAGATGATTCTAAACCACTCTATATAATGTATAGAACTTGCTCAGATGCAAGGTTGGTGAGAGAATTGAGAGAAGAGAGAGATAGCCATTTCACTTGCTTCCATTGCAAGTTGAAAGCAAAATCCACATTCTGATTCAATTCCATTCATTCTTTCAATCTAAACACATTCCTTTGATCATATTGAAGCTGTGCAGACCAATTTGAGAGCAAACCATGGAGATTTGAAGAGTTGGCATTTGGATTTTCAAGGTTGCAAGTCACCATCGAATTCTGAGATTCAAGCATTCTCCATCAAAACTTTTGCAAACAGTAGCAAGATCATCATTCAAGGATCGATTCTGAAAAGTTTGAAGGCTTGCAGTGAAGGTTTACTCCATCTGTTAATCAAGATTCAACATGTTAGTAACTTTTCTCCTACACCATGATTTAGGCATGATTAGCAAGAATTGTTAGGTTAGGACGGTTAGAGACCAATAGGAGATGGATTCTGAACAGTTTGGGAGCAATTGGTGAAGTTTCAGTTGGTGTCACCATTTTTGTTTGGACCAAGAACATGAGATATAGTGAGCTATAGCATGAATTAGATGTCAAGAATCAATCTGTGTGAGTTGGTGATCAATCTGAGGTATTTAATTGCAAGAATTGTTGAAGTTGATGTTTGAGCATATCTTTGATCTTGGATCGGGTTTGGAGATTTAGAATGTTTCAATTGATTTCAAGGCCATGGTTAGATTCAGGGTGAAATTCTGGACAGGTTAGGGTTTGGAATTTTTATTTTCCATGGAGATTTGAGGCGATACGAGTTTGGTGAAGATGGAGCTTGAAGCTCTGCTTCCATGGATGTTTCAGTTAGAACCCTAGCTGGAGGAAGAAGATGAGGAGATGGCCGTTAGATCATAAGCTGACCCTTGACTAAGACCAAGATCTCACGGCTGAGATTCAATTTCATTTGGAAAGGGAAATTCTGAAGACCATGAAACGCGTCGTTTCATTAAAAGGGGATTTGGGCTGGATTGATATTCATACCCCCATTCGTGGCCCATGGTTGTTTTGAACTATGTTTCATTACTTTCCACACCGTATCCTTTTCTTTTTTCTTTATAATTTCTAAAATGATTTTCTGGTTAATTGGGCCTGGCACGCATTGCTTTCTGAACCCCCATTCTGAGCCCATTGCATATCTGAACTGAATATACTTGCTATTCACACCAACATTTCATATTTTAATTTCTTTTTCTCCAATTTTCATTAATCTTTGAAAAATCATAATAAATAGGAAGTTAAGGATTTTTGCATGGGGATTTTTTCTCCCACTTCATATTGATGTCTAGAAAATTATGAAATCAAAATATTTGCATTTCATGCATTTTTAATATTTTTTGTGTATTTTCTCTTTTAATAGCTTTTTATTTCCTTTATGTTGATACATAGATTTGTAGAATTTTGTTTATCTAGTTCCCTTTGAATTTTTAGGCCATTATTTTTAGGATAGTTATATTAGGACTTTAGCTCCCCTCTGGATTTATTCCATAATTTTGTGATGAATTTTTGATTAGTTTTGCTTAGATGACTTTAGGTTGTGTAGAATTAGGTCAATCCTTAACATAGGTCCACAATAACACTAGAATTTTGGGTTTCTAGGTCAAGATAGATATTGGGACATATAGGGTATTAAGGGTAGGTATATAGGATCCCCTAGAAATTATGTTAGATTTTAATATAGTAGTATACTATTTTTAAGTGATTTTTGTAATTGATGATTGTTTGTGTTGCCCTTGTGAGCTTGTATTTTTGTTTGCTTTGCTTTGTGGGCTTGGAGAGCTTGGTCTTGCTTTGAGGAGCATTGAGGAGCATAGTAGAAGACTTGAGGATTGATTGAGGAGCTTGAGAGCTTGAGAATCTTGTTTTTTTGTTGTTGTTTTAGGGTTAGGAACTAGGAAGAGTTTAGACCTAGTTGGGTCCTTTCTCAAACATGGATGGTATCTTTCACCTCCATTCCTCCCTATGATTCAAAGTCCTTCCATGGTATTCACCTCTCTCCTTTGGAGGGATAAGTGATGGTACCTAGGAAGTAGAACTTTTGAGGGAACCATTCCTTTGATGTTGAACCCTTATAGGTCACCTTTGGTGGTCAATAAGAAGTTTGACACCCCAGCTCATCCAGTTAAGTGATTTCCTCTGGTTTGAGTATCTTGAGAGATGTTGAGCTTGGGTGTGAAGATGAAGACTTCATTGAAGAGTGTTGAAGAGAGGATGATTCCTTTAGCATTGCCATTCCGGCTGAAGTTTGAAGAGCAACAAGAGCAAGTTGATACTTGAAGACTCAATGAAGACCCAGTAAAGATTGAATGAGAAGCTGAGGCTTGAAGAAAAGATTGAAGGATGAAGTTGATACTTCTAAGTGATTAAAGGTTACTCTGAGAAGCTGGAGCTTGCAGGAGGAGAAGACCAGGTTGAGACTGGTAAAGCAAGAAGAGCTTAAGAGCTTGAAGACTAAGTTGATACTTAGGAAGAGGATTCAATTGAGATTGATTCTGAAGAGTTGGAGCTTGAAGAACAAAGGAAGTTGATACTTACTTTGATGCCTGGAGATCCTGAAGGGACCAAGTTGATACTTGTGGTTAATAGTGAAGCCTGAAGGTGGAACTGATTAAGGAGCTGAAGCTTGAAGAAGATAAGTTGAAACTTATGTTGAAGGGTTGAAACCTGGAAAAGCAAATTGATATTTGTCAAGAGTGATGGAAGTCAAGAAGACTGAGTTGCTGTTGGAAGAGCTGAAGCTTGAAGTTGAGAGAGGAGCTGATCTGCTTTCTTATCTTTTTCTTTGCTGTATTGATGTGTTTTGTTTGATTTGCTTGATGCATTAGAATAAGTCCATATCTAGACTAGGTAGAACCTAGGAGCATGATTGCACTAGAGGTTAAGTTGCTCCCTCTGCTTGTACTGTTACTGTATGGCTTTGCTTGCGGGTATTCGGTAGAGCCCTGCTCCCTTGCCCATGTGGTTTGTTCTGCTTGATAGCACTTTATTTCTTCTGTATGATTGCAGTTTACTGTATTGCTTGATAGCATGTTTTATATTTCAGTATGATTACTGTTATTCATTCTGGCTTGAGGTTGAGATGAGCTTGTGGAGGCTGAAGCCCCACACACATTTCCTCCATCACTTGCATTGCATGCATTTTACAGTCTGAGCTGGTGCTTTATCTGTTTCGATGTATCATTGACATGATCCCTTAGGACTCTCATTTCCTTTGATAAGGAATTGATGATAGAACTTTAGGTTGAAACCTATGCATGACAACTTCTAGGAGTTCCCTGTTCAAACCTCAAACATAGGATGAATCCTTGGCACGACAACAGTAGGACTTGATAGTCTCCCTCCTAGTTGAGTCTGTTCTCTTCTCATCTCAAAAAACAGCTTAAGATACAGTAATCATGAATGATTTCTTTCGTACGTTACGAGCCTTAAGCTATCTGAGAAAGGATTATGGGAGAGTTTCTTTTCCACAGTCTGGATGTTTAGTATGGTACCCTTTGGGTGACATGCGACGCATTCACTCTCAGGTCATAGTCTCTAGTGCGATTGAAATTGCAAACACAATAAAAACACTTCTTCCGTAAAAGATAGAAAATAAGCCGTAGTGTCCCGAACTACATAAGCTCTGATCTCTCATACCTGTTGAGAGTACATAGGCACAGTACTGATGTATTGGCGAGCTACCTTCCTCATAACCCGTCGTAGGTCGAACTACGTTGACTCTGAGTTCTCGTTCTTTGATGAGAATACGTAGGCATAAAGTGCGACGTTTTGCCGAGTCATTTTCTTTTCTTTTTAAGCCAGCCTTGATAGGTAGATAGATGAACAACCCGTCCAGTAAACACAACAAGCGTGGATCCCGTCGAGTACGACGGACGTGAGGGGTGCTAATACCTTCCCCTTGCGTAACCGACTCCCGAACCCAGGCAATGGTTGCGACGACCTTGTCTTATTCCGTTTTCGTCAGGTTTTTTCCGATCGTTTCCTTTCCCGTTCCGAGGGATAAATAACGAAAGGTGGCGACTCTTCTGTTGTGCCGGCACCTTATTTTCGCGAAAGTGACACCTCCAATCTTCCTCATCAGAGCTCTGGCCTCAATTCTTTTCACGGTCTAACAATTGAGTCCTAATCCCTTCACAATTTTCTTTTTGTTAAACCTAGTCTTGGGCCTCACAATTGGGCTTTTCCCATATTACCCTCACTAACTCCTCTCCATTGTCCAATTTGCCTTTATTTCACTTATATTTATTTTAATTAATAATAATACTAATATATTCATATTATATACTATTAATTAAATAAATAACCCAAAAATGCATAATTCTCAATAACTCCACAAAACCACCAAAAATCACTGAAATGCGAATATTCTTATTTAAATAAATTTAAATTAAATATTCCAATTAAAATTTGGGGTGTTACAAATGGCATAACAAATTGCATAGGACCATGAAAGCTTAGGAAGTTGAGCTTGAAATAAGAGCTCGAGTAATACCAAGTATGTGTTGGTGGTTTCTCTCCACTATGCCATTTTGTTTAAGAGTACCAACACATGAGGTTTGTTGTATAATACTAGTTTCCTTATAGAAATCTTTAAGGATGAACTCACTACCATTATCTGATCTTAGACACTTGATTTTGGTGTTATATTGAGTGTGAACCATAGAGACAAAAGCTTTAATAAGTTTTTGAGTTTCTGATTTACACTTCATGAGAAATATTCATGTAAACCTGCTTTTTCATCTACAACTGTAAGGAAATATCTATGGTCATTAATAGAAGGAATAGATAATGGTCCTCATATATCCATATGAATTAAATCAAAGTTGTTAATAGATTTATGAGTGCTGTTAGAAAAAAAGGAGTCTCTTTTGTTTGGCATAAAAGCAAACTTCACAAAGTAAATACCACTTCATAAGAAGAGTGGCCAAATCTTAAATGCCAAATGTTGCAAGAATTGTGATTAAAAGAATCATGGTGATTAACAGAGTTGATAGATGTATTATGCTTCAAATGCAAATTTTTGATATATGAATTAGAAATGCATGAGAGTGTGTTGGATACTGCAACTTGAGGATGATTGAGAATGCACATTCCACCTCTCAAATCAAATGCACCAATCATCTTCTTTGAGTAAGAGTTTTGTGTGAAACAAGTAAAATTGTTAAAAAGGAGTTGGCAATCTAAACATTGAGTTAGCTTAGGAACAAAAATAAGATTGAAAGATAATTGAGGCATGTATAAGACATTGATGATGTTAAGGACACTTATTTTTCTACTTGTACACTATTTAGATAACCATCTAAAACGTAGTTGATTCTACTTGTACACTATCTAGATAACCATCTAAAACGTAGTTGATTCTACCAAGTAATACTTAATTCAATCCAATGTTAAAAAGTCTATATAATATTACTACATCGTCCCAAATTATAAGACGTTTTGAACATTTCATACAAATTAAGAAACATAATTAATGTTGTATAGAGAAGAGAAATTATGTATTACATTACAATCTTATCCTTCACTTATTACGTATGAAAGAAAAAGTTAAGGAATTAAAAGAAGAAAGAGTAATAAATAATAGAGGCTATATTAAAAAAAACTATATCATTAATGTTGTATTGAAATTGCAAAATGGTTTATAATTTAGGTTGTTTTTTTTTTTTTTTTGCAAACTAACTTATAATTTGGGACAAAGGGAGTATAAAAAACATAAGTACTCTCAAGAAAGCTCCAATAGCCTCTATCTCGGTTTTAGTTACATATTCAAAATGAGATTAATTCTTGTCTGATATTACTTCAATTTTCTCTATTATTCTCTTTCAAAGGTAATCTTATTTTTCTTCCATTATTTTATTCTATAGTTAATCCGTTAACATTTGAAATTTGAACTTCGGTGACTGCATTATTCTTAAAAAAAGGTAAGGCTAAAGAAATTTAAAAAACAAATGAAGAGAATTATATTATTTGAACTGTCTCTTTACACCAATCAACCCCTTTATTTATAAAAATTTATCTAACTAATTTACATAACATTAGTGGTAGTTATAACAGAACTAACTAACCACTAATGATAGTTACAAATTAACTAATTATATTAAAAACCAATAAACTATCTAAATACAGTCTAACATTAAGTTCTTTAACACCCTCCTTAAAACTGGATTGGAGATTTAATATATCAAATTTGTCAGATAGATCATTGAAAGGCCCAAGGTGCAGAGTTTTGGTGAAGACATTGACTAATTGGTTGGTTGAATTTATTAGAATTATATGAATGAGTTTTGCTTAAACTTTATCTTAGACTATATGTCAATCCATTTCAATATGTTTAACACGTTTGTGAAAAACAAGGTTGCTTGCCATGTGAATTACATACATATTATCACATAATATGTTTACTAGTTTGAGATGATGAATGGTGAAATCCAACAGAAGGCACAACAACTATTATGCCTCCCATGTGAGGTTAGCTAATGCTCGATATTTATCTTCTAAGGAAGATTTGAAAATAATTTGTTCTTTCTTGCCCTTCCAACAAATGTGAGAGCTTCCTAGGTAAAAAAAAAGAAGAATTCGACGGTGGATCTTTTGGTATCATTGCATGCTCCACAATTTGAATCAATGAAGGCAATCAATGTGTGGTTGAAATCTCTCTTGAATATGAGGCCTTGGGTTGGTGTTTTCTTGATGTAACAGAGAATTCTGAGAGCTGCTTGTAGGTGAGAATATGTTTGTTGGGAGAGGAATTGCCTAATATGAAAACATAGAAAATTATATCAGACCCAATATGAGTTAAATAAGTAAGTTTACCAATTAGACTTTAGAAAGAAATGGAGTTTTGTAGAAGTTGGTCTTTGTTATGATAGATTTTTTTGTTGGGATCCATCGGGGTTGAAGTTAGTTTTTCACCAACAAGTCCACCCTCCTGAAGGAGGTAAATAATATATTTTCTTTGGCAAAGGGAGATTCCTAGAGATGATATTGAAACCTTAAATATAAGAAATTATATGATGTTTTTTTAAGTCTTTGCTACTGAATTTTGTATTTGTTCTGTTCAAGAATCATAAATGGACGTAGTTGGATAACTAATGATATTGAATGGTGGCTCTGATATCCTTTTACGGAGGCATGACGTGGACCTGCATTATTAGCACTTCAACACCCAAGTTAGTTCGATATTCAAGATGATTATAGTGAAAAGTGGAGATCAAAGAATGTACCTTTCTCTTAGCATGAGAATTAATTTTATACATTAGGCTAGGTGGAGAGAATTTGAGGTGGATTGAGCCTTTGACTGGCCCAAAACAGTTTCCCCAAAGGCTTTGTTGGGCACTGAAGGTGTCGGGGAAAACCTTAAGTGATGCTAGTCAACCTCCAGGATGTGGTCCGGTGTGAAATGGAACTGAAACGCTTGGAATCAGCTGAAAAAGTAGTGGGGAACAGGCACATTAAAGTGGTTCCATTATTGAAATGCTTCATCACCTTCTATTGACACATGCAATGACGTGACCAGCTAAGGAATGTCGCGGTTTATAGAGTACTTGAATGCACTCGAGTTGGCATGTATCTATGAGTAAAAATCCAACCGTTGATTTTGTGTTTTCTTTCTATAGTTGTTCTGAATCATTTAGCGGTCGTTGCTTATAAATATGGTAAGTTGAATTTTTGGAAGATTTTGTAACCCTTAGAATTTAAACTTAAATTTACTTTTTCACAAAACATATTTGTTCCCTCTTTTTTTAGAGTTTCACGAAATTTATTCCAGTTCTTTGCTCAAAGCTTTCGTCTTTCTTCATCTTATCCTACTTCATCAATCTCACATAACCAGGTATTATTCTAACTCAAGCTTTTATCTTCAGCATTTCATGTTTTCTAGTAAGGATGAATGATAGTACAGTTGAAACTTCATCTGCCTCTTTAATGAGGACATTCCCCGATTCTCATATCCTTCTCTTGATAGCGATCACCTAGAACCAGAAATCATACCCATATATGACAATTGTGACTAAAAAAGGGTATATGGGAATTCCTTGGAGGAAGAAACTTCCCCATCTGGTTCATTAGACGCCATTTTATCAAATGTTTGCAAAGAAATGAATTGCTCTAAGATCTCTATGCTCCCTCGCATCTTTTTGGATATTTCCGTCACTTTTGGTTGCCATGCTCTAGATAATAACCTAAGAAATTTGAGATTTAAATCATCATTCGTGAATTTTTTTTCCAAGTGCCACAAAATGGTTTGTCAAATGTGTAAATATCTTTTTCAAATTAAGAATACTTACAAGGGGTAGCATTCTGAACAATTCATATTCTTGACATAAAGTGTTCAATTTTGATTTTTTGATTTCTTCGGTTCCTTCGTGTGTTAATTCTAATGTTTCCTAGACTTTCTTGGCTGTTTTGCAATTTAATACTCGGAATAATTTGTCTATTCCTAAGAAAAATGCAATTATATTTTTTTTCCTTCTTATCAAGCAATACTTTCTTCTTGTACCTTTGGTTGTTCTACATTAGTTATGGCCATTGTAGGAATGTAGGGTCCCTCCTTGACGACACTCCGTATTCCATCATCTTGGGAAAAAGCTCAAGATTGTTTTAGTGAAAATCTCTTAGAGAAACTCTTGGGGGACTGGAGTAGGGCAATTGATTTAGGAGGAGCCACGATAAATCTCTAGTGTGACATTTCTATCCATTTCTCTTTTATTTATGTTATTTATTTTTATTTTACTGCTTACTTATCTACCTCTTCTTTTTTTCTATTATTTTGTTGCGTCATTTCTGTTTATTTCTATTTTCTAAAATAAATCATTTTAAATCAAAGCAGTTTTATAAATTAGTTTTTGAAATCTAAATATCATAATTCACCTCCATTATATTTAGAGTCACTTGATCAACAATTCCATCATCCCACACTCACTGAGATGATCCAAACGCATATGACAAAGTTTGGTTGCACAATTATTACACTTTACTGATGCAACATCACCTACAATAGTGTTTTCCAATAGTTTGTAGATGTTACCTGCAGTCTTCCTTGATCTTATCATAGTCAAATCACCCTTACTAATCGTCATAATATCCATATTTTCATCAGAGCTATAAGAGAAATCATTTTCCTGTAGAATACCTAGAGAAATCAAATTATTTATTAATTATGAAATATACCTAACACGTTTATTGTTTGCACACCATCATCATCTATGGTCACTTTTATTTGTCCCAATCCAGTAATAATAATCATTCAAATAAATAAATCCAAAATTATTTGACTTGAATGTAGTAAATCATTCTCGGTGTTGTTTCATATGGTAAACATAACTAATGTCAAGAATGCACACATATATGCACTTTCTAAATGAAACGTAGAACATATTTACTTCACTAAAATAATCATTGGTTCGAACAACATGTACAGAAAACTAGATGGACCCTAATATGTTTGCAACTATAACACTCAATTGTTTTTTTATTCTTGAATTTAGACCTCTTCATTCTAGAACTTGATTTACCCTTGTTCCGATCATGACCTTGACTCCCCTTCACATACAGATCACCACTTAGAGTTCCTTCCTTTACACTATATCCATTGAGAATGAGACAAAAGTGTAGCAATAATCACATCAAGACGGATAACGTATTTTCTGTAGGTAAGAGTAGTCACCAAGTGGTCATAAGAACCTAGTAACGAGTACAACAAGATAATTGTCTTATCTTCACTATCGATCTTCACCCCTAAGCCTCACCGGATCAATGGTTATATTATTGAAGACACTGGCATATTGTTGAAAATCAAAGTCTTCTTGCAACTTTAGGCTGTATAGTATCTACTTCGTGAACAATTTGTTTATTAGCTTCTTTGACATACATTAACTCTAGAAATTTTCACAAGCCTTCTTCGATGTCTTTAGGTCTAGGATATGATACATCACCTCGTGTGAAACACATAGGTGAATCAATCATGCGAACTTCTCATTCATCTATACCTAATCGATTTCCTCCATGTCGGTCAGTTTCGTCAATCACGGCGCCTTCTATAAACATTATTGAGCCAACATATCCTTAAACCTTCTTTGCCATAATCCAAAATTACATATTCCATCGAACCTTGTCACCTCGAATTTTATACCACGGTTAATTTCTATTTGATACCGATTGTTAGAATAAACATAGATGATTAAAAAACAAAAGTAAAATACAATAAACATGATCGGTTTTTGTTAACGCAATTCGGTCAATAATGCCTACCTCTACTGCTATAGAGCATTCTATGACGCACAAACTTCAACATAAATACTGAGACACGACACAAACACAAACACAGACATTATGATACCAATAATGTAAAAACAAAGACATCGACATTGTTACATATTAAACAATATTTGTGTTTCATTTATCCATCTATTATTTAAAAAGTTAAAAACATTTTAATAAACATTAATCTCTTTAGTTCTTCATTAATAATGTTACTTCAATACATGTTTAACCATTTTAGATGTGTGTGAGATTTATTCAAGAAATGTATAAGGTGTATTGAAGCAATTTTTTATGAAACACTTATTTGAATTAGAAGGGGATGTAAACCATCAAATTTAAAGTGAACGGTTAAAATGGATAGGGGTCTCATGGATTTTATGTGGCACAAAAGTATCGCTCAAGCTGAAAAAAAAATTTTATCGAACAATAGTAAAACCTATGATGTGGTGTGGGACAAAATATTGGGCAATTAATAATCAACACAAAAATAAAATAAATGTAATATAGATGAAGATGTTGTGTTGGGTGTGCGGTAAGACTATACGAGATAACATTAAAAATAACAATGTGTGTTAGTGTGTGTGTGTGTGTGTGTGTGTGTGTGTGTGTGTGTGTGTGTGTGTGTGAGAGAGAGAGAGAGAGAGAGAGAGAGAGAGAGAGAGAGAGAGAGAGAGAGAGAGAGAGAGAGAGAGAGAGAGAGAGAGAGAGAGAGAGAGAGAGAGAGAGAGAGAGAGAGAGAGAGAGAGAGAGAGAGAGAGAGAGAGAGAGAGAGAGAGAGAGAGAGAGAGTTGGGATAACACTATAATAGAAAAAATGTAGAAAACAAACTTATGTGATTTAGGTATGTAGAAAGAAGACTTGTAGATTCTATTTGTTTGTGTTTGTGTGTGTGTAGAAAGAAGACTTGTAGATTCTATTGTAAAGAGAGTAGATAAGGTGAAAAAGAGTCAGACAATTAGAAGTAGATGAAGACCTAAAAAAAATTATAACTTAAACTATTAAGAAAGAAACGCGAGATTAACAAATATATTAGAAACATGATATTAAATAAAACATTGTGTTGGAATTTGACCCATGTAGCCAACCACATGTAGTGGGATAAATCTTGGTTGTGGTCGTTGGTTGTAGTTGTGTGAATTGTCTGATACATATTGTATGAATGTCATACAAATGTTAAACACTGATTTAAAAAGTGTCGAACCAAAGAAAAAAAACTATTTTTTTGGAGACATTTGTGTAACTTTTCTGACACTTATCTGACTTTTCTAACACGTGTCGTAAATGAGTCATAGAAGTATCAGACACCTCGATACACCTGCTCTTAAAAAAGTGTTTGTGCTTCATAGACAACTATACTTCCATTTTATTTATATTGTAAATTTAAATTGCAATATATATAATAGTAAGACTCAATTTTTAATAATACCTCTGAACCTTTAGGTGGGGCTACAGTCCACCGCACCCCAGTTGCCTCTTTACAAGTAACAGTTAGATTTAAGACACATTTGGGCCACACACAAGGGCAGCCTCAGCCTTCAGTGTCTAAGTACATACAAGTCATACACAACAATATTCCACATTCTGAAATCCGAATATTATACTTATTCATGGGCAAGACAGTACAATATTGTTGACTTAATGTATACATCATGAAGTTGAAAAGATCCCTACCCCATACTTTATTTGGGACCATTGTAACAAGAAAATTAACTATGTTGAAACTTAAAATAAAACATTCTGAGGTCAAAATAATAACATAAACTGCATAAAGTAATCATCCCAGAGGATCCACCCAATGTTACACGTGTCGGAATCTCATTGGCTAATCCGAACATTGAGCTGTAGCTTTTACTCCTCTACAGGAGGTTCTACCCAACGTCCGTGCTCTTTTATCAGATCGATCAAGGCATCAGTTGCTTGTTCCATCGCAATCGCACGCTTCACCACAGTCTGCAATTGTAACAAAACACTCCAGGACATAAGTGCATGTTTGGATTCGCGGTTTTGCAAAAGTATGTGTAGGTCTAAATGAAACTTTGCATTTAAGCATAAAGAATAAAGAATATGTTACCTTCCCAACATAGAGATCAATCTTCCCAGGAGCACCGCCAACATACCCGAAGTCCGCATCAGCCATCTCTCCCGGACCATTTACAATGCATCCCATGATAGCAATCTGATATACACAGCAACAGAAAGTTAATAATAGAAAACAGAACACTTTTTCTTTGCATAGACGCAGTTTACAAACCAAAGTACATTGATACAATTTGGAACATGTACTATGAAATATGAAGGAAAGAACTCGATGGTATTACCGAAACACCGGGGAGGTGCGATGTCTTCTCTCGAATTTCTGCACTTATTTCCTGAAGATCAAATAAGGTTCTGCCACAGGATGGGCATGACACGTACTCCTGCAAGACATGTTACGCATATCAGTAAACATCGCAAATTTTTCTTTTCCAAATCGAATTTTGTGTTTATATGCTTGAACAGCATACAGTTTTTGTATTTCTCATTCTGCATCCTTGCAGCAAATTGAAAGATGTGTTTCTAATGAAGTCAAAATCTTTGTCTGAGGCTTCTAAAAGAAGACCGTCTCCAAGCCCGTCAACCAGCAGGGCTCCAGCGTGAGAGCCAGCACCAATCACTAAGTCATCCCTGTAAGAGAGTTGATTAGGTTTACAAGAACTATATATTTGTTCATCTCACCTTAACTAAAGCTTACCTGTGAATTCCATTTGGAAACTGAATGTGGTGAATGACAGGAAAGTCTAGCGAGTTTTCTGATAGGTACTCGAATAACCTGATGCCGATAAGATATCGAGATTAGTAAAGATAGATTTTATATACTAATTGAATTCATGTAGTGATTTTGATGCAGAAAGTTATTAATAATGTGAAGTATAATTCTCACCGCCTTGCTGCGTGCACTCTACTAACTCGGTCTTCAGTATAAGGAAGATCATGGAGAATCATAGTTGCATCAACACCTTTGAGAATTTCCAGCTCTTCATAAGGCTCGTCGCCACGTACTGACACAGCCAATCGTGTGCCTAATATGTAACCAATAGATACATAAGATCACACATTTACTAAGAATATAAAAAAAAAGGAGAAAAAGAAGTGCGGATTTAGTAGCACCTTGTGGCAAAAGCTTATCAGCTCCAGTCGATAGCTCCTTAAGGTTTACCAGAACTATGGCATTTGGTAATGTCTTTGTTAGCTGTTCTGACAAAGGAACTATAACTCCCATACTTATATCAACCAGTCTTTTTAGAGCTAACCGCTGATCATGGTACCAAAAACAAGAGAGATGAAGAGAAAATTATTCCATCGGTCACAATAAATGTAGAAATGGTTTGGTGGATAAAAAAGATGAAAAGTAAATGCTCCTAATTTTGACTTGGATCCCAATGTGAAGGTTCTTAGTTCTTACAGCATCAACATCATCTACCGGAGGAAGCTCCCGCAATAAGATCGAATCAACTGTTGCCAGATCCTGAATATTGAATATACAGGGCATATTATGTAAATAACTTGTTATTTAAATCCAGAGGACATTTAATCGAATACGATTTAGTAACCAAAACCTTAAATGGCATGCCAACAATGAGTTTTGCAGCAAGGGACTTGTAAAGGAGCTCTGGCGTCTGTTAAAATCACGGAATAAAGAGGATATAAATGTGATTAACACAAACAGATACATTGACAGGGAGATTTGGTCAACCAAATAGAAAAGAGAACAAAGAGGCTGCTCAAATGTTACCTTCAACTGATCCAAGGAGACTGACATGAGAACAGATCCGTCCCGGTGGAGTGTACCTCTATAATCCACCTCCTCACCCTGCATTAAGATGGAAAGTTAAGTAATTAATGCACGATGCAGTGTCATACGAAGGACGGCGATGCTACACTTTTAATATTAACTAACCTCTTTTTGCACTGGCAATTGACCAGAACGGCGCTGGAAGTCAAAATAACGTCTGTGTTTTTCTTCAAAAGGTGCCTGGTGAAAGCAGTGTCAACGAAAGTAAGCTTATAAAATTGTTAGACTTTAGAAAGTTTAGGCATGTCAGACTGAATCATTGTTTTGAACCATACCACTCCTTTCTGGAGTTCAGCTGCTCTCATTCCAAGGTTTGCCAACCTTGTGCAAGGAACTATCTCCTCCTCCGGTGCTTCTGTGAGTGAAACTCGTATTGTATCGCCCAATCCATCCTGATGAAAAGCAAGTCATCAACATTATAGCTTCAAGTTAGAATCAATTTTGGAGGCAAAATCAATTATACCCGACAACATCCAAACATGTCAAAATCGATTCACATGCATACCTGGAGAAGAGTTCCGATGCCAATTGCAGATTTCATCCTACCATCCTCACCTTCTCCAGCTTCAGTAACTCCCAAGTGTAATGGATAATCCCAGCCTTGGACATACATTTCAGCCACAAGTAATCGGTACGCTTGAACCATGATAACTGGGTTGCTTGCTTTCATAGAAAACACAAAATTGTGATAGTCCAGCTTTCGGCATATCCTTGCAAATTCAAAAGCAGATTCCACCTGTCCAATCATTGCTTAGTAATACGGACAAATTCTAGCGCAAACAACTTTAATACACAAATGGTGCATTGCAGAATAATAACAGACAAATGACTTACCATTCCCCTAGGAGAATCTCCATAGTAGCTCATTATACGATCAGAAAGACTGCCATGGTTTGTTCCAATGCGCATCGCTCTCCCATATTTCTTACATTTTTCAACTAATGGCGTGAAAACCTATACTTTTATAAAGCATAAAATAGGTCAAAAAGTTCACATTGCAGTCGTGGTATTAATCATTTAACAGACGTTGGTTAAAAGAAAATAAACTTTTCAAAACACCAGAGGAAAATATAAACGAGACAGGTGGTTCGACCTGTTCAATATGCTCAAGTTCTTTCTGATAGTCGTCTTCGGTGTACTCCAATATTTCAAACTGAGCTCGTCTGTCGGCTGTGAAAGACAACATTTCTGATTCAGTATGCAAGATAATATAAAAAGACTACTGAATTGGCAAAGAAATGCATACCGAAATTTCCGGGGTTGACACGAATCTTATCAAAGCATTCAGCTACTCGCAAAGCAATAGTCGGAGCAAAATGAATATCAGCCACCAGTGGTATGTTGTAGCTGGACATAGACACATAACAACGCAGATGAATACATAAACAATACGAACGTGAAGCATTATATAATTTACGCTTACTTTTTCTGCACAAGCGAGTTTTTAATCTCGAAACAAGCATCAGCTTCTTTCCTCCCTTGAACCGTTATCCGTACGATATCAGCTCCTTTATCTGCTATTCTCATCACCTACCAATATACAGAAGAAAAAAAACAAACATTATTAACATCTTAATAAACCGATCGGTTGTATTTTTCTTTATATCGGCGTAAAGTAGAAGAAAAGTCGTGTAACCTGTTCAACTGTTCCAGCAACATCCTTAGTATCGGTCGTAGTCATAGTCTGAACTCTTATCGGATGCTCACTACCGATAGTCACGTCACCAACCGTCACAGTCCTTGTTTTCCTCCTCACAGTTTTGTGCAATGATTCACAATACTTTTGCCTAGGAACTACATTCAAAACATTATTAACAAATCAGATTAAGAACAAAAATTGATCAAATTGATCCAAATACAAAACAATAGAAGCATCAAGAACATGAATACCTAAAAGCTGACTTCCTTCGGATGCAGGTTGAAGTTCAACAACATCCTGACCAGGATTTGAATTTCTGATAATTGACACTTTTGTCCTCGCAGATTTCATTCTTTTCAAATCAGAAACTCTCACAAAATCAACACTTCTCCCAAACCCCAATCCGGATTCAGATATCCTGACACCGGAAAACGAAGCAGGCACAGTTCCAGAAGCCATTTCTGAAGCAGAATCACACACCTATAACACACAGATTCAAATATCAAATCAACTATAACAAAGTTTCAATGACTAAAAACAAAACAAAACAATACCTGGTGGAGATGAGAGAGAGGGAAGAGATTCAAAGGCTTGTTTGAAACTCTATCTGATTATAGTTTTGTAGTAGAAATTACAAAGGAACGAGATGAACTATTGTTGACTTTCAAACATGACAAATAACATGTTATTTCTTTCGTTATGAGTTGGGAGCATCTAAAATTATATAAACCGCGATTATTCTAAGTAGCTAACTGACATAGATTCACGCATACTCCTATGTGGTTTATGTTTTTTTATTTCTACATTGAATCATATGTTTTTTGTGCACTGAACATCTCTGTTTTATTGTTATTTTATTATTATTTTATTATTATAATTTATTATTTTAAAATGAAATAATTTGGTGGCTAGACTTTTCCTATTTAAAAATAATAAATCATTATTGCAATTGAATTATATGTAACTACTTAGTATATTAACAATTTTCTTGTCCTTTTTATTACTTTTTATCTATCTTTATGTTTTTTTTTAACTGTGAAGATTAAATTTTAGAATGAAAATTAATTTTATTCTCTAGAAATATTTGTATGATCCAATTAGCTCTAAAAAGAACATCAAAACTACTTATTGTCTACCTCAAAGCATTACATTTCATGGCTTTAATATTGTGCTTGAAAACATAAAATCTTATGAAAAAAATAGAAGAGAAATACATATTTCTAAATATTTTTACTCAATTAAAATGCATTTTACCATAAAAAATAAAGTATTAATTGTTTATCCATAGTATAGAAATGAATACAAATATTTATGAATTTTCTTTTTTTATTTATTTGGAACAATTATTTATTGATAGAATATTAGTTATAATTTATTAAATTGAACTTTTTTGGCTAATTTCTATGGAATTTTTTTTTTACCTTTATTCTCTTTATTTTCTTTTTATATTATTTTTATTGATTGTAATTAAATAATTTTTTCTATGTATAATGCATCTATGTTTTATTTTAAAATATTTATGTATTTCATAAATATACATATTTATTTATTTATTTATACTTTTTCAAAGACAAGTAAAATATATACATAACGAGGAATGAATATGCAAAAGACACTAGAAATAACAAAGTAAGAAAGATGAAAATAAAACTAAATAAAATATAAAAATATAACAAAATTAAAACGAACAAACACTAATTCATAAGAACAAAACACCAATAAGATGAAAAATGATATTAAAAAAACTACCACATCAAAAGGGAAATTTGCTAGAGTCTAGCACTCTTAACCATTAATGACATAACAAAATTCTCCTAACATTAAGAATAACACTTCTTCTAAAAAAAGGTTAAAACTCTCAATTCATTACCGACTCAATCAAACAATAGAATTCTTGAGTCGTTCAGGGAAAGTACATGAGTAGTCCAAAGACATCTCAACATACTATTTTCCAGAAGTCAAAATACTTTATCTTCTAAATCCTCTACGTTTAAAAATGTTCCTAAAAAACACATTATTTTGGGATTTGATATACCACACCACAAATGTCAAGGCATAGTTAGGCAACCTCTATTTAAGATAAGGCATAGCCAAAGCAGGGACTTAAAGATTATCATCTAATTATGGGCATCTTTCGATTGAGTAGGTCAGGAAAAAGACAACAGACGATTATCCCCAACAGCGGAAACGCCGTTATTCCTTAGTAGTCGTAGTTAGCCGGAATAAGAGGTTTAACAAGGCTACCTACTTTTTGGCTAGGAACGACTTGCCTAGTTGGAACTCTTTTCTGCCGACTCCTGAGGCGTACTAAAGATCCTAGACAAACCTCCTAAACACACTACATTTCACTACCAAAATTATCTTTACAAATCAGAAGACCATCCCACGAGATTATCTTATCCAACAACGTACACTTTGAATACACATTAACTACAAATTATTAAATATTCACTTTATTTTGTCTTCGTTTACTCTTCTATTTTTTCTTTTCTTTTTATGTTTCCTCCATCTATTATTTATCAATCAAACAAAGCGAAAAGAAAAATGACTATTTTATCTTTTCTCTATCTATTAATTGAACTATAAGGATTTCCCTTAATTCTAAATAGCCATTTGTAGTCTATAGAGAGCATTTATAGGAGGAAGAGAGACTATAGACCATGTATTGTTACTCATTAGTGCATCATACTCGAATTGCATTATAGCCAACCAAGTTAGGTTGGGAAGAGCTTGTATTGTGATATTTGGTTAAACATGAGCAAGGATAAGGAATGGATGCAATAATGGAAATGTCATTCCTAACTTGGATCTAGTTTGCATGAGATGAATATTAGACAGTACATGTTATGATTGTTTGGAATGAGAGATGACAAAATGTGCTGGTTCAGTAGGATTATGAGAAGATGTTGATACATGAGATCTAGCTAAGGGAGTTCTAGAAGTGATTTGTTATGATGTATACAAATGAGTAGGTGAAGGAAATATTGGTGATGAAATATTGTGTGTAGATATGAGTGTGGGTGGGGTTTGAGGTGACAAAATTGTTTGTGTGTTTTATGGAGGTTGTAGTATAATGGATTGCAAAGTAGCGTGTGTAGGTAGTGATTAGGTGACTTGTATATATATCCTAATATAGAACTAGTGGTAAGGGTTATCATTATTGAATGTATGAAAATTTTAAGATATGGAAAGGAACTTTCATTAAAAATGACATCCTTTGATATATGTAATATGCTATTTAGTGAAAGGAATTTGTAACCTTTTATGAGATGTTGAATAGCCTAGGAATAAACATTCCTGAGACCTTTACTATAATATGTTGTTGTAGGGTCTTAGTAAAGGAAAACAAGAGCATCCAAATACTTTGAGGAAGGTATAATCATGTTCCTTTTGAAAAGGTTTAGTGTAAGGAATATCTTAGTTAAGAGATGTTGTTGGCAATTTGTTGATGAGGTAAACACTTGTGAGGAAGGCATAGTCCTAGTAGGATAATTTCAAAGTTGTTTGAGCACATAAGGTTAGTCATATTTCCAATACATGACTTTGTTTTCTTTGAACTACTTCATTTTGATGATGAGTATGAGAGCACATGAGGCGATGAATGAATCCATGTTGATTGAGGTATTGAGTAAATGACCAATATTCTTCACCCAATGAGTTTGAATGGATTTCAGTTTATAAAGAAGTTGGTTTTCAATCATGGTCTTGAACTCTAAAAATATGGTGAGTGCCTTGGATTTCTTTTTCATTAAGCATATCCAAGTTAATCTTGTGAAGGCATCAACAAGTGTGGTATAATATAAAAATAACCCAGTAGTAGATGTTATTAGAAGCTTAACCATCTTTCTACTTTTGTAGTTGTTTTGTTAGGTTTATAGTTTGTTTTCCCTTATTCTTGGGCTGACTTGTATGAGGCCCAGTTGTTATATATACATGGGCCTCTATCTATAGTAAATCAATTCACTCATTCTATTTTTCTCATTAGGTCCAATGGACATATTCAATGCATTTCTCATTGTGTAATATGGTATAAAGTGACCAAACCCTTCACTTCCAAAAAATTTAAAATTTTGTTTCCTCCTTCTTCTTCCTCCTTGCGACTCTATCGTTTCAAACCCTAAGCATTTGATCATAACCTTTTCATGGCTTCCACCGCCGGTTCTGACGATAAACTTTCCACCATTAAAGACACCTCCAAGAAAGACACCAATGACCAGAATGATCAAATCTTGAATCAAAGAAGCCATTTCTACCTTCATCTCGGTGAAAATCTCGGTGCAATCTTTGTGGCACCACCGCTTGAAGACAATAATTATCATAACTGGAGTAAATCAATGTGTTGCACCCTTACATCAAAGAACAAAATAGGATTCATCAATGGCACTCTCAACAAACCAAACTTTTCCAATCAAAACTTCGACCTCTGGGATCGCACAAACAACATGGTAGTCTCATGGATCAATCGCACTCTTTCACCTTACATTGCACAGAGCAAGATCTACTTCGATTCAACATTTGATCTCTGGGAGGATCTTCGAGAACGTATCACCAAAGGAATCCATTTTTGTTTGTCAGATCTCCTTCGTAATCTACATTCCATTAAACAAGTTGATCATTCGCTTTCATAGTACTTTATTGATCTAAAGATTCTCTGGGATGAGCTTGAAGATTTACGCCTAACGCCTTCATGTTCTTGCCTTGTTCCCTGCACCCGCGATCTGACTTAAGCGGTTTGCCATTACAAGCATATGGAAAATGTTGCATGTTTTCTAAAAGGTTTGAACGATAACTACCACAACATTTGCACTCAAATTTTACCTCTTGATTTGTTTCCTAGCATAAGTCGTGTCTATTCACTCATTGTTCAACAAGAAATTGCTTCCCCAACCCCTCCAACCACTACACCCACCATTTTAGCTGCTAACAACACTCAAAACCCTACACGTGGTAAGGGAAAAGGTTGCCAAGAATTCCATGTTCTGCACAAATTGCAGCAAAACAAATCACACAATGTAAACCTGCTATTTCAAACACAGTTTTCCACCTGGCTATCGTAACAAGAACAACAAATCTGCTGCAGAATCCAAAACCACATATAATCCTGATAAAGAAGGTGTCATTTCAAAGGAGGATTATCAACACCTATTCCTTCTTCTCTAACAATCCAAGAAGGATTCTCAGACTTCCAAGGTTGATAAATCTTCCAATGGTGACAACCATATCATATCAGGTATTATCCCCAGGTACTGCATATAATTTATCAGATATTTGGATCCTTGATTCAGGGGCATCTGATTATGTATGCCCCTTTATAAAGTGTTTCTCTAATATTCATCTTATTGCAGCTATCTATATCACTCTCCTAAATGGAAATCGTATTGCTGCAAATTTTTCTGACACTATTATGCTTGACCAATGTTTTAGACTTGACAATGTCTTTTATATTCCAGAATTTACATTTAGCCTAATCTCTATCTCTAAGCTTTGCTAAACCTCTAATTACAGCATTACTTTCTCACACAATTCTTGTTCCATTCAGAATGTGTTTACCAACAAGATGATTGGGCAAATGGTCCACAATAATCACCTTTAGATTCTTCACATAGCCCTTGTCTACAAATTTCTTGGCAACTTCACACGCAATAATGCTTGTAATATTGATAGTTTGACACATGCTAATATCTCTACAATTCTAGACCTATGGAATCATAGGTTAGGACTTCCCTCTAATGAGGTTTTACATCACATGTCTCAAACTTTCTCTACAATCAAATATAATAAAAAATTCCCTTTCTCATGTGTGCCACTTAGCCAAACAATGTAGACTACCCTTTCCTATTAGTAAAACTACTACCTCTACTTGTTTTGGACTTGTGCATATGGACATATGGGGGCCTATATTTGTGCCTTATATGGATGGTTTCCAATATTTTCTTACCATTGTGGATGATTTTACATGTTACACTTGGACTTTTCTTATGCATAACAAATCTTAAACACGCACACACATTCAAAACATTATTGCTTAATGTGATAATCAATTCTCATGTAAGATTAAAACCATTCGTAGTGACAATGTAACTGAATTCCTTATACCTTCCTACCCTAGGCATTGTTCATCAATAATATTGCATTGAAACACCTCAACAAAACTCTAATGTTGAAAGAAAACATGGGAACTTTCTTAATGTCACTAGATCTTTATTGTTTCATGCCAAGTTACCTAAATGTTTTTGGTCATTTTCTCTTTGTCATGCCACATAATTGATCAATAAGTTATGCAGTCCCACTATCAATAACTATACTCCTTATCACTGTTGTTTAAAGAACCTCCTTCTTTCACACATCTTAAAACTTTTAGATGTCTCACATATTCCATAACCATAACAAGACATGAAGATAAACTTGATCCCAGAACAGCCAAGTGCCTTTTTCTAGGACTCCCTAATGGCACTAAAGGTTACCTCATTTTTTTATCTTAACACTAGGGCCACCAAAATTTCGAGAGATTGTGTATTCTATGATAATATCTTTCCTTATTCCCCTAATCAAACACTTCACACCAGTTCTACATCTCCTCGTGACAATACCCTATCCACCACCCCTTCATTTTTTATTTCCCTCCCTCTATAGGTCATTCTAACACAACCAATCCCATTCAACCTACAACATACATTTCCACCATACCTTCTAATGATCAGCCTATGCCACATATTGACAACATACCTACCAATGAACATGTCCAACCCATTGATCATATGACTAATAGTGAACTTGTCCATGACATTGACAACACTACTAACACTGAACTTGCTATCACTGACAGTGAACCTGCCACCACATCAAATAATACTCAACTTTCCCCTGTTAGAAGATCTACTAGACTTAAAACCTCCCATGCATATCTTAAAGACTTTGTTTGCACTGCATATAATACTACACATCTTTATGACATTTCAAAATATATTGCATATCATAATACTTCTCCTGTCTTTTATTCTTTCATTTCTGCCATCACTACTACATGTAATCTCATCACATTTAAACAAGCTAGCATTCATCCTCATTGGGTTAAGGCTGCGAATGTTGAAATTAAGGCCTTAATAGATAATCAAACTTAGACATTCACATCTCTGCCACCAGGTAAGAAATCCATAGGCTGCAAGTAGGTCTATAAAACCAAATTCAAGTCTAATGGCACCATTGAAATACACAAAGCCAGGTTAGTTGCCAAGGGCTTCACACAAATTACAGGTATTGACTTCTTTGATACTTTTTCTTCTATAGCGAAAGTGACAACTGTAAGATTACTCTTTGCCTTAACTTATTCCTTAAACTTGCATCTTCATCAGCTTGATGTTCATAATGCATTCCTTCATGGAGATTTGGATGAGGAAGTATACATTTCATTACCTCAAGGCGTTACATCTTCTTATCAAATCAAGTGAAACAATCCAGTAGAAAGTGGTTTGAAAAGTTATCCAATACTCTCTTAACCAATGATTTCAAACAATGTTCTGCTGATCATTCACTTTTCTTCCATCAATCTCCTAACACATTTACTGCATTTCTCATATATGTGGATGATTTGATCATTGCATGTAACAATTTGGATATCATCCAGAAAATCAAGCAAACACTGCAGCATCATTTCAACATTAATGATCTTGGCACTTTGAAATATTTTTTGGGTTTAGAGGTAGCAAGGAGCAGCTCTGGCATCAATCTTTGCCAATGGAAATACACCCTTAACTTACTCTCCAACACTGGCTTACTTGGATGCAAACCAGCTGCAACACTTATGTCTAGAGACACCAGATTAAAAATTAACGAAGGCACTCCTTTACAAGACCCTACTATCTACAAAAGGCTTATTGGTCAACTCATCTATCTGCTCAATACACGACCATATATTTCATACTCTATGCAACAATTAAGTCAACATATGAGTCAACCCACAACTTTTCACTACAAAGCTACCATTCGAGTGTTGCGTTATCTCAAGAATTCTCCAGGCCAATGCATCTTCTTCCCCACCAATTCACCTATGTAACTCAAAGCTTTCTCTGATTCAGACTGGGCACATGTCCAGACACTCGCAAGTCAATCACAGACTATTGCATCTACCTTGGAGACTCCCTAATTTCTTGGAAATCAAAGAAGCAACCAATCATGTCTCGCAGCTCTACTGTGGTAGAATATCGAGCCATTGCCTCAACTGTATGTGAGCTCCAATGGCTAATAAACATCCTCAAGGAATTGTACATCTCTTTCATAGAACCAACCCTTATCTACTGTGACAACACTTGAGCTCGAAATATCGCTAGTAACTATTCCTTCCACGAACGCACCAAACAAATAGATTTGGACTGCCATCTTGTGCGAGAAAAGCTTCAACTTCGCTTGTTTCATCTACTTCCAGTTCCTTCTTCATAATAATCTGCAAAAATATTTACCAAGTCTTTAGACCTCACACCTTTCCTCTGAAATCTCTCTAAGCTTGATGTTCAATCTATTTACCCCTAAGCTTATGGGGGTATTAGAAGCTTAACCACTTTTCCACTTTGGTAGTCTTGGGCTGACTTGTTTGAGGCCTAATTGCTATATATACACGGGCCTCAATCTATTGTAAATCAATTCACTCATTCTATTTTTCTCATTGGGTCCAATGGACATTTTCAATGCATTTATCATTGTGTAATAGATGTAAAAGGTGAAGGTCCCCACAAGTCATTATAGATTAATTTAAAAAGGTGTAGTGTACTTATTAAGAGACATATGAGAAGGTAGTCTATTAGAATTGCGAAGAAAACATGAAGAACAAAAATCTTGTGTTTTTATCATGTAGAGGAATATTACAGGATTTTAGGAAAAGTCATTGAACATCCACACTTGGATGTCTGAGTCTAGAGCTCCATATTCAAAAGGAAATAACATTTTTTGTAGAAGTATTTAAACATGACAACTAACTATTGAATTAAATGACACTTTATTTGGAGGAAAAACTGTAGAAACTCATTGGCTGAGTATGCTATGAAACTTGTAGAGGTGATCTTTTTGAATTACTTCTTTGATAATGATTTTATTGGAAGCCTGTGATTTAACAAAGCAAAAGTTAGAGTGAAACTCAAAGAATAATTGATTATCTTTATCCAACTGACTTACACTTAAAATATTTTTGGTGATATTTGGCATATGTAATAAATTATTTATAATTAACTAAAGTTTGGGGTTCGTAAGGAAATTAAATTTTGTAGAGCCATTTGAAAGTGTGGACAAATTTTGGCCATTTCCAATGGTGATTTGGTTTGTCCCTTCAAATGGTGATAATTGTTGAATATTTTGTGCAATTGAAGTGACAAGATGAGAGACACCAAAAGCATGGTACCGGAATTATAATGATAGAAAGAACCTGAATTTATCATTATAAATTATGGCTTATGATAAGAGAAATTAGGTTGAGTAAAACCATGAATATATAACATCGTAGTGTGGAAAGTTAGGGTAGACTAGCATAAAGGACGTAGGAGGTTGGGTATTGTTGAATGTCAATTTTGCTTTAAATTGATCATTATGTATTGACATTTTTCAACTCTTTTGTGTTGTTTTGTTGGATTTACTCCGTGTTATCATGCTATTCTTCAATATTGTGAAAATATATTTGGTTTCTTTGATTTGTGTGTTATTGTGTAGGAATTAGGCATAAAACCAGCAAAGTGTAAGACACAAGCATTTGGATAAGGAAACCAAAGGAAGATAAGAACTTCAACATGTTCGTTGTGTGAACAACTAGCGAGGAGTGCCAGTGAATTTTCACTGTGCGAACACATGGTGAAGTCTCAGCGAAGCATCTTAGAAAGATGGCAGTAAGGAAAGGGCAGTAAGTTCACTGGGGAATAAGGCAGCGAATGTTCGATGTGGAGATGTAGCAGCGAAGAGCCAGCGAACCATCCTAGATCCAAGTCAGTAGCTTCCTAAGTTTGTTGTGAAAAATTACAGGAAAGGTAGTTCGCAGTGCAAAGAATTGCTCGCACAACGAACTTTAGATATTTCTCAGAGGCGGTTTAACTGTTCAGAGGCACTTCAGGTGCCAAAAGGGGGGTTCGCTAGGCGAAGAAAGCGTTCACAGTGTGAATGTGACAAATTTTAAAAGTACTATATAAGTACTTTTCACCAATTTTAGGGATCATAACCCACTTTTATACACAAGAACTTCATTTTCTCAGATTTCTTCACCAAAAGGTGATATTTTGCAAATAGAAGCTGGATTTGCATCTGAGTTTAATTCTTCAACGTGGATGCTCATTCATCTTCTTCCAAAACTTGTAAAGCAAGCTACCATGTTTATGGGTAGCTAATTTCTTTTGTATCAAAGGTAGAGGTAGTCTACCTGTTTCTTGTATGTATTTCTTTTGATTGGCCTTGTATGTGAACAAGTGATGATTAATATATGATGAATAGTTTTGTTCTTAATGATCCATTCTTGTTTTGTAAAACTCTAGACATAGATTTTATAAAACTTGACCTAAAATATTCATCTATCTGTTTATAGATTGGAGTAATCAGTCTATGGTCGATAGTTGCTTTGTGTTGAAATTAAAGCTTATTATATTGGTTGTTATATGGAGAAATCGTGTAGCGGTGGATATGGTATTTCTCACGATGCCGCTCTAGACATAGACGGTGTTGAGAGAATATGTGACGATATTAATCGGATCCAACTTCACATGCAAGATTGAAAGAATACGTAAAAGTTAGGGTAGATGAAAATTACTTTTGATATACTTTGTTAACAAAAATCTTTAGAAATTTATAAGCTTTTCTACTGAAAACGTGATAATTTAATGAACAAAAGTTTGAAAACCCTTATTCTTAAATGATAAACTATTGAAAGGCAAGCATCAAAATATCCTCAATCCCTGTGGAGACGATAAAAAAACCCCTTTAACTATGATTCGAACAAAATGGTGTCATTGCCGAGGATTGATGATATTGCAAGCATTGCAATAGTTTATTGATTTAAGAACTTTGTATTGTATTCTTACCCCTATTATTTTTCTTGTGCTGCTTGATTTGTTTGGTTAAGTGTGGAGAATATGTTTATGCGAGGGAGTGTACCGACAGAAGAACTTCTTTTTTATCCTGAAATTGAAAGAACTACTCATAGGCTCAATAGAAGAACTAGACGGAGACGGCAACTTCCTAAAGAAATAAGAGAGTGAGGAGAATCTCTATATTAACACCAATTATTACACCAACACCAAACATAGTAGATCCACCATCACTACCCCTTGCTTTAACACCTTGTACCAACATCCCAAGGCATAATGCTCAGTTTGTGCGTAATGCTCACAATGGGAGACATTCAGAGATGAAAACGGGAATTCTTGCGCTTCTATACCAGAATCCTTTTACTGGTATGGACCATGAAGATCCGTTCACACATCTCACCAAATTCTATAAAATTGCGGGTGCAACGAGAGCCCCGGAAGTTGAAGAGGAATCCTTTTTCAAGAGATTATTTCTGCATTCCTATATTGGGAAGGCAAATGAATGGTATCTTGATCAATCAACACTAGTAATGACGAATTGGAATTTGTTGGAAGAAAAGTTCTTTGAACAGTTTTCCCCCTACAACAGATTTATGAAAGCGAAGACAACAATACAGTGTCTGCTCAAGGTGGCAATGAATCTCTTAATGAAGCTTGGAAGAGGTTCAAATCCAGTTACGAAAATGTAAAGGTCGCGGTTTTGACAAATTAACTCAAGTGCACATCTTTCGAAATGGGCTCCAATCGGTTCACAAGACTTTGTTGGATGCTACTTCGGATGGATCTTTAATATCCAAAACCTCCGAAGATGAAATTGCTATTATTGATAGGATTACATTCAATGTTCACCAAGGAAATCACAACCTTGGCACAACTCAACGGAAACCGGGAATGATAGAGTTGGGAACAAATGATGTGATTCTTGCGCAAAACAAATTGCTTTCACAACAAGTGGAGTTGTTGACTCAACAAATGTCAAAACTTCCATAACAAATAAAAGAAATGCAAAACGTTACCAACAACACCAAGCAAGTAGCGAGTTGTGAGCTTTGTAAAAGAGATCACCCAATCGGGTATTGTCCTTCGGTAATGGAAGAGGTTTACTATGTGAGAAATCAAAAACAAGGGTATCAACCTCGACCACCTTACCAACAAGGCAACCAAGGTTACCAACAAAGAGGCAATCAAGGTTATCAACAACAATGGAGTCCGCAAGAAGCTGGAACTTCAAATCGACAACAACAATATCAAAACTACACTCAACCTCCACAAGCTCCAAGTGGAAATTCAAAGTTAGAAGACACATTCACCCAGTTTATGCAAATCAATGTCTAACCAAAAGAACATCGATACTTCCATTCAGAATCTTGAGACTTAAATTAGGTAATTGTTTAAGCAACTTGCCGAGCAACCCAATAGGCCGTTTTTGACTAACACTCAAATGAATCCTAAGGAGCATTGCAAATCTATATTTACTAGAAGTGGTAGGGAGATTGATATTGGCATAAATAAGGAAGTTGTGGAAGAAGAAGGAGTAGTTGAAAAACAAAATGAAACTGTTGAGGAAGAAGTTGGAAAAAAAATGATAGAAAGAAGGTAGTTGAAAAGAATGATGTAGAGGAGAAGTTGAGAAAGAAGAAAAAAGGAAAGGAGAATAAAGGAGAAGTTATACAAAAAAGTTACCATACCCTCTCACTCCTACTAAAAAAGAAAATGAAAAGCATTATGCGAGGTTCTTGGATACATTCAGTCGGTTGCGAGTAACCATCCTTTCTTCGAGGCTCTCGAGAAAATGCCTAAGTATGCCAAATTCATGAAGGACATACTTATGAAGAAAAATAGGTACATGGATAAGGACACAATTGAGCTCAATGTTAATTTTAGTGCTATTGTCCAAAGCATTCTCCCGCGGAAAAAAGGAGATCCGAGAAGAGTAGTTCTACCTATAACTATAGGTAATGAGTTCAAATGCAAAGATTTGGTCGATATGGGAGCTAGTATAAATTTGATTCCTTTATCTGTTGTTAGAAGACTTGAAAACATGGAAATGAAGTCAACCAACATGACTTTGTAACTCGCGGAGAAGTCTATGACTCGTTCTCAGGAAGTTGTCGAAGATGTGTTATTGAAAGTAGATAAATTTTTATTTTCGGTTGATTTCGTAGTCATGGACATGGAAGAGGGTGAGGATACACCTATAATCCTAGGAAGACCCTTCATGAAGACCTCTAGAATGTTAATCGATGTTGATGAAGGTATCATGAAGGTGAGAACAAATGATGAGGAAGTCGGTTTCACACTTTTCAAAGAGATGGGGTATTCGAACCAATTATAATAAAATTTTCAAGTGAAAAATGATGATGCAAGGATTGTGACAAAGAAAAAGAAAGAGGATGATGCAAAGTTTGCATTAGAAAAAAAGAATAAAAAACTAACCATGAAGAAATGTTTAAAAAGAAGGATGAAGAGGCAAAGGAGGCTTTGATGAAGTCATGTTGGGACTTTTCTTTCTTAAGGAAAAGTGGACCAAGAACATGTCATGATAACGATTGAAGTCTTTTTGTTGGAGTGTTTTTCTCGGAAGCTAATCCATTCGCTTTTGGTTTCGAGGTTTCAAACTTTCGTACCATCGAGCTCAAACAACGTTAAACAAAGTGCTAGTTGGGAGGCACCCCAACATTGTAAGTACTCGTTCAATTTTACTGCTTTGATAGTGTAATTTAGTTTAGGAAGTTTTGTGGTAGGATAAACTAAAAAGAAAGTTTTTTTCTAAAATTATGTCACATTCTCCTTGTGTTCTCTAGGCGAACATGAGGCGAATGTTCGCTAGGATGTTCGCTAGACGAACTTAGCGATAAAAACAAAACAAACAGTTTTTCTGCCATATCACATTAGTGAAGTTTTGGGTGGGCCAAATTTGCGTAGGCCCAACACCCACTTTTCTGAGTTGGTAGGGAAAAACTTTCCCCATTCCACTTTTTGACTTCAATTTACACTCTTGTCTCTCTACTTCTCATAAAATACACCACACACAATTTTCTTGGCTTTACAAGTGAAGAAATTCCAATCTTAATTGCAATTCTCATTCTCTCCTCTCAACACAATTCAGGTTTGAGTTTCTGCTCTCATTCCCCTGTTCTTTTTAGCAAAAATGTTGTTAGAGTTTGTTTGATAACATGATAAAACGTGCTTCTAGGCTCTGTGAATATGTTGCATGTTCTGTATTGCTAGTTTTTAATGTTTTGCATGATGATTATGAACTTCAAGAAGTGTGAAATCTGAGCCTATTTAGGTTATAATTAATCTGAAATAGAATGAAACCTTGTGAAATTTTAACCTTTTGCTTGAAAAAATTAAGGTCGTGGTGCTATTTCTTGATACTTATTGTGTACCATTGTTGTCTGGGAGTTTTCGACTGGAAGAAGGTGATAAAGAAGCTAGCTTGTGGGTCGACAGACTAGGAAAAGTGGTGAAGGAAACGAGGTGAGTCGACGTCAACAGAGGGAGTTTGTAAGTCGACTCAAGTCTATTCTGTCGAAGATGTCGAATGATGGCTAAGGAAACCGATATAAAGCATGAGAATGTTTGAGCAGGAAGGAAATATGAAAAGTTGAGAACGTGGGAAGTTACAAAGGTGGTGGAGGGACACGTGGCGACACCAAAACCAACATAGCAGTTATTTTCTTTTCTATTTAAGATAACACCCATGTTCATTTTTGAGGGCGCATTTTGTAACATAGTAAGGAAAAAACACTCTGAGTACCAAGCGTTAAGAGAAAAGAGTTTCATTCCTGCAAAATGTATGATCGCGTCCACATTTCCTTTTAAAGCAATTTACATTACTAACTTTAAGATATCTTTTCGCTTTATTCGTCTTTCATTTAAGTATACGCATTTTTTATTCAAGATTATTTCCAATTTGTTCTAACAAACACTATTCGGCCACCGTCGCATATACTCGACCAGACAGTTCTGGGACTTGTTTGGCCGGTCCCACAAGTAAACCTGCGTCAGGAGGTCAAAGGTTGTTCACGCGAAAAATGTGTGCGAAAAAATTGGCACTCTCACTGGGACCCGTTGGTTTGGGTGTATGCATTTACGTAGCGGTAAGATGGTGATACCACGTTCAAACAAAGACCCGTCTTCGGAAGGAAATACGGTTGTGACGCAAAAAATCGATGTTGGTGCTGACACTGTGTCTGCAGTTTTGACTACACATAGCGGGCCTGTCATAACGCCACGTCGACCTAAACCTAGGCCTATGATGATAGGGACTAGGGGAAGTATGTGCCTAGTTTCACAATGCCCACGCATCGAGCGTTTGGGATGCAGACATAGTTCATGTCGAGCTTACATCATAGTGGCCCACTCTTTAGAGAAAGTTCATCATCATCTTTCTCACCATATCAAGGATTAGGGCCATTGGTGAACCAAGTTACTAGGCCCCTAGGGTTTAGTCTTCCGTCACACTCGATCCAAACTTTCACCTCAAGTTCTGTCGTTGTTATGAGACATTAGATGGATGGAAGTAATCACAAAATGGTTCACATGTTGACCCAGCAAATGGGCACCATATTAAGACCATTAATACAATATTCGACTCAGAGTTACCAACAATTGGCGACTCAGATGACACAGATAAGAGATTTTTTAGGTGCTCCTAGGGTCCCGGGTCGACATATGCCGCCGCTTTGACCGGAGACGCCAATTCGACAAGACGAAGTCTTCGATAAAACAATTGACCAGTAGCCCCATGAGGTTGAACACACACCTAGGGTGCCCCAAAGGCCTCCCGTTGTGTTAGTTCATAGGAACCAAGACCCAGACTATGTGGTCAGACAACTTCGACATGAAGCCATGGCTGGAGAACCAAACTTAGAAGCTAGGTGGAACGGATTATAGTTCGCAATGGAGCGAACCCAGGCCTTCAGCGACCAACATATACGTCCCCACTACTAGACTTTGTTTTGAAAACAGAGTTGCCCTGAGGCTGGAAGGTTCAGAGGCTACAACATCACAATTTACTCATAATAATCTCATAAATGCAACTGCAACAAGACTCAATGCATGTGGTACTAATCATCGCAGCTCGATGTACACTGAGCCATCAACCCTCCATAGATCCCCATCAATAGGATCGATTTTACTTGAGAACCGGAGCACGTTAAAATACTTCACATCCACACAATGGGATTGAAGCCAAAGTAATCAAGGTCCTGATCCGAAGTCCGGATGCACATGATCATCCTCGTAATTATCATAGGTGCATCATCATTCATCATAATTATCATCACAACCATCATCGTATCTCATGTCATCATAGAATTCATCAAAATCATGGTAATGTCATCATATTACATCATAGAAATCGTCATGTAACCATGTACAAATCATATAGAACTCACAGTCATACTTATATTAATTCATCAGAGAAATCACAACATCAAACATCAAGGCATCACTGCACAAAAATCAGCATTCACGAATCTACTACGTTCGCTGGTGTTGCACCCTAAAATTTGACCAACTAATTCTCCTATCTGACTCATGGTTTAATTTCATATTCACAGCTCAGATGTATGATTTTTGTGCACAAGCAGGGGATATCAGAGTTTACAGCTTGATTTTTGTCTATCAAATGTGGCAGATCCAGTCCAGATTGTCGGGGTTTTATTTTCAGGAAATTGTGCGCTCCTCGGTGATTTTTCAGTGATTTTGAGGATATTCTGATGCCCGGGGGTCTCTGTTCGATTCGATCTGGTCTCGTGCGCTTTTATGGGGGTCATCTGCATTCATCTGCATTTTTAGGATTTTTATAGGCTTTTTGTGAATTTTTTAACAGGGTTTATAGGATTTTTCTGGAATTTAAATAGGGTTTTTTGAATATTTTAACAATTTAATTCTCTTTTAGAATTTTATAGAATATTTTTAATAGATTTTAATCATTTGTAGATTTTTTTAATAGAATTTAGATAGTTTTATCATTTTAGAATAATATAGTTTTCTTTTATTAATAATAGGTTTAATTGTTTTTAAATCATTTTTAGAATTTTAATAGAAAATTAGGATAATATAGAATTAATTAGATTTTTTAATCATTTTAGAGTTTAATTAGGATTAATTGAATTTTTACAGAATTAATTAGGTTTTAATGACTTTTTAGAGTTTTAATTAGGTTAATCATGTTTTAGATTTAATTAGATTGATTTAGAATTAATTAGGCTTTTAATAATTGATTAGATATAATTAGGTTAGTTAATTGTTTCTGTTTTTTAATTCAGTTTTAATTCAGTTTTTTTTTATTCATTTTCGTGGGCCCAATTGGGAGGCCCAGTGTGGCTTTTTTGTCCAAGAATTACTCAGCATGTCCAAAAAAAGTGATGGTCCAAATCAGTCCAAAGTCCAGCGCAGCCCCAGAAATTTCTGGAAGGTTCTAGCAGTGTCTGTGGTATAAAAGCAGCCACGTGGTGGCCATGCAGGGTCCCACGCGTCCCACATTCTGCACGCCACCACACACTCAGAGAAGGCTCCACGCGTCCCCAGGTGTCCCCACCACCCTCTCTCTCTCAGTGCATGCACCACGTGTCTCCCTCACATCACTCACCGGAGCCTCGCCGGAGCCCCCTTACCGCCGGGCATGCAAACGCCCTAGCAACCAACCGCCGGCGACTCAACTAACTCCGGCCACCACCTTCATCCAAATTCCCCAGAACATTCATCGTCATCATCAATTCTTTCCCCAGAAACATCTTCGTTCGCCATCAATTCTCCAGAAACGCCACTAAACCTTCAAACCTTCATACGAATTTTTTTCCAGAAATCATTGAACCTTCATCATCTTCAACCAAAATTTCCAGAAACTCATCACCTTCAACCCTAATTCCCAGAAACCACCATTGAACTTCATACTCCATCAACTCCTCCAGAATCCACTCCATCAATTCGTCCAACCTTCAACAACCTTCGTGCAAATTTCTCCAGAAACCCTAAATCTTCGTCCTCCATCAACGATTTTCCAGAAATATCTTCATCCTCCATCAACGATTTTTCCAGAAATCAACAACTTCGTCTTCTCACATCAATCTTCACACAATATCTCCAGAACGCCATCTCCAGAGCGCCTTCAACCTTCCTTCGTTTCCAGATCTCCAAGAACTCGTTGAGTTCCTCGGTGCTTGTTCAGAAGACGACAACAACCTCCAAAGAAGTTCTTAGGAACTCTCATCAAGATATTCGCGCGAGTTGTTGAAATCATCAAGAGAACACCGCAAATTTGCTCGTGTTCCACCTCCAGGTATGTTACCCTTCGATTCTTACTCGCATCTCGTTGTGGATTGTTGAATGTATGGATTCATTTTGTCTTGATTTGGAGACTAGATTGAATTTAGGTTTGAGTTAGGGTTTGTTTAGGTTTAGGTCAGATTTGAGTTGCAGGTCTGGTTGGGTTATTGAGAGAAGTTGCAGAGAAGGTGAGTTGAGGGAGAGACGAGAGGGAGCGGCGCTAGGTATTGGGATGAACAGTGCCAGAAGCATTTGGGAGAAGATGGTTTTGGTTAGGTTGTTTGGATTAGGGTTTGACGTTGGGCTTAGGCCCAAACGCGTCTTCTGATCACGCACACCCCAACTTGCTCAGTCACCCCCATGGCGTGAGAGACCTGAGTGAATTGTAATTGGGCCTTAGGCCCTATTCCTTTCTGCACCCCCCCGTTGGGGCCCATAGGGGATATCAACTGGTTAATTGCTAGCGTTGCACCCCCCATATGTTTTTTTCTGGCTGCTTGATAATCAGACTTGGGCCCTGCGCCCAACTGCTTTTAGTACCTCCCAGAATCAGGGCCCAATGAATAATAGCTAGATTTCCCTGCTGTTTAAACCCCCCAGCCATATTTCAATTTTATTTCAATTTCTTTTGTTTGTGCATATCAAATAATTCATAGAAAAAATGTAAATAATGATTGTTTTAATAATTCTTTTTCCACCATCTCATGAAAATATTAGGAAAATTAAATAAGAATAAAAAGGTCATTTTATTTTTGTTTCATATTTTGTGCATATTTTCCATTTTAATTGATGTGTTTTTTAATATTTTTAATGCATGCATATCATTAGAAATTCATAAAAAATGGTAGAATTAGTCAAATAATTCCGTTCTTTTTTCTGTAGACTCGTAATTCAGTGTAGAATTTTATAGTACAAAAAGATTAGCTCAATCATGCATTTTCATTTTAATTGCATTTTTTCACTGTTATTGATGTTGAATAAATTGGTCTGTTGGCATGTCTGTGTTGCTGATTTTATTTCTTTCATCTGGTATTGAATTTTATTCTGATTTTTCAGTATGTTGTCCTAGAGCCATGTAGGTTTCCCATTAGATTTTTGATAGATTTTCATAGGATGTTCTGCTGTGATTTGGCTGAGCCTGAAGATAGGAGAAGTCTTGATGACTTCTGACTTTGAAGTTCAACTGTGGTTGAACTTCAGAGATAGTCTCCTGTAGTTTGTTGGCCTGGGGGTTCTTCTTGAAGGTGGGAGCTGATGGAGGTCCTGTTGGAGCTTGCAGAGTTGCAGTGGATCGAGGCTTAGTCTAGGAGCTTGTTGTCTGTTTGCGAGGTTCGAGATCCTGAAGTTTGAAGGGAGTTTATGGTACTTTCCTGAGGAAGGCACTATGAATGACTTTCATCCTTCCTTCTCACCTCCTTCGTAAGTATCCAATGATGTCGGAGCCGACTTGTGAGTTTAATTCCTCCTGAGGAGGAATGTAAACTGATCACATGTTGTTGAGCCACATGGGATACGATTCCTAAGTGGAAGCCTCCTAGCACTTTCCTGAGGAAGGTCCTATGGGTCTATTCACTTAGTTCCAGTAGTTTGTCTAGGATTTCTTAAGTATCCAGTGATGTAGGAGCCAACTCGTGAGTTTAATTCCTCCTGAGGAGGAATGTAAACTGATCACAGTTGTGGAGCCACGTAGGATACGATTCCTAAGTGTCAGCCTCCTAGTACTTTCCTGAGGAAAGTCCTATGAGTCTGTTCACTTAGTTCCCTTAGTGCATATAGGTTCTTTCCCAAATATCCAGTGACGCCGGAGCCTTCATGTGAGTTTAATCTCTCCTGAGGAGGGATGTAAACTGATCACAGTTGTCGAGCCGCATAGGATATGATTCCTGAGTAGTAACCTCCTGGTACTTTCCTGAGGAAGATACCATGAGCCTGTCTGCTTAGCTTCCTTTCTCTGGTAAGCTTGTTCTGAAGCTTGGAGACTGGGATTGATTCCTCCTGCCTAGGGTTTTGATTAGGTGTTTGCTTAGATCCCTGCTTAGGGTGTTGTATAGAGTTCTGTTTAGAGCTAGATTAGGAGCTTGTTTCAGGTTTGTTTGAGGCCCTGCTCAGGGTTAGTCTCTTTGTATTGTTTGACTTGGGTGATATTGTGTTGCATTAGACTTAGGTTCATCTAGATAGTTTCTGAGTAGGTGCATCTTAGAAGTAGACTTTGTGTGCATGAGAAGTTGAGGGGGTCCTCCTTCTGCTTGTTTGTTATTGCGTGGCTTTGCTTGTTGGTATTCGGTAGAGCTGAGCTCCCTTGCCTTTGTGGTTTGCGGCCTCTGTGCCTTGTTTGTCTAGTTGTTGCATTCATGCATATTTTCAGTATTCTTTTCCATTGCAGTTTCCTGTTTGTAGTTTAATCCTGTTGCCATGATCCCTTAGGAGCTCTGACTTCTCCGCTGCGGAGTTGTTATGATAGACATTAGGATGGTCGGCCAGGTGTGATAGCAGTAGGTAGACTCCCCTGTTTCTCAGTTATAGTTCTAGGGTTTCCCTTTCCTTTCTGTAGGAGCTTTTGAGTAGCTTGATCCGTAGTTAGCTGAACTACAGCTGCTCTGATTCTTCGTTCCAGACGAAGATATGTAGGCATAGGATGCGATATCCTAGCGAGCACACTAACGACTAACCTTTGTTCTCTCGCGGCTGTGCGATCGAGACTTTCCCGCTAACGACTAATTGTTATCCTTTTCTCTTGCCCGAGTGCATTTGAGACCAGATCGTATTTGTAGGTTCTAGAGCCTTAGAGACTAGTTTGTTTTCTCACTGCTGTGTGAGAGCCCCTGTTTACCCGTAGTTAGCCGAACTACGTTTGCTCTGATCTTTCATTTCAGATGAAAGTACGTAGGCACAGGACGCGATGTCCTGGCGAGCAACTTTTCCCCCGTTTAGACATAGGAAGTCGAACTACGTTGACTCTGACTTTCCCATTGCACGAGGGAATACGTAGGCCCAGAACACCGTATGTTCTGTCGAGTCCTGTCCTTTTATTTTCTTTTCAGACCAGCCATTAGCGTAGATAGATAATACACCCTTTTACCTATAAACACCAAGCGTGGATCCCATCGAGTACGATGGACGTGAGGGGTGCTAATACCTTCCCCTTGCGTAACCGACTCCCGAATCCAGGTTTTGGTTGCGATGACCATACCTTTTCCCGTCTTTGCGAGGTTTACTTCGAGCGTTTCCTTTCCCGCTCTGAGGGATAAATAACGCACGGTGGCGACTCTCCTGTCAAGCCGGCGCCGATTTTCGCAGTAGCGACAGCTGGCGACTCTGCTGGGGATCTATAGCATCTAGGGACTTTTCCCATCCCTTATGCTGGGACCGTTTCCCATCCCCTACGCGAGTCAATCCTAGCGCTTGGGTGTTTATTTGTTGGGTGTTGTGCATATTGTGCTTTACTTTTCTGCACTTTACTTTTTTGTACCTTTACCTTTCCGCATTTATTTTCCAGCATTATATTATCATGATTATTGCTGTGGGCGAAGGGAGGTTACTGTGAGTGAAAGCCGGACCTGGGCTTGAGTACACACCTAGATATAGTTGTGGAGAAGTAGTAGACGAACCTGTCTGCTGAGCAGGCACAGTTCCCTACGAAAATCTGCGCTCAGACGAGATTCTTGCAGAGGTGCTCCTTTCCGGTCCTGAGGATCTGAGGGGAGTCCAGACGTGAGGGTTGTCGACTCTGGGGACCGATCAATTGGAAGTCAGCTAAGTGAGGCCTCTTCATGACTTGATGATGCCACTCCTTCTGGGAATCGTATCGTCACTCATGAAAGTCTGTGACGCTGATAACCGCATGGGATGCCGTACCTTTGTCCGTGGATTAGGTTTATCCTACCTGTGAGAGGGACTGGGTTATTGCAGGAAAACTGGCCTTCAGAAACCATGATTCATTATCTTTATCAGATGGTATTCTTGATTCATCTCCAGGTGTGTTGTCTGGGTCAGATGGGTTTCTTATCTGAGGTTGAGGCTATTATCAGATGGTATTCTCGTCAGATACAGAGGTTCAGATGGTTTTCTTACCAGGGGATTGATATTTTGAGTATCAGATGATAGTTATTGGCATGAGATTCTGATGACCGTGTTGGTTTTCTGTTCTTGATCACAAAGATATTCCTCTTCAGGCTACAGCATAGCCCCTGTGTTCGCAGATTGCATTATTTATCATATTGCATCATTGCATTACCATCTGCATTCAACTAACGTGTGTGTATTGCAGGTACATATTTCCCTTCCAGTTCTGGTGTTTGTTCCTAGCAAGACATGGAAAACCTGAAGAGAGTATTGCCCTATAAATTCCCGTCGCCGAATATCAGTCTATTGTTAGAATTGATTGCTATTGCTAAGAAGAGAGGAATGGGTGACTTCAGACAGAGATATGGGAGGATTCTGACATACGTTTATCAGCCATCTGCCTACGAGACCAGCGGCATCTATACTCTGTTACAGTTTTACGACGCGGAGCTCAGGTGTTTTGTATTTCCCGACTTCGTTTTGGCTCCTACCCTGGAGGAGTACTCTGCACTTCTGGATATTCCGATCCGTGATCAGATGCCTTTTTATCGTACGGACGCTGAGCCTAAGCTGGCTGAGCTTTCTGCCATCCTGTGTTTGAAAGAGTCTGAGCTGTCTGGGAAGATGATCAGAAGAGGAGATGTATGGGGATTTCCGTTGGATGTCTTAGTGGATAAGGCTCGAGAGTATGCCCAGAAGGGTAAATGGGATGTTTTTGACGTTATCCTTGCTGTATGTGTGTATGGCATCGTGTTGTTCCCGAATATTCCTGATTTCGTTGATTCAGATGCCTTCTATATTTTGGCTGCGGGAAACCCAGTTCCTACTTTGCTGGGAGATATCCACCATTCAACTCATTATCAGAATGAAAAGCGACGAGGAAGGAATGTGTCTTGCTGTGTCCCTCTCCTATGCAGGTGGTTCACCAGTCATTTGCCTAAGTCAGGCCCGTTTGTCACGTCTATCAATTCTCTAGGATGGCCCGAGCGCTTAATGGGATTAACTGCTGAGAACGTGGTATGGGTCATCAAAGAGGTATTTGGAGCTGAAGTCATACTCAAAGGCGAAGGATTCCCGAATGTTCCGTTAATAGGAAGGAAAGGTTGTGTCAACTATAACCCTTCCTTATTGATCAAGCAATTTGGGTACATACCTCATGGAGCGCCAAAGCCCGAGGAGATACAGGAATCTCTGTATCTCACCGGGGCAATAGGGAAAGAGATGCTGACTAAACTTGAGAAAGCCTGGAAAAACTTGCACAAGAGAGGGAAGCTTTCGGGTAGCAGAGGGGATACTCGAGTTCCTAGCCCATATGTAGAATGGATTCGTGAGCGAGCTGTGAAGTTCCTTATGCCGTATCCAGCAGTTCAGCCATTGCATCCTCCTCCGGTAGAGGAGCCTACCACTGTGGACATTCAGGTTTACAAGCAGCTGATGGCGGAGAAAGAAGAGATAGCCAGGGCTAAAGAGGCTTTAGAGCAGGAGAATGCCAAGCTTCGGCATGAAAATATTGAGACAGGATATATCTCTAAGCAGCAGGATGAAACTCTGAAACATCTGAAGACTACGTTATTGGAATTGTCTGAAACCAAGAAGCGTTTGGAGTTAGATGTAGACTCAGTTAGTAGTGTGTTGGCCACCAAGAAGCAAGAGCTGGAAAGGGCCTACACCAAGCTAGCCAAGTTCAGAGAACACTGGGATCTCACTATGACCAAGCGCAAGGAGCGAGAAGGAGAGCTGAAGACACAGATTGCTCAGTTAGAAGAACAGGTCAAAGTGAAGAACGAAGAGCTTGAAGAAGAAGCCTGTCGCCGATACGAGGCCGAGCGTAAGCTGATAGATGCCATGAAGAACTTGGAAGATTTCCAGCATAGAGCAGATGCCAAGAAACCCAAACCAGGGGATGGTGCTAATGATAAGGCTTGGGAAGACTTTGTCAGAGACATCCAGGGGACAGTCAGGAAGAGGGATCGACTGATAGAAGGTTTGATTAATCAACCAGATCATGCAGAGACAAAGAAGATGGTCGAGGACTTCCGCAACCGTACCCGTACTTGATTTTTCTCTTGTATTCTGTATGTTGAGATCACCACCAGGCATGTTGGCTGGGATCCTCTTTGTCATATCAGCTGTATGGAGCATAGTTATGTAACTTCTTGACAAGACTGTTATTCTAAGCAATATATGAGGGATTTTCCAAATGTTGTCTTTATGGTTTATCTCGTCTTGCTACCACTGACACTGGAATTGGAGGGAAAATATCTCCAATGCACACATGCACGTTAGCATTTTTGTATTTCTGTTTGCATAAATCATATTGCATAGCATTTAGCAGGTCAGAGCACTTATCCAGCCTTTGTTTTCACCAGAAAGTGATTCTCGGGGAACTGTTTGAGGCAAGAGTGGAGTGTTGAAGACGACCAAGGGGCTGAAGCAGATTTGAGCAGAATCAAGCAGTGTAATCAGTTACCGGTAATTGGTGGCTATGTCTGAAGGCAATTTCCAGTTTCCTGACACCCAGGCAGGGTTTACTATGGCGCCCAACCATCAGTATGATTTTATGGAGGACTTCCCGCAAGCGAACAATCTTACTGCAGACCAAGTTGTGCAGCCAACTGTTGAGAACAGAGATCGGCATGAGCAGTTTCTTGCCCGAAATGAACGTTATCCTCCTGTTAACAATCAATGTGTTGCTTTCCCTGTGATGAATTACCGGAGAGATATTCCAATGACCGGGTTAGTAGATCCAAGAGCTCTTGACGATGATAGAAGACTCCGAGTGTTGGAGGAGCAAATGAAAGCCTTGGAAGCGAAAGATGCCGTTAACCTGGATGCTGTAGCCATGTGTTTGGTTCCTGACTTGGTAATGCCGTACAAGTTCAAAATGCCGGAATTTGAGAAATACACAGGAGATAGCTGTCCGAAATTGCATTTGATGATGTTTTGTCGAAGGATGACTTCGTTTGTGCGAAATGACAAATTGATGATCCATTGCTTCCAGTATAGCCTGACTGGGGCATCGTTGAGATGGTATGTGCAATTAGAGAGTAATCAGATTCGATCATGGGTGGATTTAGCCAGAGCTTTCATAAAGCAGTACGATTACAACTTGGATTTGACTCCTAGTCTCGTAGATCTGCAAGAATTATCTCAGGCAGAGAATGAATCATTCAGAGCGTATTTGCGAAGATGGAAAGAATTGGCTGCTAGTGTTCAACCACCGCTTCCGGAAAAGGAACTGGTTGACATCTTCCTGGGTACTCTGAAAGGCCATTATTTTGACAAATTGTTCAGTTGCACAAGCTTTGTGGGCCTGATGAGGCTGGGAGAGATTGTTGAGAGAGGACTCAGGAGTGGAAAGTTTCGAGATGTTCCTTATGTCCCAGTTGATAGGATTGAGTCAGTTGTCAGTTCTCAAGAAGAATGGGAAGGAGATGACGCCACCTCAGAATCTCTAGCATCTCAGGATCAGTTTTCAGACACTTCAAGTCAACGATCATCCTATCGCCGATCGCGTCAGCATGCTCCACGAAGACCAAGGAAGCCTGAAAGGCAGTTTACTCAACTACCGGTGTCGTACAGCCAGTTGTTGCCAGATCTGGTCAAAAGTGGATTGATAGTACCGAAAGAGACTAAGCCGGTGATTCCACCGTATCCTCCAGGTTTTGACGCCAGCGCCCGCTGTGAGTACCATGTTGGGGCACAGGGGCATTCCACAAATGATTGTAAAGTACTCAGAAGTCAGATTCAGGATCTGTTAGACTCTAGCCGTATTTGCATCACGCCTCAGGGTTGTGTTCAGATTAATGATTTTCCATCTTCTAGTTGTGGGGGTTCGTCAGTTAATGTCATGGAAGACTCCACAGGAAGTGTGTGCTCTGAAGATTATCAATCAGAGAGTTCAGTTGAATATGGGGAAAGTTTCTAGAGGTTTCTATGCCGGGTGTCGCATCTGTTTCTCCGCCTAACCCGTTTAGCTTTTTGTGCATCAGTATTTGCTGACCACCACCAGGATTGTTGGCTGGGGTCGTTATATTCAGACTCATTTGTGCTTACCTGCTGATTTTGTTGGTTGTACATGTGTTGGAGATGTTCATCTGTGTGCTTATAGTTTGAGTTTCTCTTTATCTCGTTGTGAATATGTGTTTGCTTTCTGCGCTGCATTATCATTTAACAGGTATATCAGAACCGTGGGCCTTATTTCCTCATCGTCCAGTTTATTGCAGGAACTCCTTCAGAGATATGGAACAGAATCAATTTGAATTGATCGAAGTCCAAAGCCAGCTGGGGCAGATGATGAAAGACATGCAAGAGATGCGTCTAGAGCAGAAGATTCTCAAAGAGGAGAACAGTCAGCTGAAGACCCAAATGAGCTTGATCATGGAAGTAGTCAAGAATGTGCTTAGGAAAGAAGACGATCAGCTATTCGAAGCCGCAATGAAGAAGCTCGTGCCACCTGTGCATGTGGAACCTGAGCAGCAGCAACAGAAGATACAGCCGGTCCAGCGGAGGATCCAGGAAGGGAAGCCAAGGAGAATATTTGAGGCACCACCTATGACATATGCTGAACTCTTGCAGATCTTACTGAGGTTTAATCTGGTTGAGAAAAGAACGTTGGCACCACCAACGAGGGCATTTCCTCAAGGGTACGATGCCAGTAAGCAATGTGAATTTCATTCTGGAGGATTCGGACATGACATCGAGGGTTGTCATGCTTTTAAGCACAATGTTCAAGACCTGATTGACTCGCACGATATTGAATTCACGCCGGGCGGCGTAGCTGTGCATATTGCTCCTGTCTCAGTCGATGCTAAAATGACAGATGTTTCTAAAGCTGCAGTGGGTCAAAAGCGTATCCTGGACTCCATGGTGTCAGAATCTCCAGGCCCACAATTGTTGCCTATTCCTGGGGCAGATCTGAGAAAGAAAATGGTTAAGCATAAGGAGAGTGTTCAGTACATTGAAGGTCAAGAAACCAATGTTGCATTTGATACAAAGGGTGTTCAAGGGTCAACCCGATACCAGCAGCAGCAGCCTCAGCAGGGGGCACAGCAGGCTCAGCGACGATTCCAGGGTGGCAAGTCGAGAAGAGTGTTTGAGAAGCCTCCCTCAACATATGCCGAGTTGTTGCAAACATTGTTGAGATTGAATCTGGTAGAGACAAGAACTCTGGCACCAATAACGGGAACTCCCCCGTTTGGTTATGACGCAAGTAAGCACTGTGAGTTTCATTCTGGATCCCCGGATCACGATATAGAAGGCTGCCATGCTTTTAAGCACAAAGTGCAGGATTTGCTTGACAGTGCAGCAATCAGCTTCGGGCAGAGAGGTCCCCAAATCATCTGAATGAAGGAGAAAGGGCTCTATAATTTGTTTGAGTCATCGAATGCAGATCAGGACAGCATCGGATTGCCTCTAATAAAGATAGCTGGTTCAGCAGCAGGGCAGATGTGAAAGCCCAGTTCTCAGAAGCTAGCATATTTTCTTTGTTTTAGCTTGTCATTTCTTTGCATTTGTAGTTGCTTTCCTGTTTGAATTTGTAAGCTTGCTTGTAAAACTTGTTGTTTTCATTCAAATTGATGATAATGAAATAAATATGCATGTTTTGATTGAATCCAGTCGTGTTCACTGACTGTTTTGCAAATATCCACTGCTTGGTTAAGTAGAATTTGGGGAGGATGACGAAAATGACCGACATGCAACTACCGATGATGTATGCTTTTGAAATAAAACCTGCTGATGATGTACAGGCATTGTTTCAAATCCCTAAACACCGGAGATATAAGGAAGATAATCCCTTGTCAACCCCTTTGAGCCTTGTAGTAGGAGTTTCTTTCTGTGAACGAAAAAAAAAACCTAAATCTTAACCTGGGGCAGGGTAGGTGTTAGCTAATTTGACCGAGCGTCCAAATTACAAGAGGAGTGTCCGTTCGAGGATCAATCACACCCCTAGAGGTCATGCCTAAAAGACCACAGTGGTTCAATCAAGAGTGGGACAGCCACATCATTCCCAAAGAGTCAGACAACCAATGTCACACGACTTGTTTGAAAGGAAAAAATGAAAGAAAAAGAATCAAAAGCCCGCTAAGTCAAGAAAAATTCAAAACAAATGACTTAGGCAAAAATGAGGGCATCCCGCTGGACTTAAAAAGATCAAAAGAAACTCAAAAGGAGTCAGTCCAGGCAAAAGTTAGGGATATGAAGAGAAAAAGATGAAAAGGATCAAAAGAAAAATCCTCGATGGAAGTACGAGTCGTGTGACCTCAAGTGTCAAAGACGAAAGGTGAGTGGCTGTCACTCCAAAATCCAAAAGTTTCTCGAACTATCACTCATATCTTTCAGCCTCTGAGAGGCGAGCGCTAAGGTCGAATTAGCTGAACGTAGGATGGGAGAACATCAAGGAGAACGGGTGGGTTAAAGTAAACTTTGAGCCTTTATCCTTTCTTTCAAAACCATGAACCTGACCACGTTACAACCTTCAAAAGTCCTAATTGAAGCAGGTTGTTTCGAAAGCATACGCCGGTAAAGGTCGCGTCGATTCTGACTCCTAAAAGGTTCCTCTTACCATGTTGATACTGATGTTGATAAATGTTTTGTGCATCATATGCCATAAACTGTGTTTCCTTTTTCCCAGTGAACAGATTGGATGTCAAAGCTGTCATATGTGTTGCATTAATACATCTTTTATGCATAACAACTTGTTTTACTTGCGAGTAAGCGCTTGACAGCAGAAAAGCTTCCTACAATGGAAAGTATGGTCAAGATAGAATGTGGAGCGCCCGAATGTTCCGAGAGCAGGGGCAAGCTTTATTGTAATCCCCAGTCAGGGCAGCTTTTCGAAGTCAGTTATTTTGGGGCAATCAAGTTGAGATTTGGTGAATACGGCATAGTCAGAAGGTACTACTCTGAATCAGATAATCGGAGCAAGGTCATTGCAGTCAGGGGCAGATCATCTTGAGCGCGCAAAAGTTATGCGAGAAGCAGGTGAGGTGAGGTATCTCCCAGAAGTTCAGAACGCTGAGGCATGTTATATCAGACCATCAGAGAATAGATTTGCAGATTTCCTTTCAGGGCTATCCCCACAGAGGTCCCGTAGGCTGGGGGCATATCAGAAGCGAAGGGATTGTTGTTCTCTGTATCAGCAAGGCCATTCAGAGTTATTCGAGCAGATGCAGTCGATTTTCGAGAGCGAGATGAATGCGGGAAGTTGTGTCACTATCCCTTGACTCCTCAAGGTTGAGTATTCAGGAAGAATGTTTTCCAGTGGTAGTTGTACCTGACCCAGCAAGATAAGCTTAAGAGCTCAAATCCATGTTTGCGATTACTGCGAAGCCCATCCGTGTTGGTGTATCAATTTCCAGATCCGAGCGTCGTCAGTACGCAGGAGGACTCCCTCCATTGTCTCCAGCAGAAGTCAAATTGGTCATTGGTATGGGTAAGCTATTCCCAGAGGAGTCTAATCATATTCAGCACGTCTGCTATTTTACAACGGAGTTATGTTCCCCAGCAGGGTATTACTTCGTCAAAGTGTTCGGTTAAGTTCCCGGTATCCCCAGCAGGGTTGACTTCACTCTCCCAGCATTTATTTTGCTAGGACGATTCAGTGATATCCGGGTTTATCCCCAGCGAAGTTGGCCTCGCCTTCAGCATTTATTTTGCTGAAGTGGTTTTCTGTACCCGGCCTCTCCGGCAGCTCGAGCCTGCTAGCATATTGCATGCATCATATTTGCATCATACCTGCATGACATTTTCAAAATGCGTAGCATTTCCATCTAGAATGGAGCATTACGCTGTAGAAAGACTAAAGCATTCGCATGTGCATACAAAGCATAAGTCAGGTTTTCTATCAGCTTCACATGACGCGTGAATTACTCTGTGATCAGTTCAGGGACATTTATCCAGCAACGGTATTCAGACGATTCAGCGATTTATTTGTATCTCAAATCAGACAACGATTATGCTTTGAGCAAGCAGTCATCTGATGTTGACAAGCTTTTCTTCCCGTCAATTCATATTGACGATGTGTTCCTCCAATGAGTGGATTTCTCCGTCTATCATTAGACGTCTTGAGTATGAATGTGGTTTTCTTTCCGTCTATCCATAGACGATGTGAAGTTGCGGGTGATCGCAGTAAGATTTCAAGAAGGGGTTCCCCCAGGATGTGCTTTTCTTACCGTCTATCAGTAGACGACGTGAAGCTTTGGTTGATTTTCAATGGAGTTCAAAATAGGGTTTCTCCGACAAGTGGCTTTCCTTTCCGTCTGTCAGCAGACGATGTGAAGTTTCGAGCTACTGTTCAGCGGGTTTCTTATTGCCAGATCAGACATATGATGAGGTGTTTCCCCAGCGAGTCTTCTCCGGCTATCCTTGGTTGTTGAGGGGTTTCAAAATGATTTTGAATATTGGTTCTCTTTCTGGTTATTGGATGAGATGACGTTTAAGAGGGACTTTTCTGACCATCAATCCCTATTGATGTCGAAGCTCTTCGAAGAATGTTCAGTTTTCGTGATTGTCGATTCTTATTGACGACATGTTTCTTAAAAGGTGGTTTTTCTTCCCGTTAGTCCATACTGACGATGTGGCCCCTTCAAAGATGTTGATCTTTCCATCAATTCCCGTAGACAGAAGGATTCTGAAATTCAAAGGACGGTGTTGAATTGCGTTATGGTGACTTCCCGTCTATCTTTAGACGATGTGTATATGGAGATTTATGAATGTCTTTCCGTCTATCCTTAGACGATGTGAATTGATTTGTTCATCAATCAGGATGTTCCCGTCTACTCTTAGACGATGAGAATAGTGATTTGTTTCATCAATCAGGATGATGCCGTCTATCCTTAGACGATGTGTATATGGAGATTAATGATTTCTTCCCGTCTATCCTTAGACGATGTGAGTTGTTTTGTTTCATCAATCAGGATGATCCCGTCTACCCGTAGACGATGTGAATATGGAGATTATGGTGATACCGTCTACCCTTAGACGATGTGAGTATGGAGATTATGGTGACTTTCCGTCTATCCTTAGACGATGTGTGTATGGAGATTAAGAATATGATCCCGTCTATCCTTAGACGATGTGAATTCGGAGAATTATTTCTTCCCGTCTATCCTTAGACGATGTGTGTATGGAGATTGAGTATTTCCGCCGTCTACCCTTAGACGATGTGAATGTGGAGATTATGGTGATGCCGTCTACCCTTAGACGATGTGAATATTGATTTGTTCATCAGTCAGGATGATACCGTCTACTCTTAGACGATGAAAATATTGATTTGTTTTATCAATCAAGATAATTCCGTCTACCCTTAGACGATGTGAATATGGAGATTATGGTGATGCCGTCTACCCTTAGACGATGTGAATATGGAGATTATGGTGATGCCGTCTACCCTTAGACGATGTGTATATGGAGATTAATGATTTCTTTCCGTCGACCCTTAGACGATGTGAATATGGAGATTATGGTGATGCCGTCTACCCTTAGACGATGTGAATATGGAGATTATGGTGATGCCGTCTACCCTTAGACGATGTGAATATGGAGATTATGGTGATGCCGTCTACCCTTAGACGATGTGAATTGGGAGATTAATGGTGACTTTCCGTCTACCCTTGGACGATGAGAATATTGATTTGTTTCGTCAATCAGGATGATTCCGTCTACCCTTAGACGATGTAAATTGGGAGGTTAATGTTGTTTTCCGTCTATCATTAGACGAAGTGAGTATTCGATAATGGTGTCTTCCCGTCCATCTTTGGACGATGTGAGTATATTTCTCTTCCTGCCTATCAGTAGGCAATGTGAAAGAATCAGATATGTTGTTGCAACCATCAGGGTTTGTTACATGGGGTATCACAAGTAACGGGTATTCAATCAGGAGTTCTTTATCAGATGATTAATCAGTTTGGTGCCGCAATGACCGGGCTCGGTTTTCTGGACTTTATTCTCCAAGCAGTTAACAGTATATGCTCGCGGTTGGCAAATTTTCGGGTTTTGTTTGTATTCAACCGTCTCGTACCTCTGAATGTTTGAAGGCTGAGCGCTCTTCAAACCCTTCAGGTCCAAGTCGCTTGAATAGGGGCAGCTGTTGCACCCTAAAATTTGACCAACTAATTCTCCTATCTGACTCATGGTTTAATTTCATATTCACAGCTCAGATGTATGATTTTTGTGCACAAGCAGGGGATATCAGAGTTTACAGCTTGATTTTTGTCTATCAAATGTGGCAGATCCAGTCCAGATTGTCGGGGTTTTATTTTCAGGAAATTGTGCGCTCCTCGGTGATTTTTCAGTGATTTTGAGGATATTCTGATGCCCGGGGGTCTCTGTTCGATTCGATCTGGTCTCGTGCGCTTTTATGGGGGTCATCTGCATTCATCTGCATTTTTAGGATTTTTATAGGCTTTTTGTGAATTTTTTAACAGGGTTTATAGGATTTTTCTGGAATTTAAATAGGGTTTTTTGAATATTTTAACAATTTAATTCTCTTTTAGAATTTTATAGAATATTTTTAATAGATTTTAATCATTTGTAGATTTTTTTAATAGAATTTAGATAGTTTTATCATTTTAGAATAATATAGTTTTCTTTTATTAATAATAGGTTTAATTGTTTTTAAATCATTTTTAGAATTTTAATAGAAAATTAGGATAATATAGAATTAATTAGATTTTTTAATCATTTTAGAGTTTAATTAGGATTAATTGAATTTTTACAGAATTAATTAGGTTTTAATGACTTTTTAGAGTTTTAATTAGGTTAATCATGTTTTAGATTTAATTAGATTGATTTAGAATTAATTAGGCTTTTAATAATTGATTAGATATAATTAGGTTAGTTAATTGTTTCTGTTTTTTAATTCAGTTTTAATTCAGTTTTTTTTTATTCATTTTCGTGGGCCCAATTGGGAGGCCCAGTGTGGCTTTTTTGTCCAAGAATTACTCAGCATGTCCAAAAAAAGTGATGGTCCAAATCAGTCCAAAGTCCAGCGCAGCCCCAGAAATTTCTGGAAGGTTCTAGCAGTGTCTGTGGTATAAAAGCAGCCACGTGGTGGCCATGCAGGGTCCCACGCGTCCCACATTCTGCACGCCACCACACACTCAGAGAAGGCTCCACGCGTCCCCAGGTGTCCCCACCACCCTCTCTCTCTCAGTGCATGCACCACGTGTCTCCCTCACATCACTCACCGGAGCCTCGCCGGAGCCCCCTTACCGCCGGGCATGCAAACGCCCTAGCAACCAACCGCCGGCGACTCAACTAACTCCGGCCACCACCTTCATCCAAATTCCCCAGAACATTCATCGTCATCATCAATTCTTTCCCCAGAAACATCTTCGTTCGCCATCAATTCTCCAGAAACGCCACTAAACCTTCAAACCTTCATACGAATTTTTTTCCAGAAATCATTGAACCTTCATCATCTTCAACCAAAATTTCCAGAAACTCATCACCTTCAACCCTAATTCCCAGAAACCACCATTGAACTTCATACTCCATCAACTCCTCCAGAATCCACTCCATCAATTCGTCCAACCTTCAACAACCTTCGTGCAAATTTCTCCAGAAACCCTAAATCTTCGTCCTCCATCAACGATTTTCCAGAAATATCTTCATCCTCCATCAACGATTTTTCCAGAAATCAACAACTTCGTCTTCTCACATCAATCTTCACACAATATCTCCAGAACGCCATCTCCAGAGCGCCTTCAACCTTCCTTCGTTTCCAGATCTCCAAGAACTCGTTGAGTTCCTCGGTGCTTGTTCAGAAGACGACAACAACCTCCAAAGAAGTTCTTAGGAACTCTCATCAAGATATTCGCGCGAGTTGTTGAAATCATCAAGAGAACACCGCAAATTTGCTCGTGTTCCACCTCCAGGTATGTTACCCTTCGATTCTTACTCGCATCTCGTTGTGGATTGTTGAATGTATGGATTCATTTTGTCTTGATTTGGAGACTAGATTGAATTTAGGTTTGAGTTAGGGTTTGTTTAGGTTTAGGTCAGATTTGAGTTGCAGGTCTGGTTGGGTTATTGAGAGAAGTTGCAGAGAAGGTGAGTTGAGGGAGAGACGAGAGGGAGCGGCGCTAGGTATTGGGATGAACAGTGCCAGAAGCATTTGGGAGAAGATGGTTTTGGTTAGGTTGTTTGGATTAGGGTTTGACGTTGGGCTTAGGCCCAAACGCGTCTTCTGATCACGCACACCCCAACTTGCTCAGTCACCCCCATGGCGTGAGAGACCTGAGTGAATTGTAATTGGGCCTTAGGCCCTATTCCTTTCTGCACCCCCCCGTTGGGGCCCATAGGGGATATCAACTGGTTAATTGCTAGCGTTGCACCCCCCATATGTTTTTTTCTGGCTGCTTGATAATCAGACTTGGGCCCTGCGCCCAACTGCTTTTAGTACCTCCCAGAATCAGGGCCCAATGAATAATAGCTAGATTTCCCTGCTGTTTAAACCCCCCAGCCATATTTCAATTTTATTTCAATTTCTTTTGTTTGTGCATATCAAATAATTCATAGAAAAAATGTAAATAATGATTGTTTTAATAATTCTTTTTCCACCATCTCATGAAAATATTAGGAAAATTAAATAAGAATAAAAAGGTCATTTTATTTTTGTTTCATATTTTGTGCATATTTTCCATTTTAATTGATGTGTTTTTTAATATTTTTAATGCATGCATATCATTAGAAATTCATAAAAAATGGTAGAATTAGTCAAATAATTCCGTTCTTTTTTCTGTAGACTCGTAATTCAGTGTAGAATTTTATAGTACAAAAAGATTAGCTCAATCATGCATTTTCATTTTAATTGCATTTTTTCACTGTTATTGATGTTGAATAAATTGGTCTGTTGGCATGTCTGTGTTGCTGATTTTATTTCTTTCATCTGGTATTGAATTTTATTCTGATTTTTCAGTATGTTGTCCTAGAGCCATGTAGGTTTCCCATTAGATTTTTGATAGATTTTCATAGGATGTTCTGCTGTGATTTGGCTGAGCCTGAAGATAGGAGAAGTCTTGATGACTTCTGACTTTGAAGTTCAACTGTGGTTGAACTTCAGAGATAGTCTCCTGTAGTTTGTTGGCCTGGGGGTTCTTCTTGAAGGTGGGAGCTGATGGAGGTCCTGTTGGAGCTTGCAGAGTTGCAGTGGATCGAGGCTTAGTCTAGGAGCTTGTTGTCTGTTTGCGAGGTTCGAGATCCTGAAGTTTGAAGGGAGTTTATGGTACTTTCCTGAGGAAGGCACTATGAATGACTTTCATCCTTCCTTCTCACCTCCTTCGTAAGTATCCAATGATGTCGGAGCCGACTTGTGAGTTTAATTCCTCCTGAGGAGGAATGTAAACTGATCACATGTTGTTGAGCCACATGGGATACGATTCCTAAGTGGAAGCCTCCTAGCACTTTCCTGAGGAAGGTCCTATGGGTCTATTCACTTAGTTCCAGTAGTTTGTCTAGGATTTCTTAAGTATCCAGTGATGTAGGAGCCAACTCGTGAGTTTAATTCCTCCTGAGGAGGAATGTAAACTGATCACAGTTGTGGAGCCACGTAGGATACGATTCCTAAGTGTCAGCCTCCTAGTACTTTCCTGAGGAAAGTCCTATGAGTCTGTTCACTTAGTTCCCTTAGTGCATATAGGTTCTTTCCCAAATATCCAGTGACGCCGGAGCCTTCATGTGAGTTTAATCTCTCCTGAGGAGGGATGTAAACTGATCACAGTTGTCGAGCCGCATAGGATATGATTCCTGAGTAGTAACCTCCTGGTACTTTCCTGAGGAAGATACCATGAGCCTGTCTGCTTAGCTTCCTTTCTCTGGTAAGCTTGTTCTGAAGCTTGGAGACTGGGATTGATTCCTCCTGCCTAGGGTTTTGATTAGGTGTTTGCTTAGATCCCTGCTTAGGGTGTTGTATAGAGTTCTGTTTAGAGCTAGATTAGGAGCTTGTTTCAGGTTTGTTTGAGGCCCTGCTCAGGGTTAGTCTCTTTGTATTGTTTGACTTGGGTGATATTGTGTTGCATTAGACTTAGGTTCATCTAGATAGTTTCTGAGTAGGTGCATCTTAGAAGTAGACTTTGTGTGCATGAGAAGTTGAGGGGGTCCTCCTTCTGCTTGTTTGTTATTGCGTGGCTTTGCTTGTTGGTATTCGGTAGAGCTGAGCTCCCTTGCCTTTGTGGTTTGCGGCCTCTGTGCCTTGTTTGTCTAGTTGTTGCATTCATGCATATTTTCAGTATTCTTTTCCATTGCAGTTTCCTGTTTGTAGTTTAATCCTGTTGCCATGATCCCTTAGGAGCTCTGACTTCTCCGCTGCGGAGTTGTTATGATAGACATTAGGATGGTCGGCCAGGTGTGATAGCAGTAGGTAGACTCCCCTGTTTCTCAGTTATAGTTCTAGGGTTTCCCTTTCCTTTCTGTAGGAGCTTTTGAGTAGCTTGATCCGTAGTTAGCTGAACTACAGCTGCTCTGATTCTTCGTTCCAGACGAAGATATGTAGGCATAGGATGCGATATCCTAGCGAGCACACTAACGACTAACCTTTGTTCTCTCGCGGCTGTGCGATCGAGACTTTCCCGCTAACGACTAATTGTTATCCTTTTCTCTTGCCCGAGTGCATTTGAGACCAGATCGTATTTGTAGGTTCTAGAGCCTTAGAGACTAGTTTGTTTTCTCACTGCTGTGTGAGAGCCCCTGTTTACCCGTAGTTAGCCGAACTACGTTTGCTCTGATCTTTCATTTCAGATGAAAGTACGTAGGCACAGGACGCGATGTCCTGGCGAGCAACTTTTCCCCCGTTTAGACATAGGAAGTCGAACTACGTTGACTCTGACTTTCCCATTGCACGAGGGAATACGTAGGCCCAGAACACCGTATGTTCTGTCGAGTCCTGTCCTTTTATTTTCTTTTCAGACCAGCCATTAGCGTAGATAGATAATACACCCTTTTACCTATAAACACCAAGCGTGGATCCCATCGAGTACGATGGACGTGAGGGGTGCTAATACCTTCCCCTTGCGTAACCGACTCCCGAATCCAGGTTTTGGTTGCGATGACCATACCTTTTCCCGTCTTTGCGAGGTTTACTTCGAGCGTTTCCTTTCCCGCTCTGAGGGATAAATAACGCACGGTGGCGACTCTCCTGTCAAGCCGGCGCCGATTTTCGCAGTAGCGACAGCTGGCATGTTCGCTAGGCGAGTCTGGGGCGAGTTTCTTCGTTGTGCGAAGGACTCTTCGCTAGGTGAGTCTGGGACTAAATCCTTCACTGTGCGAAGCATTCTTCGCTAGGCGAACAGTGCGATGACAACAAAACTCAGCTACGCACCAGAACCTAAAATCATCCTAAAATCCCCACAATTCACTTTTCCAATGCCTCAAAAACATCCATAAATCATCCCTAAGGTCTTACAGCGATAGAGGTATAAAACCTACAGTTCATTAGGCCAATCCTATATCATATTCACGCCCTAAATCATAAATTTCCCTACAATCACCCATATTCATTAGAATTACTCACTATCTAATATTCCTATCCCTTCAGGGTTAGCTAAATGTCAAATCATAGTTTTGGTCATGAAGACCTAACTTTCCTTTTTCCCCAATGAATTCCACAGTTAGATTCACAAATAATAGATTTAGGCCACGAAGACCAAAATCCTTTTTTCTCATATCCACCCTCAAAACACTTAACCCTTAAATCGACCTTAAATACATTGAATTTACACATTGAAAATCATGAAGGCAATACTCCCCATACCTTAATTGTTAACTCAAAGCCTTATCAAATCTTTCAGGGAACCTTTCGAAGCTTTTGCCTATAATCTTCCTCCTCAAAGCTCTAGCCTCAATTCTTTTCACGGTCTAACAAATGAATCATAATCCCTTCACAATTTCCTTTTTGTTAAACCTAGTCTTGGGCCTCACAATTGGGCTTTTCCCATATTACCCTCACTAACTCCTCTCCATTGTCCAATTTGCCCTTATTTTACTTATATTTGTTTTAATTAATAATAATACTAATATATTTATATTATATTCTATTAATTAAATAAATAACCCAAAAATGCATAATTCTCAATAACTCCACAAAACCACCAAAAATCACCGAAATGCGAATATTCTTATTTAAATAAATTAAATAAATATTCCAATTAAAATTTGGGGTGTTACAACTCTCCCCCACTTAAAAGAATTTTTGCCCTCGAAAATTACGTCAAGGAAACAAAGTCGAATACGACTCCCTCATCTGATCTTCACGCTCCCAAGTCCAACTTTCTCCAGTTGGTCCTCCCCAAACCACCTTTACCAAGGCAATCTCTTTATCTCGCAGTTGCTTCACTTCTCGTCCCTCAACCTGAACTGGCAACGCCTCAACAATCAACTCTTACTTGTACATCATCCATCTGAATCACATGCGATGGATCTGGAATGTACTTTCTCAATTGCGACACAAGAAACACATCATGCAAATTCCCAAGCAACGACGGTAAAGCAATCTGATATGCTACTTCCCCCACCCTCTACGAAATCTGATATAAACCAACAAAACACGATGTGAGCTTTCGAGACTTCAAAGCTCGGCCAACACCAGTTACCGGCGTAATTCTCAAAAACACGTAATCTCCTTCTTGGAATTCAAGTGCTTTCCTCCTCTTGTCATGGTAACTTTTCTGATGACTCTGCGACGCTTTCGTCTTTTCTTGGACATCCTGATCTTTTCAGTCGTCTCTTGCACAATCTCAGGTCCGAGTACAGCACTCTCGCCTGACTCATACCAACACAATGGAGTCCTACACCTCCTACCATACAAAGCTTCATATGGTGCCATTCCGATACTAGAATGGTGACTGTTATTGTAGGTAAACTCAATCAACGACAAATGACTATCCCACGATCCACCTTAATCCAACACACAAGCCCTTAGAAAATCCTCTAAAGACTGGATAGTTCTCTCTGTCTGTCCATCCATATGCGGATGATAGGTAGAACTCAACCTTAACTTAGTACCCAAATCCGTTTGCAAAATTTCCCAAAACCTCGACGCGAATCTCGGATCTCTATCAGACACAATACTTGACGGAACACCATGCAACTTCACAATCTGATCAATATATAATTCGGCAAGCTTTTGCAATGAATAATTGATCCTCATCGATATAAAACGAGCCGATTTGGTCAATCTATCAACAATCACCCAAATCGAATCATACCCCTTTAAAGTCTTCCGTAAATCGGTCACAAAATCTATAGAAATGATATCCCATTTCCATTCTGGAATATTTAACGGTTGCATCAGACCCGACGGTCTTTGATGTTCAATCTTCGACTTCTGACAAGTCAAACAAGCCTACACAAACTCTGCAATTTCCTTCTGCATACTCGGCCACCAAAACAATTTCTTCAAATCTTGTTACATCTTTGTGGCACCAGGATGAAATACTTAGTCCGCTTCTGTGACCTTCCTCAAGAATGATCTTCTTGATTTCTGGCACCTCGGGAACATACACTCTATCTCTGAACCTCATCACACCATTCTCACCGATTCGAAAATCACCCTCGTTACCTTGATTGATTAACGTGAGATGATCCACAAGTCTCAAATCAGATTTTTGACCTTCTCTAATTTGTTGGAGAATACCACTAGTCAACTTCAGCATACCTAACTTCACACTGTTAGGAGTCTCTTCACAAACTAAACTCATATCTCTGAATTGCTCAATCAGTCCTAACTCTCGAACCATAAGCATCGACATATGTAAGGACTTCCTACTTAACGCATCAGCCATAACATTAGCCTTACCAAGATGGTAACTCAATTCAAAATCATAATCCTCCAGAAGTTCAAGCCATCTTCTTTGTCTCATCTTCATCTCTTTCTGATTAAACAAATACTTCAGGCTCTTGTGATTGCTGGACACTTCGAACCTAGAACCGAAAAGATAATGTCTCCAAATTTTCAACACAAACACCACAACGGCCAACTCTAAGTCATGCGTAGGATAATTCCTTTCATGAACCTTCAGTTGTCTGGAAGCATAAGCAGCGACCTGACCATTCTGCATCAATATGCCTTCAAGACTCATCTTCGACGCATCACAATACACTACAAAAGACTCACTCTAATTTGGCAAAATCAACACCGGAGCAGTCGTCAACTTCTTCTTGAGTTCTACAAAACTCTCATCACAAGCAACACCCACAAATAAGCTTGACCCTTTCGAGTCAACTAAGTCAATGGAAGTGCCAACTTTGAAAAGCCTTCTATAAACCTGCGATAATAACCAGCCAACCCAAGGAAACTTCGAATCTCTGTAGCAGACTTTGGAGTCTCCCACTGCAACACAATATCAACTTTCGACGGATCAACAACAATTCCTCCACTAGAAATCACATGGCCAAGGAAACCCACTTCCTTCAACCAAAACTCACACTTGGACAACTTGGCATAAAGCTTCTTGTCTCTCAAACCCTGCAATACCACTCTTAGATGTTGCACATGCTCTTCCTCGGACTTAGAATATATCAAGATATCGTCAATGAACACTACCACAAACTGATCCAAATAAGGATAAAAAATCCTATTCATATACTCCATAAACACACCGGGTGCATTAGATACACCAAATGACATCACAGTGTATTCATAGTGTCCATACCTCGTCCTGAAAGCTGTCTTCGGAATATCATCAGGCTTGACGCGAATCTGATGATAACCAGACCTCAAACTAATCTTGCTAAACACACAAGCACCCACCAATTGATCCATCAAATCATCAACCCTCGGGAGTGGATACTTATTCTTAATTGTTACTTTATTCAACTGCCGATAATCCACACAGAACCTTATGATACCATCTTTCTTCTTCACCAACAACATAGGAGCACCCCACGGAGAAACACTCGGTCGAATAAACTTCTTTTAAGCAACTCTTCCAACTGTTTCTTTAATTCTCCTAACTCAGATGTAGACATCCGATAAGGAGCCATCAACACAGGACTAGTGCCCGACATCACATCAATAGTAAACTCTACCTCACGCCCAGGAGGTAAGTCACTCACATCGTTTGGAAACACCTCTGGAAATTCCCAAACAACTGGTAGTTCCATGCTCACTGCTTCATACTCAACTTAAAGTGATGCAAACAATGCAAACATCTGAGCCTCATCTTCCAAGAGTTCTTATACTTGTCTGGAAGATACATACATCAACTTTCCACCATCACCAAACTATGGGAACCTCACAGTCTTGCTGTAGCAATCGATATGAACATAGTTATGCTCCAGCCAGTTCATTCCAAGGATAACATTGATTTGATGCAAGGATAGACAGACCAAGTCCATCACAAAATTCTTATCATAAATGGTCAAAGGGCATCTCAAACAGACTAACGCAGTAGTCACAGAACCATTAGCCGGGGTATCGATAACCATACTCCCAATCATAGAAGATAATTTCAAATTCAACCTCTTAGCACATTCAAGTGAAATAAACGAATGAGTAGCAACAGTATCAACTATAGCAATCAATTCAACATCATTAATAAAACAAGTACCTCTGATCAAGTTATCTGTCTTGGATTCTTCCGCACCGCTGAAAGCAAACACTCTGCCATTTGTCTGAGCAGAAGTAGCAGTCTTCTTTGGCTGCTGACACTGGGTACTGATATGACCCTTCTCTCCACAGTTGAAGCAAGTCGGAGCTTCGTCTTTATAGTCAATAGCTATATGACCTCTCTTGCCACAACGGTGGCATCTTAGCACTCTACAATTCTCAGCACGGTGGCCTTGCTCGCCACACTTATAACACTTACCTGAAGCAGTAGCCTCTCCCCCACTTGACTCTTTCCCATCTGAAGCCTTCTGCTTCTCTTTATCACCAGAAGTCACATATAGTTTCCCTCTGTACTGACCCTTCTCTTTCTTCTCACTTAGCTGATTGTAGTGAGTAGATCGAGCTCGGCTATCCTCATCATAAATTCTGCTCTTGTCCACCAGTTCCACAAACCAACGAATTTGCTGGTACCCAATTCCCTGCTTAATCTCTGGTTTCAATCCATTTTTAAACTTGAGACACTTTGACATCTCTACGTCAGCACGATTGTAATGCAGACAAAACTTTACCAAAGACTCAAACTTTGCCGCATACTCAGCCACAATCATATTCCCTTGTTTTAGCTCAAGGAATTCCACCTCTTTCTTGCCCCGAACATCTTCAGAAAATACTTCCTTAAAAATTCATTCTTGAACACAACCTAAGTTATTGCAATTCCAACATCCCCCAATCTCTGACGAGTGTTATCCCACCAGTCCTCAGCTTCCTCTGCTAGCATATGCGTACCAAACTGCACATGCTGAGCATCAGTGCATACCATAACTCGGAAAATCTTCTCAATCACTTTTAGCCACTTCTGCGCATCATCAGGATCATGAGTGCCCACAAAAGTTGGCAGATTGTTCCTCTGGAACTTTCCCAAAGCATGAAACTCATCTGGAGGTCCACCATTCTAGGCCATCACTAGGGCGAGTGATTCCAGCGCATCAGCAATATCATGATCATTTCTCCCAGCCATTTGCAACCACCAACAGGGTTAGAAGAAAACAAATCATCCAATAATGTTCTCACACTATTGACTGACAGGGGACTAAAAACATAAAAACTTGGCCGGACGGACCAACCTGCTCTGATACCACTTATGTAACACCCTTTCTACCCCACAATTAATAGGCACATTTATTCACATATATCAGAGTAAATTATTAAATTCAATAAAAGCCACCACAAAAGGGAGTACATTTCCCAATAAATCAAAATAGGTCAAGGCTCCATAAACAACGAGTTTTCCCAAATAAACATAAAAAATTTCACAAAGACAGCGAAACTCAAAGGCATAATCCAAGGTTTTCCTTATACGGAAAGATAATCAAAATAACTCAAATAAAACATAGTTTAACTTAAAGACCCCAACCCGATGTTACATTATCAGAGCAAGACCCTCTAAGTTAACCAAAAGGCTAACAACTCAAAACTCCAAAAAGATCCTCGACGGCATCCACGGCTAAACCCGGACATCTTCACATTACCCATGTGGAGGCAACATTCAAACAGACAGGGTGAGTAAAACGATTCATAATAATCAATGTAGAAAATCAACATATAAAATGGCGTAATTTTCATATTTAACATCATTAATATTCGTCAATATGCATCAGAGGCCACAACATCACAATTTACTCACAATCATCTCATAAATGCAAATGCAACAAAACTCAATGCATGTGGTACCAATCATCACAGCTCGATGGACACTGGGCCATTAACCCTCCATAGATCCCCATCAATAGGGTCGATTCTACTTGAGAACCAGAGCACATCAAAATACTTCACATCCACACAATGGGATTGAAGCCAAAGTAATCGAGGTCCTGAACCAAAGTCCGGATGCACATGAATGTATGATGCACACGTCAATAATCATCCTCAAAATAACAACATAGGTGCATCATCATTCATCATAATCATCATCATCACAATCATCATCGTATCTCATGTCATCATAAAATTCATCAAAATCATGGTAATCTCATCATATTACATCATAGAAATCGTCATGTAACCATGTACAAATCACATAAAACTCATAGTCATACGCATATTAATTCATCAGAGAAATCACAGCATCAAACATTAAGGCATCGTTGCACAAAAATCAGCATTTACGAATCTACTACGTTCGCTGGCATGTTCGCTAGGCGAGTCTGGGGCGAGTTTCTTCGCTGTGTGAAGGACTCTTCGCTAAGCGATTCTGGGACTAAATCGTTTGTTGTGCGAAGCATTCTTCGTGAGACGAACAGTGCGATGACAGCAAAACTCAGTTATGCACCAGAACCTAAAATCATCCTAAAATCCCCACGAGTCACTTCCCCAATGCCCCAAAAATATCCCTAAATCATCACTAAGGTCTTACAGTGATAAAGGCACAAAACCTATGGTTCATTAGGCCAATCCCGTATCATATTCACGCCCTAAATCACAAATTTTCCTACAATCACCCATATTCATTAGAATTACTCACTATCTAATATTCCTATCCCTTTAGGCTTAGATAAATGTCAAATCATAGTTTTGGCCACGAAGGCCTAACTTTCCTTTTTCCCCCAATGAATTTCACGGTTAGATTCACAAGTAATAGATTTAGGCCACGAAGGCCAAAATCCCTTTTTCTCATATCCACCCTCAAAACACTTAACTCTTAAATCGACCTTAAATACATTGAATTTACACATTGAAAATTATGAAGGCAATACTCCCCATACCTTAATTGTCGACTCAAAGCCTTCTCAAATCTTTCAGGGAACCTTTCGAAGCTTTTGCCTCCAATCTTCCTCCTCAGAGCTCTGGCCTCAATTCTTTTCACGGTCTAACAAATGAATCCCTTCACAATTTCCTTTTTGTTAAACCTAGTATTGGGCCTCACAATTGGTCTTTTCCCATATTACCCTCACTAACTCCTCTCCATTGTCCAATTTGCCCTTATTTCACTTATATTTATTTTAATTAATAATACCAATATATTCATATTATATTCTATTAATTAAATAAATAACCCAAAAATGCATAATTCTCAATAACTCCACAAACCACCAAAAATCACTGAAATGAGAATATTCTTATTTAAATAAATTAAATAAATATTCCAATTAAAACTTGGGGTGTTACACTGGTAACATAGCGAACAACGAGGACTTGAAAATAATGTATTTCCCAAGTTCCCTCACAAAGAATGCATTTACGTGGTTTACCACATTACCCCCGCAGTCTGTCCACACCAAGGCACAATTAGAAAGGTTGTCTCATGAACAATTTTGCATGGGACAATAGAAAATTAGTCTGAAAGAGTTAGCCAGTGTCAAAAGAAAGGCCATAGAGTCGGTGGACCAATATCTTAATAGGTTTAGACTTTTGAAAGCACGATGCTTCATGTAAGTCCCTGAACACAAGCTAGTCGAAATGGCAGCTGACGGCCTAGATTATTCAATTAGGAAAAAGTTAGACACATAATATCTCAGAGATATGGCGCAACTAGCTGATAGGGTCCGACAGGTCGAACGCTTAAAAAATGAAAAAACTCAAGCTAATAGGTACAACAAGAAAGAGAAAGTTTCATACGTGGCTGCTGACGAATATTCTTCTAACGATGAGGAGCTCGTCGATTAAAGCAAGGTTAACGTGGATGAGCTGAAGTCAGGGCCTCCGTACACGTGTAAATTATTAAAACCATCAAATGGAAAAAATCCTGTCGAAACTGAAAAATAGATAAACACGTCGCGAAAACGTATACTTTTAATGTATCTAAGTGCGATGAAATATTTGATTTATTAGTTAAAGACAGTCAAATTATTATCCCTTATGGGGAAAAAGATCCCCCTTTAGAACAAAAGAAGAAAAAGGGATTTTGTAAATTTCATAATTTCCTTGGTTATAAGACATCTCAATGTGTGCTTTTCAGGGATTTGGTGTAGAAATCTTTGAAGGAAAATAGACTCCAATTTGGAGAAAGGCCAAAGATGCAAATGGACACGAATCCTCTTGTTGAACCCAAAATTTTAACCCCTTATATATTCATCATCATTCTAGGATCATTTTCATTTGATTATCTAACCATAACCTATATCAAGTTTGTCTTTGTAAAGATACACGTGAATTAGGGTTCCGTACAGTCAGGAATCGAAGTCTCGACGGATTAATCAGTCAATGTATTGGATTGCTTCTACATGAAATAAGGTTCTACTTCATAAAAGATACTCCATTGGGTCAATTATGAATCCAATTTGAGGTTGTCACCCAAAGATCAAGAACAATGCAGTATAGGATCCCCGATTAGGGTTTTCAATTAGGAAAAGTCAACTGTAGTTTGACTTTTGGTTTAAAAGGTATTATAATGAGGAAATTATGGTCCATGAAGTTCATATGGATTATTGAAGTCCACTTGAGAAGTTTCAAGGTCTCAGAAGACCCGGAACATCAACAGTCGACTCGGTAGTCATCAATCGATCGTTCGGTTGATTGAAAAGTCAACTCTTCAATCATAAGGAATTTGACCTCAAAGTATGAAGAAAAAATGTTCCTAGTAACATATTACACCTATCCATGAAGTTTCATGAGCATTGGATCAAGGATTGAGGAGTAATCGAAAAAGTCGTGAATTAGGGTTTTGAAAGGGGAAAGACCATAAATTCCTAACCACACATCCAATTGAGTTGGTTCAAAGCTTGTTGGAAAGTTCTTTACAAGTCCTACAAAAGTCTCACACTTTTCCATGTGCAAAAAATGCATAGATTTGGAGTTATAGCCAAAATCATCACAAGAGGGAGAAAACACTTGGACAATTCTAAGTTTCTAGCCTTGCAAATCATGTTTTCAGCCAATTTTGAAGGGATTTTTGACCTAGTTCCACTTGGAATATGAAGATCATGAAAAAATGAAAGTTTTAGAGCTCCATGAGGGCTTTCAAAAAAGTACTAGAACTCCTCCATAGCCCTTGTGATCTGAGAGTTTCAAATCGAGAAAGTTGGGCATGTGCACTAGTTTGTCAACTTGTCAAAATTCAACATAGACTTGGTTTCCAACCATGTGCTTCCCTTATAACCATGGAATGAACTCTGATGATATGTATTAGGGTGTAATTTGGACTGGATCAAACAAGAATCCAAGCAAATCTCAAGTTCTTGACAAGACACATTAGTTTAATAAGAAAAAATGCAAAAGTTACACAAGGAGAGAGAGCATTGGTGGCTGCAGCAGGTGGGGGGTCTTTGCTCACTCAAATGTCACTTCTCACATCACATTACTAGCTAGCTTTTGAAAGCTAAACCCCCTGCAAGCAAGCAAAGTCTGCTGAACCAAAACCACTACATGGATCTCATGAGATTTTCACTAAAAATCTCCCTCCAAGGCAAAAAACCAAATCTGCCCCAATGTTTCTCATGGCCTATAAATAGAGGCTTCCTCCCATTATATACAACACACCAGAGCCCTCTAAACCCAAGATAAAATCAAGATCTCATTCTTACCTTGCTTTGCTTGTAAGTGAAGAAAGTTACAAAACCACCAAAAATTGCCTTGTGCAAGTTTCATACCAGCTCCATTTCCAATCATTCGACCATAATAGAAACCATCCACACAACCTTAAAATCATCATTATAAGGTGTTCCAATATTTAGTTTCATCAAAAACTCCACAAAACCAAAAGTCAACTCTTCATACCCTCTAGTTTGACTTTTTTGCACAAAATGGAGAAATTCACTGCTTAGATCAGTTTGAACCACTTTGACACTTTGAACACCTTCCATTAATGTCATACTAACTATCTAAAACCTTAAAAAGAAACTGGAAACTCTTTTGCTAAGATTTTCCTCAAAGATCACTTGTTGCTTTAAAGGGAAGAAACTTCAAGGCTTGCTTCAAAGAAGGGGTATCTTGCTGCTAGCTTGCTTTGGGAGGTCTACAAGAGGTAGGTTTCTCCAAATTCTCTCTTTTATATTCATAAATATCATTAGAGCATGTTTGAGTTCGTTGGTGTTTACTATCATAAATTTTGTTAACTTTCATTTGAAGTATTGATTTGGTATTGTTATGTCAAATCTGCTATTGTTAAATGTACAACATTGTCATGTTGTGCAAGTTGTTTCTGTTAGTGGTTGTGTTAGAGGTTTTAGTTGTAGAACAGTAAATTCTTGTTAGGATGTACAAGTATGGTTAGGCTACAGTTTAGGGCAATGTGTGCATATACTGCTTTTGTAAAAGTTTTAGTCAATGTATACTGTTGAAGCATGATTGTTTTACCTGCTGTCATAAGTTTGTAGTTGTCACATGAAGGAAGTATTAGACTAGTTCTTGAATGAATTTTAACATTGTAATGTTCAAATCTACAACTGTGCTGTCAAAACTGCTTAGGAGTTTGAGTTTGTCAACTCATATTTATTGCTACTTTTACTTGGTTTTCATGTTAAAACTTGTATATGTTGCTAGCATTGAAGTTTCCTAACTTCCATTTAAAGCATTGACTTGATATTGTTATGTCAAGCCAACTAAATGTACAATATGGTCTTGTTGAGATTGCAAGTTGTTCTGTTAGTATTTGTATTAGAGGTTTTGTTTGTAGGATTGTTGATTCTTGTTGAGGTATATAAGTGATGTTAGACTATAATTTAGGGTAGAATGTGTATGTGTTACTTTGGTAAAACTGTTTTGAAATTTGAGTTTGTTAACTCATATTGGCTGTCAGCATGTTTTGAGTGTTTGTTAACCTTGTTATATCAAAATTTGTGGATTCTGTTTTAAACAAAAACACTTCTGTTTGAGTTATGATGTTAATCTGGTTTTATAAGTTGTTATTGGAGCTATGTCTTTGTAAAGGCATGATGGTTGGAATTCATCAATGAATGTTGTTGGAATACCACAAGCTATGTTGCTGCTTCTGTTTTCAAACAAGATTTCTTTTATTGTGTTTTTATGTTGAAAAGCTTTTAATCGTGTTGTGTTTGTTGTTGGAGTTGTGTATGATTGGTCTTAGTAAAGACATTGGTTGTAGGAACCCCTTGAGGTATGATGATTGGAACATGAATACAATACTTGCTACCAAAACTGTTTTGAAATTTAAATTTGTCAACTCATGTCTATGGCTGTTTAAAAGTTTGTTCCTCATACAAAAAACCTATTGTGAATTAGTAACTATCATATGAAGTGATTTAGACTAGTTATTGGTTGATCTTGAACATTGTCATGTTTTTGAACTCATAATCATGTTATTGGGACTGTTTTGATTTAAGTTTACTCAACTTGTACCACTTGCATTACTTTGAAATGATGTTGCGTTTTGTTAAAGTATGTTGTTTACTTCTGTAAAAGCATGGCTGCTGGATTTCTATGTGTAGTGATGCTTTGATCTTGAGGCTTGTCAACCTCTATTCTTGTAAGAATCTCAGTTGGTTTGTAGAGTCTATCTGGATTAGGTTCATGTCACAGTTACTGCCTAGATCAGTTGAGTCTGGTTTGTTTGATTGCTGCTATGTGAAGCTTGATATTTTGATCTTGTTGTCTAGATTAAGATAGAGGTTTGTTTTTTTTATCCATCAGTGTTATGTTTGAGCTTTTAAAGGAAAATATTTGATTGGTATGATTGTGGCCATGTGAAACATGTTGTTTGGATTATGTTAGTTCTTACTTTAAGGCTTGTCAACCTCTAATGCCACCAAGCTTCCTTTTAAACTATTGCAATTTATGTGTATTAAGTTCAAGACCTGTTGTATTTTGGGTTGATAAGTTGTTATCATAGCTCATTGTTTTAACATTGTTTAGGCACAAAGTTTGTTTTAAACCATTTCACTAACTTACAACTTAATGATCACTTTTTGATTCACTTATAATTTGAGACTCTTCTTTGGACATAATCCATGAGTAACATGTTTAGAACATGAGCAGACCCTTACTTGTTCTTAGGTGCATCAGTTTTGATCTTTGAACTCAAAAATGCATTTCAAACCTCACATTGCATGTTCATTCGAATTTTAATTTGTGTATGTTGTTTTGAAAATTGGTGGTCACCATTATATTCCTCTCAAAATTTCAAGCAGCTTAGACTTTAATTTCACTAAAATTGATTAAGTTTTGACTAATTTGGAATGAAATCGTTTTTGAGGTTTTGACTTGTTTTGCCTTGCCTTACTGCCCATAATGCACTTTGTTAAGTATATGTTAACATGGGGTGGCTTGATACAACGGATGTATCGCCACCCCAGTGGTTAATGCCTCGCCCATAAGAACTTGTCATGTCGTTGATCCTTGGATCGATCCTATGAAGTGGCTGGTTTGGCTTAATTTTGAGCCTATGACCCCAAGGTCTTGGGTTCAAGCCTTGGGGGAGGCATTTCTTTTTTTTTAATAATTGGATTTATTTGATTTTTATTTAATTGTCATTAAATTTCAAAAATTGATAACTCTTTCATTTTTTTAATCATTTTTAAATGATTCTTTTTGACAAATTCTCGTATTAATGCATACTTTCATATGATGTTTAAAGAATCCTAAAATTTTTATTTAGGAACACTTTACATCATGAGAAAATGGCGTTTCGTTTTAGGGTTTCACCCTCTTACTTTTCCTCTCTCATTTTCGACTTTAATTTCATTCTCTTTTGAGTTTTATTTTAAAGTTATGATTTTGGCTTGTTAGCATCCTTGTGTACTTGAGTTTGACTTAAAATCCTTGCTTGTAAGCATTTGTATGTAATCATCATTGAAACTTGAAAGTTTTCTCCCATGAAGTATTAAACTTCTCCCTTACATTTGTTGTGACATTATTTGATTAGGCCTGATGTTTGTAAGTATACATGACATCTTGTAAGCCCTAGGAAGACCACATCTTTATCAAGATATATCTTTATATTTGTTAAGATCCCTTTCCTTATTTGTTAAGATATGCCATTGGTTTTTACCTTTTCATCATGTTAAGTCTTGTAAGAACTTCCCCCTTCATGATATCGTAATATCTTAATTGTCTCCATTGGTCATAACCATTTATCTTGATTAGAATCATTGTATCATAATATCTTAATGTTTGTTTTGGTCGTAACCATTTATCTTGATTGAAATCATTGATATTGTAATATCTTGATGTTTGCTTTGATCGTAACCATTTATCTTGATTGAAATCATTGATATCGTAATATCTTGATGTTTGCTTTGGTCATAACCATTTATCTTGATTAAAATCATGATATTCTAATATCTTGGTGCTTGCTTATTCTTGTTTGAATGATTATTGCTTTGTTAAGTTGTTCCCCAAGTGATGGAACTCTTTAGTTCTCATCCAAGTTGTCTCATCTTTTCCCTTCCAAAGGAAAGTCTCTCTATTGACCCTTGGGTCATAGATAGCTCATTACCCTCATAGGTCTGGATAGAACCTTCTTCCCTCTTTTGGTCTGGAAAGAACCAATTGATGCCCGAACTACGGCCGCTCTGATTTCTCATTGGACAATGAGAATACGTAGGCACAAGATGCGATATCTTGACGAGTAACCTTCCCCTTCAACCTTCCCTTTGGTCTGGATAGAACCAAGCAACTTTCCTTTTGGTCTGGATAGAACCAATTGGACTTTAGGCCTGGATAGATCCTTCCCCCCACCTTTTGGTCTGGATAGAACCAATTGGTCTTATAACGTAAAGTTAGGTAGAGTTTTGTTAACTCTATGTAAGAATCATAGAAATGATTACTTACTCCCCTTTCTTAAGTATTCAACATATATCTATAGAGTTTGGATACAATCTACACAAGCATGGATATGTTTGTTCCCCTTGGAACCTTGATCATAATCAAGTGTTCTTTATCCCTAGTGAGGTGAACTACGATTGCTCTGATTCTATCCTAGTTAGGATACATATGCAGAGGATGCGATATCTTTGCGAGCAAACTTAGAAACTATCTTTAGGTATTTACCTACACCTTTTACCCAATCCCAATCCATAGCAAACATTTAGCAAGTATTAGCATGCAAACAAATAAAAGGTTCCTGTAGAGTACTACATATGTTTAGGATGTGAAATACCTACCCTAGGCATAACCAACCCCCGATCCCCAAATCTCTTAGCGTTGTTGTTACATTGTGAAAAGGGTTTTTCTTTCTTTAACCTTTCCTTTGGATAAATCAAAGTCCGGTTGTGAATTTTAAGAATTAAGGTTCAAGTTAATCAATAGCTTGGTATCACGATTCTCACCGCAACACCTCTGAAGGTCGAAGAAGCCTTATATTTTGAGTTGTATGACTGCATGATGGATGAGGATATTGAGGGTCTCAACAAGCACTTAACAACCGAAGCTTTTGAACGCATGATGGTTGAGACTATTGATAGTACGACAAGTTTGAGGAGAAACTCCAGATAGTTTACTCTCAAGCTGGTAAAAGTCGGATAGATTTCCAAGAGAAATGTAGGGTGAGCGGGTCGAAGGCTATGTTATGCCCAAGATGCAACGCCGTCTTTGATGAAAAGGCTGCTGAAAAGAATGAAGTAGCTAAGAAAGTGGCACTGCTAGACAGTAAGCTGTCAGTCCCAAGGTTTGTGTTCGACCAGAACGGTGTTCCTCGACGAAACAAAGAGTATACGAAGTTGTTCCAGTAGACACGACCTAAGATTTTTGTGTCGCCATCAGACACTCCACAGGATAAGTGAGTGGCACCCGTGAGTCAAAAGGGGAGAAAGAGGCCAAAATGGAAGGTGCTGGATCTAGAAAAGGAGGAAAAGGTCTCCAACAAGAGGACTGAACCTAGGGGATATATGGTTTCCCCTAATTACAAAGGGAAGAATCCTATGACAAGGAACCAGTGGAGGCGGTATCAACGAAATAAAAAGGATGCCAAAGAGGCTTCGATGTTACAATTGAAGCCTGCCAGAACCTCTAGACTAAAAAGGCAATATCCAAAGGCAAGGTGGGTCGAGAAGGAGAATATCGTAACGAATTAGACTATGACAATGACTGTGGAACTTTCAGGAGAGAAAGAGGTGGTCTTAACCCAGAGTTCGAAGTACATATATGGAGTTGAAAAGAAGAAAGAGCCAGAGTACACTCCCCAGTCAGATGAGGAAGAACCAGAGTACACTCCTTAGTCGGATGAGGAATACACCCCATCACTGAAGACAATTTTGATAAAGACATGTACGACGACACCAATGATGACATATACAGTGAGGATTTCGTCGTAAACTGTGGCATCGTGTCAATACTGTCAGCAGAATGTGATAGGGTGTCGGAAGTCTCTAAAATAGAAGAAGATTTCATACCAAACAAGACTACAGAAGACAAGCCACTATGTTACTATGTGATGAACAGTGGCGTGGCGGAAGAACGGACGACCATGTTTAAAAGACCTAGTCCTAGAATGATGTACCGTTTAAAGTCGTTGTTCATAAAAGCAAAGTTTGAAGGAGTGGTAGTCAACAAAGTGTTTGTAGACGGAGGGGAAGCTGTCAACTTAATGCCTCATACGTTGTTCAAGAATATTAGAAAAACTGAAGCTGATCTCCGAGAACATAACATGGTTTTATCTAATTATGAAGGAAAAACCAACAACATTCTTGGGGTTGTCCAAGTCGGTTTAGCTGTAGGTACAACTATTCGATAAACACTCTTCATGGTCATAAACTCAAAGGCCAATTTCAACCTACTGTTGGGTCGAGAGTGGATTCATGGGATAGGGGCAGTACCGTCAACTCTACATCAGAGATTAAGCATTTGGAGGAAAGATGGCATCGTCGAAAATATCGAATCGATCAGGACTATTATAAGATCCATGAAGCAAAAGGTACAAAGAAATCTTTCGACCAACACCTAGCAAATGTGGCACCTTGTGACGATGGATCAGGGTCTTATACTTCTATTGACACGGGTCACGTCCTAAATTTGGATCTTGATTATAGATTCATTTGGGATGCTGCTGACAAAACTATGGAGCCCATAGAAGGACGTCCACCCATAGGGTGACCAACAATTGATGAAAATGACTATTGAGTCAGAAAGCTTGACTCGAATTTCGGCCTATTTGGCTGAAAACAAACAAAAGTCAGTACTGAAAGCAGAAAAAGGACAAAACATAGCTGGTGAGACCGACAACAAGGCACAATTAACTGGCCGACAAGGCCAGGCAACAGCTTCGGAAAGCCGGAGGCTTAATTGCATCTATGACAATGAGCCTTTGGGGTTTAAGAAAAACCCATCCATTGAGTTGTAGAAAAAGCAGGCGCAAGACCCACTCAAATAGATTGACTTAGGAGGTGAGGCAACAAAAAGACCTACGTACGTAAGTACCAAGGTTGGGTCGAAAATGAAGGCCAAGCTGATCGAGGTATTAAAATAATACAAAGATTGCTTTTGTCGCTACCGCGAAAATAAGGTGCCGGCAAAACAGAAGAGTCGCCACCTTTCGTTATTTATCCCTCAGAACGGGAAAGGAAACGATCAGAAAAACCTGACGAAAAGGTATAAGACAAGGTCATCGCAACCATTGTCTGGGTTTGGGAGTCGGTTACGCAAGGGGAAGGTATTAGCACCCTTCACGTCCATCGTACTCGATGGGATCCACGCTTGTTATGTTTATCTGACGGGTTGGTTGTATCTATCTACCTATCAAGGCTGGTTTGAAAAGAAAGGAAAATGACTCGGCAAAGCGTCGCACTTTATGCCTACGTATTCTCATCAGAGAATGAGAAATCAGAGTCAACGTAGTTCGGCTAACTACGGGTAACGGGGAAGGTGGCTTGCCAATACGTCAGTATTGTGCCTACATACTCTCAACAGGTATGAGAGATCAGAGCTTACGTAGTTTGGGATAATACAGATTACGGGGGTTCAGATTCATCTGTTTTTCCGAGTAGGGTTAACAAACAGTTCCAGCAGTTTGGTGTACGCAGCTCGACCCTTGAAGACTTAGGCGTTACCGTTTGCTGTAGAACTGGGAGTTAACGACACTCTTTTCTTCAGAAAAGCTTCCTTTGAATTATGGGCCCACGGGGAAAAAAGGTTTGAAGTTTGTTTTCTGTCTTTTACGGAAGAACTGTTTTTTATGGATGTTTGCAACCAATATCGCACTAGAGACTATGACCTGAGAGTGAATGCGTCGCATGTCACCCAAAGGGTGCCATACTAAACATCCAGACTGTTGAAAAGAAACTCTCCAACAATCCTTTCTCAGATAGCTTAAGGCTCGTAACGTACGACGTCAGTTAACCTTTATTACTGTATTTTTATTTGTTTTGAGATGAGAAGAGAGAACAGGCTCAACTAAGGGGAGACTATCAAGTCCTAACAGTTGTCATTCTAAGGATTCATCCTATGGTTGAGGTATGAAGCAGGGATCTCCTAGAAGTTATCATACATAGGTTTCAACCTAAAGTTCTATCATTACTTCCTTATAAAAGGAAATGAGAGTCCTAGGGGATCATGTCAATGATAAACAGGAACAGATAAAGCATCAGCTTAAACAGTAAATAGTAAACGACTGTAAAATGCATGCAATACAAGTGAGGGAGGAAATGTGTGTGGGGCATCAGCCTCCACAAGCTCGTCTCGACCTCAAGCCAGATATGAATAATTGTAATCATACAGAAGAAATGAAATAAAGATAAAATGCCATCAAGCAAATCACAAACCACATAGGCAAGGGAGTTGGGCTCTACCGAATACCCGCAAGCAAAGCCATACAGTAAAAATACAAGGAGAGGTTGCAACTCAACCTCTAGTGAAATCATGCTCCTAGCTTAAGTCTGTCTAAATATGAACTTATTCTAATGCATCAAGCAAATCAAACAAGTCACATCAATACAGTTGCACAGAAAGCCAATAGACAGGAAAGAAAGCAGATCAACAGCTCCCACAACTTCACAGCAAAGCTCCTCTGACATCAGTTCAGTCCCCAGTCTTCAACTGTTCTTCAAGGCTTTCATCTTTGAAAGCAAGTATCAACTTGCTTCTTCCAGCTTTCAACACATCAAACACAAGTATCAACTTGTTCTACACCTTCTTCAAGCTTCAGCTCCAAAGTAGACTACACCTTCAAGATTCAATCCCAATAGCAAATATCAACTTGTTCCTTCAGGCTCTCAATGCATCAAGCACACAAGTATCAACTTGTTTTTCCTCTTCTTTAAGCTTCAGCTCTTTCTTCAATCTCACTTTGATCCTCTTCACAAGTATCAACTTGCTCTTCCTGATCTTCAAGCTTCAGCTCCAATGGCAGTCTTCAAACACAAGGAAATGCAACCTCTAGCATCTTCAATATTCTAACAAGGAACTCCATCCTATAGCAAGGGAGAAAGATTCATCTGACAAGATCAAGGTTTGGATAGTGGACAGCAGAGTGAAGACCAAAGGTCACCACTAAGCACTCCATCATCAAGGAAAGGAACCCTCAAAGGTTCTACCAACTTGTGAAGAGCCACACATCCTAACAAAGGAGGGATGAGGCCTTTACAAGGGGACCTTACATCATAAGGAGGGATGGAAGTGATCAACACCTTCCATGTTTATGAAAGAAGAGAATCTATCTAGAAGCTCTACTTACAAACCCTAATCTTAACACCTAAACAACACTACACCAAAAGAAGGGAAATCTTCACATCCAAGCTTCTTCAAGCATTCCTAAGCATCCCACACAAGTCTTCATCACCATCCAAGAGCAAGCGAAGCAAAGCCATAATCTAAGGGAACTAAAGAAGTCATTCTAGTTGAATTAGCAAGTTAGGATCACCTAAAACCTAGTACTAAAGTTAATCCTAACTAAAATACTAAAACCAATTGTAAAATCCTACAAAAATAACTATGGGAACCTAATTCAATCATGAATCTACCATACAAAATCCAGAGGTTGAATCATCCACAAAGTCCTAGAAATAAATCCTAAATCACAAGGTACTAAGCTTAAACCCTAAAACTAGAGCACCTAAAGTTTCAACTTAAAACTACTACCTAATTTCATCACAAAAATGTGAGAAAATTAATAGGGGAACATGCATGTCTAAACTAATCACACACAAAAAATTAGCTCAAGAATCATCACCAATTGATCACACAAAATTCAGCAAAACAAGGTATCAACCATTGTGAAATTAATATCAATTAAAATGTAAAAAATACACATAAAATCACAAATGCATGAATTCCTAATATTTTTATTCAATAAAATTCTAGACTCATACATGAGTCAGGGGAAAAATACTTGGAATTAATTGAGTTAATTTCCTATTTTTTATGAATTATTCTCTAAACCATATGAAATGATGAAAATAAAAGAAATAATAAGAAAACGATAAAATCAGCGTGGTAAATAGCAAGTATGACCAGTTCAAAATGTGGGTTGGGCCCAGAGTGGGGTGTTGAAAGAAACTAATGTGCCCGTCGGCGTGCGTACCAAATGTGCCTTCATGGACTTCTTCCATGAGCATACTCGCTTCTTTCTCATCTACACATCTGAGTAGCATGAGATCGTGGTTTCTTTTGTACAAAACTCCATCGAGATTGAGATAAAAATTTCCAGACAGCCTCCTCAGAGTCTTCTTATTCTGGGTTGACGCTCCCGCGGGATACTCCTTAGTCATAAGGAAAGTCTGGATATCATGGAACCATGGCTTGCCATCGGAGGCTTCTTCGATCACAAAGACGAATGCAGGTTTATCAAGACGGGAAAGGACAATCCTTGGAGCTTCATTCTAAAAATTGACTTTATACATCGAAGCCAACGTGGCTAAGGCATCAGCCATCTGATTTTCAGCCCTGGGCACATGATGGAGTTCCACTCGATCAAAGAACGGAAGCAGCCTTTTGGCATAATTCATGTACGGCACCAAATTCGATTGACGAGTCTCCCACTCCCCTTTAATATGGTTAATCACAAGTGCCGAGTCACCATATACATCAAGGTTCTTGATTCTCAAATCGATTGCTTCTTCTAGACCCATGATGCATGCTTCGTACTCTGCCTCGTTATTGGTGACCGGAAATGTCAGTCTAGCGGTACACGGGATGTGGGATCCATGGGGAGTTGTGATGATTACCCCAATGCCACTTCCGTAAGAATTAACCGCCCCGTCAAATATCAATTTCCACTGGGATTTCCTGTCTGGACCCTCGTCGGGCAACGGTTCATCGCAATCTTTCACCTTGAGAAACATGATATCCTCATCAGGGAATTCAAATTTCATCGGCTGATAATCCTCGATCGGCTGTTCGGTAAGGTATTCAGACAATACGCTGCCCTTGATGGCCTTCTGGGAAACGTACTGAATGTCATATTCCGTCAACACCATTTGCCATCTGGCAATCCTGCCCGAAAGCGCTTGCTTCTCGAAGACGTACTTGATCGGATCCATCTTCGAAATTAGCATGGTTGTATGATTGAGCATGTACTGTCGTAAACATTTGGCAGCCCAGGCTAGTGCACAGCATGTTTTCTCCAGCATCGAGTAACGAGATTCACAATCTGTGAACTTTTTACTCAAGTAGTAAATGGCATGCTCCTTTCTGCCCGTCTCGTCGTGCTGACCGAGAACACATCCCATACTATTCTTAAGAACTGTCAAGTACATGATTAGGGGTCTTCCGGCCACTGGGGGTATCAAGATCGGAGGTTCCTGTAGATACTGTTTTATCTTATCAAATGCCTTTTGGAAATCCTCGTTCCAGATAATCGCCTGATCTTTTTTCAGCAATTTGAACATCGGTTCACACGTGGCCGTGAGCTGAGAAATAAACCTTGCAATGTAGTTTATTCTGCCCAGGAAACCACAAACTTCTTTTTCTGTTCTTGGCGTTGGCATTTCTTGTATTGCTTTTATCTTTGCAGGATCAACCTCGATGCCTCTTTCACTCACGATAAACCCCAGTAGTTTTCTCGACCGTACTCCGAAAGTACACTTGTTAGGATTCAGCCTCAACCTGAACTTCCTAAGCCTCTCAAACAGCTTCAGCAAATTGACCAGATGTTCCTCCTCCGTTTGGGACTTCGCAATCATGTCATCAACATAGACTTCAATCTCATGATGAATCATATCATGAAACAAAGTAACCATTGCTCGTTGGTAAGTGGCCCTTGCGTTCTTCAGACCGAAAGGCATTACCTTATAGCAAAACATTCCCCAAGGCGTAATAAACGTAGTTTTCTCCATGTCCTCTGGCGCCATCTTGATCTGATTGTAGCCAGAGAAGCCATCCATGAATGAAAATACGGAGAACTGAGCTGTATTGTCGACCAACACATCAATATGAGGGAGCGGGAAATCATCTTTAGGGCTCGCCCTATTCAAATCCCGATAATCGACGCACATTCGCACCTTACCGTCCTTCTTCGGTACAGGCACTATGTTGGCGACCCACGGAGGGTAAGTAGTGACCGCTAAGAAGCCAGCATCAAGCTGCTTTTGCACTTCTTCTTTGATCTTAACGGCCATATTTGGTCGTGTCCTTCTAAGCTTCTGCTTAACGGAAGGACAATCTTCTCGCAGCGGCAAGTGATGGACCACCATGTCAGTGTCAAGTCCGGGCATATCTTCGTATGACCAAGCAAAGATGTCACTATACTCTCTCAGCATCTCGACCAATCTCTGCTTGACATCACTTTGCAATGCTGCCCCTATCCTGACATTCCTGACTAGCTCTTCAGAACCCAGATTCACGATCTCAATCTCTTCCTCGTGAGGCAGAATAACTTTCTCTTCTTATTTCAACAAGCGGGCCAACTCTTCGAGAAGGTCTTCATCTTCATCAATCTCTTCTTCGGCTTGATAGATCGGGCAATCAAAGTCGAAGCGAGTCGTAGAAGGTCCAGAGTCGATGTCATCTGCTATGTGGATCCTGCAATAACAAGGGTTAAGCTTAAAACAAGGATATGCAGGTTAGCACAAACCCCATTGTCGTTTTATTATTTTTCAAAACAAATATAAAACAGGAATAACAGAGATCACAACATTTGAATGTGAAGAAAAACGCCTTTTGATTTATTGGTAAAATGCATGTACATAACCAAACAAGGCCCTGACAATAAAACCACTATGCCCCGGGTAGGGCATAGGGTTGTACAATAATTGGAGAAAGTAAATCATTACTCTTTTCCTGTCACTTGGATGATATCCCTGATGGACCAGTTGGTGAGGCTCTGGCCTGGTTTACTTGGCTGGATCCAAGAGTCTAGGTCGCAATCGCTGTCTTCGCCGTCCTCAGACATTGCACTGACACTTTCAAATATCACTCCACCACTGGTAAACTGGATCGGCCCTTTACCTCGCGACGCACTATGAGAAGAGGAGGCTTCAGCCGCCGGAGAGTATCCTAATCCAAACTTGTCCTGTTTGTTAGGTATTTCCAGAACTCGCCCCCAGCCTGGGGTAGATCTGGCTTGAACAACGGCCCGGGCTTCCTTGAAGGAAGAGAGAGTCATCTCTGGTTTCTCAGTCATTACTGGAGCCACTTCCTTGACTTTAACGGCCTCGAACGTCTGACATAGGGTTTCGTGGATTTCTCCATCCATCTCAACATACTTGAAGGACGACAAATGGCTCACCATTATGTCTTCCTCGCCACAAACAGTTACGATGCTGCCTCCGACAGCATACTTGAGCTTCTGGTGCAACGTGGAGGTCACAACGCCAGCAGAATGGATCCATGGGCGGCCTAAGAGACAACTGTAGGCAGGCATGATGTCCATGATGTAGAAGACTGCGTCAAAAGTTTCCGGCCCGACTTGGATTGGCAAAGTTACCTCTCCAAAGACATGACGCTTGGTTCCATCGAAAGCCTTCACAACCAGATCACTGGGTGTGCAAATCAATCCTCGAGTATCTAACTTCATCAATGCTTTCTTCGGAAGAACATTGAGCGACGAACCAGTGTCTACCAACACATGAGACATAATCGTTCCCCTACACTCTACCGAGATGTGCAGGGCGCTGTTGTGGTTTCTTCCCTTCGGCGTCAGCTCTAGGTCAGTGAACCCTAACCCGTTTCCAGCATTCACGTGGGCTACGACCCCTTCCAACTGGTTGACCGAGATTTCCTGCGGTACATACGTGGCATTCAAGACCTTTAACAGTGTGTTATGATGTGACTCTGAACACAGCAACAAATTCAGGATGGAAATTTTCGAGGGCGTTTGATGAAGATGATCAATGATCTTGTAGTCACTATTCTTGATCGACCTCATGAACTCTTCAGCGTCCTTTACAAGTAAGTCCTTCTCTACCCCACGAGGGGTTTCCTCAACGACTTTACTCTTTCCTTTATCGGTTTTCTCAGCTTTATCTGCTTTGTCAATCACAATCTCAGGTGGAGCAAATACTCTTCTTCTACGCGTGATTCCGCCCGTGCCCACTAGGTTATCCACAGACTGCCCAGTAGACGTCTGCCCCATAGTGCCACGAGACAACATTGGTGCTTTCAAAAGGTATCGGCCCAGCCTTTGTGATGGTAATTGTGGGCGGTCTGGGTGCAGAAATGGTGATCGTCTGGCGAGGGATGGTGATGGTGGCAACCTCATCATCTTGCTTCAGCATTACCTCTCCAGATCCACATTCAGCCCTTCGGCTAAATTGCAAGATTCCTTCGGTCATCAAACTCTGAATCCCCACTATCAACTGTTCACATCCATCAGGACGAGTCGCACAGCCCATACACAGTTCTCCACAGCCCGGAAAGAAGCCTTTCTTCATCAGCTTGGCTTTAACGAAGCTAAGTGGTGTCTTCAGATCCTTGACATCAGTCAACAAATCTAAGTTCTCGTCCTCGATAATGGCATTCACCCCACCTCCCCTATGATTCGGCATAGGGTTCTTTGTGACATTCGACACATTATCTGAGAAATTGATGATCTTGGCATCCACCATATCTTGCACCTTGTGCTTGAAGGCTTTGCAGTTTTCTATCGTGTGGCCTGGTGCCCCCGAGTGAAACTCACATGTTGCATTCGCGTCGTAACCTGGCGGAGGTGCCCCTGTCAAGGGAGCCAGGTTTCTCTTCTGGACTAGCTGTAACTGAAGTAGAGTTTGTAACAGCTGTGTATAAGACATGGGCGGTGTCTCAAGGTGACGACTTGATAGAGGTTCCATGCTCTGATACTTTCTATACCCTTGCTGATTCGGATGCTGCTGTGGCTGGGGTTGTTGGACAGCAGGGATGGTTATGCTAGCCACCTGCTGGCGCTGGCCCTTACCTTTCCTTCGAGCGTTAGACACGACGCTCGTCTCTCCTTCACGCCTTTTGTTACCGTAGGGTTTCTTTCCACCTCCAACTGAGGATAGGTCAACACCTTGAATTTTCCCCAATTTGATCTCATTTTCGACGTGCTCCCCAGTAATGATGAGATCTGAGAAACTTCCAGACATACCACTGACTAATTTCTCGTAATAGACCCCCGGGAGAGTGGCTACAAACATTTCAACAAGCTCTCGTTCAACCATCGGCGGCTGAACTCTAGCTGCTAATTCACGCCATCGCTGGGCGTATTCTTTGAACCCTTCGTTGTTCCTCTGCGACAAGTTCTGCAGCTGAACCCGGTTCGGAGCCAAGTCACTATTATGCTGATAATGGTGCACGAAGGCCTCAGCAAGTTCCTTCCACGTGCGCACACTGGTGGGCTCCAGACTCATGTACCATTCCAAGGATGGCCCGGACAAGCTATCCTGAAAGAAGTGCATCAGCAACTTCTCGTCTTCAGAGTGAGCGGACATCTTTTAATAGTATGACCTTAAATGGACACGAGGGCAAGTGGTGCCCTTGTACTTCTCAAAGTCGGGTACCTTGAATTTAGGAGGCACCTTGAAATCAGAAATCAATCCCAATTTACTCATGTCGACACCCATAGCGTTCAGGTTCTCAAAATTCCTCATTTTGTCCTCGAGTGCCTTAAACCTCAGACGTGCTTCAACAGTCAGTTCTCCTTCAGCACTACTTTGTGAGAACAAATCTTCTTGGTGATCTTCTAGCCATGGTTGAGTGCCATTAGGCCCATACAGATTTCCAGCACCTGTGTTGCCATTACCTAGTCCAGCATTGCCATTAGCTTCAAAATTTCCGTTGCCGACGCCAGTCGTATTACCATTGAACCCGATGTTAGTGATCACATTGCCGTTACCACTTCCATTTCCCCCGGTCACGGGGATGCCATTCTGAGGAGTTTCAACAGGTGGAGGGGTCGGAACGCTCCCACCATGGAGTACACCATTGCTGTCAACCCTGGAGATCAGAGGCTGGACCAATGTTCTGAGTTGGTCTTGGCCGTTGGCAACCACTTGCATGAGCTCCATGAAGCGGTCCATCCTCTCTCGGAGCTCCTGAACGTCAGTCTGCACTTGTTCCATTGCCCTAGCTTGATTCGCTCTGGTCGGATAGCGGTGGATCGGTCTTCGATCAATCCTGGAACAACCTGCATACACAAAGGGTTAGAAGAAAAAACGACAAGATGCTCGTTATGCAAATGCTTCATGCAAATGCAAATGTGTGTCTGTGTGTTAGGGAGATTTCTCCCCCGATCCTAGTGCCTGAGTGTCAGTGCTGATAATAAGAAATCTGAGTCCAGTCATGGAAATAACATCTCATATATATAAAGAAAGCCCATCAAGGCGGTACACAACGTCACTGAGTACAAGCAGAATCAATAGCATGACCTCGACCAACAAGCCTAGTGATGGTCAGCATACAACAATGATCAAAACAAAAGGATTACAAATATAGTCAAGCACGGCCACGGGCGCGAAACTCTTCTAACAGATCCCTTGTTTCTGGATGATCAGGCCGAGCGAGCAACCCTTCGACGAGTAACTCCCTCTGCCTAATAGTGTGTTGAAGACCTTCAACCGAGTCTTCCCATGCTCCTTCGCCGAAACAATCTTCTAGCTTCCGCTTCTTGGATTCAAACGTCAGTTTGCTCTCCTTCAGGTTAGCAAGAGCCTTATTGAGCAGGCCTTCAGCGGCATATCTGCGAGCGGTTTCTTCATCAAACCTCTTATCACTAGCCTTCCCCTGGGCTTTCAGTTTGGAGATCTGCTGCTTCAGCTTATCCTCCCGTCCCTTGCCGTTGGCTAGGGTGGCCTTCCAATGCTGATTAAACTTGGCTATTCTCCGGTACACTTCATCCAAGTGCTGCTTCTTAGTGGCCAGTACGTCATTGACAGCTTTGAAGTCCCGACCCAAGCGCTCACGCTCAGCCATCTGCTTAGTCAAATCTGTACCTAACTGGTTCACCAGCTCTGTTTGCCTCTTGAAGGAATGGTCGGCTTCGCTTCTCTCGCTTCTAAGTTGAGCCAATTCTTTCTCCAGTTCTTCATTTGCCTTCTTCAGCTCATCTCTCTCAGCTAACACCTGATTATGCTGCTGAATAGGTACGGTGGTAGGCTCTTCAATCATTGGAGGGCTTTCTAGCTTGGCAGGAGGAAACGACATCCCTATGATATTTGCTCTGGCTCTGATCCAGGTCACATACGGAGCGTAGGCTTGGCTATTACTTTTTCCCAGCAACGGCTTTCCCCGCTTACTGATACCATTCCAAGCGTGTTGAAGCTTAGATAACATATCCCCCTCTATAAGACCAGTGAGGTACAGAGATTCCTGCACCTCTTCATCCTTCGGCGGAGCTCTCAAAGCATAAGCAAACTGTCGGACCAACAGGGACGGATTATAGTTGATACAACCCTTCTTGCCTATCAAAGGCACATTCGAAAACCCGCTGCAGCTGAAGATAATCTCAGTACCCAACCTATCTCTATCAAACCAGGCAACATCCTCCGCTGATAGACTCATGAAACGCTCAGACCACTCAGCTGTGGCTGCAGACGAAGCAAATGGACCCTTCTTGGGTAGGTGACTATCAAGCCATCTGTAAAGTAGGGGCACATAGCACGAGACATTCTTGCCCCTTCTGTTCAAGTTTTTGTAGTGGACTGAATGGTAGACATCTCCAATCCAGGTAGGGACTGGATTCCCTGCTGCAAAGATGTGAAAGGCGTCCAAGTCTACAAAGTCAGGCATATTAGGGAACAGAATGATGCCGTATATGCAAAGAGCAAGAATGGCGTTGAACACAATCCAACAACCGTCTTTGGCACACTGCTGGGCCTTTCCCACTAAGAACTGCAAGGAGAAACCGGGAACCCTGTTCCAACTAGACAAGACCAACTCGGAGGCATCTAGATGAAGTGAAGGAGCTAGACTAGCCAGATTAGGCTCAGCATCCATATGAACAAAGGGCATCTGACTCTTGATAGGCACACCTAACAAATCAGCATACTCCTCGAGTGTAGGCGCGAGAATAAAGTCCGGGAAAGTAAAGCACCTCAAAGGAGGATCGAAGAACTACAGCAAGGCGTGCAACCCATTCAACTCAAACACAGAAGGTTTACGAACCAAGCTGAGCAGTTTCCCATAGGAATTTCTGAATTCACCTCTCACAGACTCATCTGCCAACACAATTAAACCAGTCAGCTGAACAACATCAGGAGTGGGGAGCTTGTAGGCCACGGTCTTCCTCAGAGAACCCATGATAGCACAATAGGAGGCAAGAAAACCTGAACCGGGGGAAACGGTACCTGTAACACAGACACACGTTAATGATATGCAAATGAGTATGCAAAGCAACACAAAATGCAACCATGCAGCAGGAGATCAAGACGACTGTGCTGTTAGAGTGATGGAGGTTCTGTATCAACAAAACCACAATACTGCTCTGTCAAGAACAACCATATCTCTGATGAGAAGAAAACCCTGATATCGGACCATAAATCTGCTCTGTCAAGAACAAACACATATCTGATGATGAGGAGAAACCCCTGATGTCAGACTATAACTCTGCTCTGTCAAGAACACATATACATCTGATGATGAGAACCTCTGATACAGGACCATAAATCTGCTCTGTCAAGAACAAACACATATCTGATGATGAGAACCTCTGATACAGGACCATAAATCTGCTCTGTCGAGAACACACACATATCTGATGAGAGAATCTGATACCAACGAAACTGATTCACTATCAAGAAAACCAGGTAGTCTGAAGGTTAAGGTTTCCTGCAACAAATCCGACCCTGCTCAGGTATGGACCTAAACTTACACAAGTTCAGCATCCTATGCGGTCATCAGTGTCACAGACTTTCAAGAGTGATGATACGATACCCAAAAGGCGTGGCATCATCATCTCCTGAAGCGGCCTCACTTAGCTGAATCCCAAATGATCGATTCCTAGAGTCGATAATCCTCCAAACCAACAACCCCTCAGGCCCAAAGGGCCAGAAAAGAAGTCAACCGGGAGAACCTCGTCTGAGCGTGGATTTCATGAGACACTAGTGCCTGCAAAGCAAGCACGCGCCCACTAATTTCCACAACTAATGCTAGGTATACTCAAGCCTGGGTCTGGCTTCTCACTCATCAGAATGCCCCTCCCACAACAGCATAGATAATCATATCATACTGAAAATAAAGTGCGGGAAATAAAATGCGATAAATAAACACAACCCAACAAGTAATCATACAAGCGCTAGGATTGACTCTCGCAGGGGACATTGGATCCCCAAACTGACTCGCATAAGGAACATTGAATCCCAGGAAACTATCAAGTCCCCAGCAGAGTCGCTACCGCGAAAATAAGGTGCCGGCAAAACAGAAGAGTCGCCACCTTTCGTTATTTATCCCTCAGAACGGGAAAGGAAACGATCGGAAACACCTGACGAAAAGGTATAAGACAAGATCATCGCAACCATTGTCTGGGTTCGGGAGTCGGTTACGCAAGGGGAAGGTATTAACACCCCTCATGTCCATCGTACTCGATGGGATCCACGCTTGTTATGTTTATCTGACAGGTTGGTTGTATCTATCTACCTATCAAGGCTGGTTTGAAAAGAAAGGAAAATGACTCGGCAAAGCGTCGCACTTTATGCCTACGTATTCTCATCAGAGAATGAGAAATCAGAGTCAACGTAGTTTGGCTAACTACGGGTAACGGGGAAGGTGGCTCGCCAATACGTCAGTATTGTGCCTACGTACTCTCAACAGGTATGAGAGATCAGAGCTTACGTAGTTCGGGATAATACGGATTACGGGGGTTCAGATTCATCTGTTTTTCCGAGTAGAGTTAACAAACAGTTCCAGCAGTTTGGTGTATGCAGCTCGACCCTTGGAGACTTAGGCGTTACCGTTTGTGGTAGAACTGGGAGTTAACAACACTCTTTTCTTCAGAAAAGCTTCCTTTGAATTATGGGCCCACGGGGAAAAAAGGTTTGAAGTTTGTTTTCTGTCTTTTACGGAAGAACTGTTTTTTATGGATGTTTGCAACCAATATCGCACTAGAGACTATGACCTGAGAGTGAATGCGTCGCATGTCACCCAAAGGGTGCCATATTAAACATCCAGACTGTTGAAAAGAAACTCTCCAACAATCCTTTCTCAGATAGCTTAAGGCTCGTAACGTACGACGTCAGTTAACCTTTATTACTGTATTTTAATTTGTTTTGAGATGAGAAGAGAGAACAGACTCAACTAAGGGGAGACTATCAAGTCCTAACAGTTGTCATGCCAAGGATTCATCCTATGGTTGAGGTATGTGTCGCTACTGCGAAAATCGGCGCCGGCTGAACAGAAGAGTCGCCACCGTGCGTTATTTATCCCACGGGAGGGAAAGGAAACGCTCGAAGTAAACCTCGCAAAAAACGGGGAAAAGGTATGGTCATCGCAACCATAGCCTGGGTTCGGGAGTCGGTTACGCAAGGGGAAGGTATTAGCACCCCTCACGTCCGTCGTACTCGACGGGATCCACGCTTGCTTGGGTTGTCTACTGGATGCAAAACAATCTTATCTACGGCTGCTAAATCTAAAGGGAAGGGAATTGACTCGATAGAGCGTCGCGCTCTATGCCTACGTATTCTCAAGAGAGAAAGTCAGAGTCAACGTAGTTCGGGACTACAGGGAAAAAATTGGCTCGCCAAGACATCGCGTCTTGTGCCTACGTACTTCCACTGGATGGAAGATCAGAGCTTTACGTAGTTCAGACTAACTACGGCTAAACAAACATTCTCACACAGCAGTGAGAAAAACAACTGGTTTCACAGGGTCGGGAACCTATGGTCAAAACTATGGCTGAGTCTCAAATGCGCTTGGGCAAGAGAGAAAAAGGGTTTCAATTAATCGTCAGCGGGAAGGTATCGATCGCACAGCCGCGAGAGAACAAAAGTTAGTCGTTAGTGTGCTCGCTAGGATATCGCATCCTATGCCTACATATCTTCGTCTGGAACGAAGAATCAGAGCAGCTGTAGTTCGGCTACTATCGGGACCACAGCTCAAATCTCGTTTTATTCATCTCTGAAAAATGATTACAATGGGTATACTGAAATAAATCTCCTAGGAAACGCTATCTTATTCTATCCTGAAAAGTCGAATGAAAATAACCCCCTAACAAGTGGGCCTCTAATTCTATCCTAAAAGTCGGAAAAATACTCTCTATGAAAATATCCTAAAAGAAAAATGCTTTAAAAATATTAAACTACTTTTTAATATTTTTTTCTCTTTTTTCTCCTTTTCTATTCTCAACATTTTCTTCATATTTTTCTTTCTCAATATTTCTTTTTTGAATATTTTCTCAAATATATTTCTTTTCTCCCTTTTTTTTTCAAATATTTCAAATATATTTTTCACCATATTTTTCACAATATTTTCTCTTATTTTTTCCTCAACATTTTCTTTATTTCTTCTTTTTTCAAATCAATTCTTTTTTCTATTTTTCTTTTAATATTTTCTTTTCTATTTTTCAAATATCTCTTTTTTCTCACTTTTCTTTTTCTTCTTTTTATGTAACAAGTAAAAAATAAAAAAAAGTAAAAAGAAGAAAATAAAAGGGGCTGGGGTGTATATGGTTATACAGGGGGGAGTTTAACAAAAAAATAAAAAAACAAAAAAAACTGGAGGGCCCAGCCCATTTCTCTTCAACAAAAAAACGCAGGGGGTGTGCTTGTGAAGCCTGGGTGTGTAAGCCAGCATTTGGCCTCATTGGGCCCAAAGCCCAGAATATCCAAAAACATGAGGGAGTGCGTGCCAAAAAAATTGAGCTGGGCCTGGCCCAACCTTCTTCCCTCCTCTCTCCATTCTGAAGAACTGAAAAAAAACCCTAATCTTCTTCTCTAACATCAGCGCCGCCGCCGTCCAATCCTATCTCCTCCGTCTCTCTCTTCTCTCAGCCTCAATAACCACCCTTCGTTCAATCTCTTCACGAACATCCAAATCATTTCCCAATCCCTTCCATCTTTCCAATTCACGAACCTCAAACTTCTGAGAATGACTCAAACAAAACTGGAGATAACGACCTCCATGACGGTTGCGACGGACGCGCTTGATGATCGTCGAATAGAGTTTTGGTAGATGAATATTGAAGATCTGGAGTATCTACGGATGAAACTAGGGAGATCGCATGTTCTTGAAGTTTTGTTTTGCACAAGGAGTTCTTAAAAACTGGATTTCTGGAGGTTTGTTGAAGTTGATGAGGAATGACTTTGGAAATCTCTTGATACACGCGCGATCGGTAATTTTCTCTGAAGATCCTTCTCGTATTGTTGATGTTGACAAAATCTCGTGAATCATCAATGGAGGTCGTTGAGGATCGGTTGAGTGGTGGTTTCCTGTTGATGATTGTTGCGCGTTCTTGAGTGTTGTTGATGATCTGAAGATGTTTATGAACTTTTTCTGGAAATTCGTTGAAGCGTGAAGATGATTGTTGATGGATTCTGGATCTGAGTTCTTGAATGAAGATGAAGGGAGGTTGACGATGAAGATTCATCGTCTCTTGATGATTTTCTGGAGAATCGGTGGTGAACGGCCGGATTCTGGAGTTGTGAAATTTCCGGTGACAGGGAGGTGGTGGATCGGTTGAAGAAAGGGATGAAGATCAAGGAGATGAAGGGAGGTTTCTGGGGATTCTGATCGCCGGTGAGGGTTTGGGGGTGGCCGCCGGCCATGCAGGCCGGCCGGCGATGGCTTTCAGGCGAAGCTCTGTGGGTTTACACGTGGTGGCTCGGTGGAGGGAGTGGCTCTGCATGTGTGCCACGTACGGGCTAGCGTGGCTGAGAGAGAGGAGGTTGTGGTGTACGTGGCGTGCAGTGAACGCAGCGAAGTGGGACCCCTCTCCTCAAACACGTGGCTGCGTCTGGCTTTTATATTGATGATTTTGCTGGAAGGTTCTGGAAAGATCTAGTGAACGCTGGAATAGATTGGAAATTCCTGGACCTTTTTGGATCTTTGCTGAATGAATTGGACTCATTTGATATTTTCTGGACATGATGGGCTTGCGAATTGGATAAGGCCCAACAAAAAAACTCAAAACCTGCAATGTAAAAAAATCAGCCCAATCATCTAAACCTGATTAACCTCAATTAACTACACTAATCTCAATTAATCTAAACTAGTCTAATAATATTCTAATAAAACCTATATTAAAATCTAATAAACCCACTAATTAATAAAATCCTAATAAAACTATATCATTTTCTAAAAAGAACTATTATTTATTTAAATCTAATATTCTGAAAAAAGAATTAAAACTATATTAAAACTATTTAAAAAATCATATCAATATTCTAGAAAATCCTATATTATTCTAAAATGAAAAATGCTTTAAAATATTAAAATTTCTAAAAACTATATTATCTAAAAATATTAAAAATCTATTAAAACCTATTAAATCCTAAAATGAATTTAAAATCTATAAAATGCCAAAAATTGATTTAAAAAAATATCAAAAATCCTATTAAATCCTAAAAAATGATTAAAAAACTATTTTAACCCTAAAAAAAAATCCTATAAAATTCAGAAAAATCAAGATAATTCCCAGAGGGACAAAATGAGCACCGAACGACACAAAAATAATCGGTAAAAATAAACGGGCACCGAAATATCCCAAAAATCGATTCTACTGATTAAAAACACCTGAAACACGAGACGGGAGCTGTGATCCCTGATAAAATCAAAACAAATGAAAAATGCAATGTATGCGATATGCAGATGCGAATGCGGTCATGCGTCGAAACATCGAGCCAAATGCGAGACCCGGTTGGTCAAATTTTGGGGTGCAACAGCTGCCCCTATTCAAGCGGCTTCGACCTGAGTGGATGAAGAGCGCTTAGCTTTCAGACATTCAAGGTAGATGACGGTTGAATACAAATGGAACCCTGAAATTTGCCAACCGCAAGAATATACTGCAAAGCTGCCTGAGGAATAGCTTCCGATAAACTGAAGTTTGGTTATCACGGCAACATCTGGTCAATTTTCTGATAAAATTTTCTTCTTCTCTTCAACACCTGTGTGACGCCACAAGTATTGAAATAATGCTTCATAAAGCAAACACTTTGACTCCCATCTCTCTCGTGGGATCAAATCTGGTCAACTCACAGTTCATTGCGAACTTGAGGACAATTCTCCTGGGGATTCTGAATGGAACTGCCTTGCACCTGTTTTGACAAAGGGGGCAGCTTCAGAAGTCTGATATATGTCAATCTTTGTTGTTGTTGTTGTTGTTGTTGTTTTTTCCGATGCTGACGTAACAAACCAATGAAGAATCACTCCGCTGGGGAAGACGAGAAGCTGAACCACACAACTCTGCAGGTGAACAAATTCGAAATCCAATAGGTAACCATCTTGGTCTATGTTTCGACATGCGTATGCTTGATAATGATGCAATGCCCTATATGACATGAATATGCTATGCGTTTTGTTTGAAAATGCAATGCCTAGACGGCATGGATATGCTATATGCTTGTAAATGCTATGACTATATATGCAAATGTTAATGCAAGCCCGAGCTGCCAGAGAACACCAGGTCTGAAAACCACTTGGCAAAATAAATGCCGAAGGCAACGTCAACTCTACTGGGGATGACCTGAAGTCACAGAACCATCTCAGCAAAATAAATGCTGGAAACGAGAAATCAAATCCGCTGGGGATAACTGCCCTGCTGGAGAAATGAAAAGGCAACCCTGCTTGACGACTTCACTGGGGAAAGAAAGACAACTCTGCTCGGAGATGCTTTCTTCAAACCATTGGCAACTGATTGCGCTCTGCGGGGATTGACCCAAACTGAGGTTGATTACACGCAGCATACTGCTGGAAATGCTCCTACTATCAAGGATATCGATCTTAATCTGCTGAAGATACTCCTGATCCTACTCTGATACGGGGTAAAAGACACTCTCGACTCTTCCGGGGATAATAAGCAACTTTCATCTGCTGAAGAGTGGCAATTCTGGTTTAACAATATCCGCAAGGAATTCATACATTACTCGGAGCACTGGTATCTGTCGAGCTTCGTATCGGGGAACATGACGACATGCGGGTCATTAGGAAATATTGTGTCAGATACCTTTAGGTTTTTTTGTTTGCTTTTCTGATTTAGAATAAACATGGATTATGTACACAGTGGAATGGAAAATACTAGACGAGAACTAGCATTCAAGGGTAGACTACCAGGCGAGAACTGATAGGAAAATAGGTTAGGAAAATTGATTTTTGTTTTTTGAACATCAGACAGGGCTGACTGGACAACAAGCTGAGGTATAGACAACCAGGCGAGAACTGGCTGAAAGCTAACGTACACCAGGCGAGAACTGGTATAACACCTGAAGAAACGGTGACCAAACGAGAATTGGTTAACCAATAAACTGCACCAGAACGGGAACTGCTGCTTACAATAAACTGCACCAGGACGGGAACTGCTGCTTACGAAAGGTGGGCCAGCCGAGAACTGGTTACCGATTTGCCAGGCGAGAACTGGACTTTTGGAAACGACTGGTTACTGACACGCAACAGGTTTAAACTGCAGGATAATGATCCAACGACAACCAGATCTTCTTATTTGAAAGGTTTTCGATAAGGGTATTGACATGATTCCCCGATACTCAACTCTGGCTGGAGATAAACAGAATGACTTGCCCCTGGTACACTCAGCTGGGGATAGAAAGACTGGTGTGCACAACTTGCCCCAGTACAATGCACCTTGCCCTAATCTAACTCTTGGGAATACCTGCTCCGAACAACTTGCTACGAGAAGACTTCGAGAATACTTGCCCCGGCATCTGCACGACTAAAGAATTCAATCTCCAATTAAACACCTAACAACCCAATTGATTTCAACATTCTCTGCGATGACTTGCCCCTGAATGAGCGTTCTAGCGACTCAACCCGATCTGATTATCCACTGGAAGCATCTGCTTTCAAATCTCAGCGCTCTGCATAATTGCCCCTGATTAGGTCTCGAGAAGGCTCCTTCTGATCAACTACTTCTCAAACAAAATGCCCCTGCTCAACTGGAACTTCGGGACTTGCCCTCAGACTGACTGATACTGAATTTTACCGGAAGATAATGCCCCTGATTCCCAAGGCTTCACAACATTCACCATTCTGGTTCAGACTGCTGGATTACTCAGTCCTGCTCGATTATTTCCTGCTGGAATCTCTTTCATGCCAACTACTAACCTGCAATTAGAATCGTCTGTCTACGAATGGTAATCTTAATGCAATGGTTATGCAGATTTCGAAAAAATTTTTTTTTGAGCTGTCACTCATTTACATGCATATGATGATGAGTGACGAATGAACCAAAGTTCAAACGCAGTGCTTACGTGGTCAGTGAAAATACAACAAGATATGACTAGCAAGTCAAGAAGGAGTCAGGTTACTCAACCTTATCGTAATGCGCTTCAAATTTACCCTACCTCAATTAGGTCTTTTGAGGGTTGTATCGTGGTCGGGTTCACGGTTCGTAAAACAAAGGATATTTGGCTCAAATTTTGATTTGTTCCCACCCCGTCTACGTGATGTTCTCCGATCCTAAGATTCAGTTAACCTGGCACAAGCACTCGCCTCTTCGAGAAGTATGTTGAATGGTAAGAACCTACAGTTAAGGAATTCGCAAGCTTTTCTTCTAGAGTGATAGTTACTCCTTCTTCGCTTTGGTGTCTGTGTACACGACTTTGTGATTTGCCGGGGAAAATTTCTTTTTAATCCCTTCTTTTTCGTTCTTTTGATTCCCTAACTTTTGCCTGGACTGACTCCTTTTGAGTTCTTTTTGATTTTTCCGATTTCTTTTGAAGTCCAGCGGGATGCCCTAATTTTTGCCTAAGTATTTAGCTTTCCAGCTTTTCTTTCTTTTTACTTAGCGGGCTTTCTTATTCTTTCTTTTGGAACAAAGTCGTGTGACACTGGTTGTCTTGATTGCTCCGAAAGGATTGTAACTGTCTCACTCCTGATTGGTGAGGTTTGACCTCTTGAAAGGTATAAACTGATTGGTCCTCGAAAGACAACACTCCTCTGCAAGACTTGAATGCTCGGTCAAGCTAACTGACAACTACCCTGCCCCGGGTTAAGATGTGAGGGTTTATAAGTCCGAAAAAACTTCTACTTCCTGGCTCGAAGTGGTTAACAAGGGACTAACTCCTTATATCTCCAGTGTTTGGGGAATTTGAAACAATGCCTTGTACGTCATCGGTACGGTCTTGTCTGAAAGCATACGATCATTGGTTATGAGTTTCAGTTTCGTCATCCTCCCTCCTAACTTTGCTAGTCACAGCGAAAAAATGGAGTGGATAAAATGCAAGTGTCAGTGCAATGCCATAAATGAGCGACAGCGACATGATTAATTCAGAAAAATGCATAATCACTTTATTATTACCACCATTCAAAACATACAATGCTTAAAGCAGGTAGTAACTAACAGAAAAAGAAACTACAGATGCAAATGCTATAAAAGCTTGAGAACTGCCACTGCTGAGGCGCCTGCCTGTCTGAACCACTGGCTTATGCTGGGGAATACCCTCCTGAATCTACGAGCTTAGACAGCTGAACTGTTGGGATGGACAAACAGAAACCCTTCTCGAAAGGAAATACGATCCTGATCAATCAACTGCTGTACCTTCGCCTGAAATGCTTTACAATCTTCGGTTGAATGCCCCGGAGATCCACCATGATAACCACACTGAACGTGGGGATTGTACCCAGGAGGGTAAGGTTCTGGAACTGGCTTAAGAGCTTTCGGCTCCACCAAAGACTTCTGGATCAAAGATGGTAGCAACTGGCTATACGGCATAGGCACTGGGTGAAAAGGAGCTTTCCTTCGTTCCAAATTGTTGCGAGGTCTGCTCTGATCCTGACGCTGATTCTGATAACCTCGGCCACGAGTTCGCTGGTTTGCAATGGAAGCGACATAAGATTCCTGATAGAGTGCCCCAGGCACGGATGTCTGTTCAGTATAACAAGCCACGGGAGGTACTGATCTCTGATAAGATGATGAACCGACAAAATTCACTGATTCGCTTGGAGGATATTCAATCTTTGGCATGACTGAGTTGATCACCACTTCTTCTTCACTCTGATAGTCACAAGGGTATTCAGTTTCACCAGCTTGATCATACGGAGTAATCTGAATTTTCCCCATTCTTATGGAGTACTCAAGGCGTTCTCCTAATGCTACCACGTCAGAGAAACTTGCCGGAACTCCGAGCAATCTTTTGAAGTACGGATATTGTAGGGAATCCACAAACATGCTTGCCAGCTCTTGGTCTAACAGCGGGGGACGCACTCTAGCAGCAAATTCTCTCCATCTCTGAGCATACCTCCTGATAGGTTCATTAATCTCTTGAGACAACTCTTGCAAATGCATGCGATAAGGAGCAATGTCTAGGTTATAATCGTACTGCTTCAGAAAAGCTCTGGCTAAATCCATCCATGACTGAATCTGATTCCTCTCTAACTGCATATACCACCTCAAAGATGCCCCAGTCAGACTATCTTGAAAGCAATGGATCATCAACTTATCATCTCGCACAAACGCAGTCATTCTTCGACAGAACATCATCAAATGCAGCTTTGGACAGCTATCTCCCGTGTACTTTTCGAATTTCGGCACTTTGAACTTGTAAGGCAACACCAGGTCAGGAACCAAACACATGTCTACAGCATCCAGGTTAACAGCATCTTTGGCTTTCAAAGCTTTCATTTGCTCTTCCAACACTCGGACTCTTCTAGCCTTTTCGAGAGCTCCTGGATCTACCATCCCAGCTGCTGGAATATCTCTTTGGTAACTCATCACAGGGAAAGCAACACCTTGATTGTTGACAGGAGGAGGACACTCATTCTGGGCAACAAACTGCTCATGTCGAACTCGGTTCTCAACAGAAGGCTGTACAACTTGGTCTGCAGCAACGTTATTCACTTGCGGGGAGTCTTCCATGGAATCATACAGAGGGTTGGACGCCATAGTGAACCCTGTCAAGGTGTCAGGAGACTGGAAATGGCCTTCAGACATGGCTACCAATAATCTTCAGCTGACTTCGACACTTGATTCTGCTCAAATCTACTCAACCCCTAGGTAGGTCTTCTGACAATCAACAGCTGCTCAATCCAAACTCCGGGTAATCACCTTCAGGAAACAAAGGCTGGATCAGAACTCTGGCTAGCTGGAGGATGATATGCAATGCAACACTGATATGCATATGATATGCAAAATGCAGCAAACAATGGGACCACAGCCCCCACACAATCTGAATACTGCTGCGCTGCTGACGGAGACGTTCTCTGAAAAGAAGATCAGAATAACGGGTAGGTTGAAAGTCAAGTTTCCTGCACAAAAACAATCCCCCCCACTCACAGGTATGGACCTATATCTGACAAGGTACGGCATCCTATGCGGTCGTCAGCGTCACAGACTTTCATGAGGAATGATACGATTCCCAGAAGGAGTGGCATCGTCATCTCATGAAGAGGCCTCACTTAGCTAACTTCCAATTGATCGGTTCCCAGAGTCGACAATCCTCACGTCTGGACTCCCCTCAGATCCTCAGGACCGGAAAGGAGCACCTCTGCAAGAATCTCGTCCGAGTGCGAATTTTCGTAGGGAACTGCGCCTGCTCTGCAGACAGGTTCGTCTACTACTTCTCCGCAACTATATCTAGGTGTATACTCATACTCGAGCCCAGGTCCGGCTTATCTCAATCATAGAACACCCGTAATAGCCCAACAGCAACAGATAATATCGATAAATAAGCCCAAATAGACAAGCAAACAAGCGCTAGGATTGACTCTCTCGAGGGACGTTGGATCCCAAATGCATAAGAACCATCGCAGTCCTTAGCAGCCAGGGGACGTTGAATCCCCAGCAGAGTCGCCAGCTGCTGGGGATTGCCCCAAACAGCCAGGAAAAAACTTCCGGCGAAGGGAACCGTTGGAGTCCCCAGCAGAGTCGCCAGCTGTCGCTACTGCGAAAATCGGCGCCGGCTGAACAGAAGAGTCGCCACCGTGCGTTATTTATCCCACGGGAGGGAAAGGAAACGCTCGAAGTAAACCTCGCAAAAAACGGGGAAAAGGTATGGTCATCGCAACCATAGCCTGGGTTCGGGAGTCGGTTACGCAAGGGGAAGGTATTAGCACCCCTCACGTCCGTCGTACTCGACGGGATCCACGCTTGCTTGGGTTGTCTACTGGATGCAAAACAATCTTATCTACGGCTGCTAAATCTAAAGGGAAGGGAATTGACTCGATAGAGCGTCGCGCTCTATGCCTACGTATTCTCAAGAGAGAAAGTCAGAGTCAACGTAGTTCGGGACTACAGGGAAAAAATTGGCTCGCCAAGACATCGCGTCTTGTGCCTACGTACTTCCACTGGATGGAAGATCAGAGCTTTACGTAGTTCAGACTAACTACGGCTAAACAAACATTCTCACACAGCAGTGAGAAAAACAACTGGTTTCACAGGGTCGGGAACCTATGGTCAAAACTATGGCTGAGTCTCAAATGCGCTTGGGCAAGAGAGAAAAAGGGTTTCAATTAATCGTCAGCGGGAAGGTATCGATCGCACAGCCGCGAGAGAACAAAAGTTAGTCGTTAGTGTGCTCGCTAGGATATCGCATCCTATGCCTACATATCTTCGTCTGGAACGAAGAATCAGAGCAGCTGTAGTTCGGCTACTATCGGGACCACAGCTCAAATCTCGTTTTATTCATCTCTGAAAAATGATTACAATGGGTATACTGAAATAAATCTCCTAGGAAACGCTATCTTATTCTATCCTGAAAAGTCGAATGAAAATAACCCCCTAACAAGTGGGCCTCTAATTCTATCCTAAAAGTCGGAAAAATACTCTCTATGAAAATATCCTAAAAGAAAAATGCTTTAAAAATATTAAACTACTTTTTAATATTTTTTTCTCTTTTTTCTCCTTTTCTATTCTCAACATTTTCTTCATATTTTTCTTTCTCAATATTTCTTTTTTGAATATTTTCTCAAATATATTTCTTTTCTCCCTTTTTTTTTCAAATATTTCAAATATATTTTTCACCATATTTTTCACAATATTTTCTCTTATTTTTTCCTCAACATTTTCTTTATTTCTTCTTTTTTCAAATCAATTCTTTTTTCTATTTTTCTTTTAATATTTTCTTTTCTATTTTTCAAATATCTCTTTTTTCTCACTTTTCTTTTTCTTCTTTTTATGTAACAAGTAAAAAATAAAAAAAAGTAAAAAGAAGAAAATAAAAGGGGCTGGGGTGTATATGGTTATACAGGGGGGAGTTTAACAAAAAAATAAAAAAACAAAAAAAACTGGAGGGCCCAGCCCATTTCTCTTCAACAAAAAAACGCAGGGGGTGTGCTTGTGAAGCCTGGGTGTGTAAGCCAGCATTTGGCCTCATTGGGCCCAAAGCCCAGAATATCCAAAAACATGAGGGAGTGCGTGCCAAAAAAATTGAGCTGGGCCTGGCCCAACCTTCTTCCCTCCTCTCTCCATTCTGAAGAACTGAAAAAAAACCCTAATCTTCTTCTCTAACATCAGCGCCGCCGCCGTCCAATCCTATCTCCTCCGTCTCTCTCTTCTCTCAGCCTCAATAACCACCCTTCGTTCAATCTCTTCACGAACATCCAAATCATTTCCCAATCCCTTCCATCTTTCCAATTCACGAACCTCAAACTTCTGAGAATGACTCAAACAAAACTGGAGATAACGACCTCCATGACGGTTGCGACGGACGCGCTTGATGATCGTCGAATAGAGTTTTGGTAGATGAATATTGAAGATCTGGAGTATCTACGGATGAAACTAGGGAGATCGCATGTTCTTGAAGTTTTGTTTTGCACAAGGAGTTCTTAAAAACTGGATTTCTGGAGGTTTGTTGAAGTTGATGAGGAATGACTTTGGAAATCTCTTGATACACGCGCGATCGGTAATTTTCTCTGAAGATCCTTCTCGTATTGTTGATGTTGACAAAATCTCGTGAATCATCAATGGAGGTCGTTGAGGATCGGTTGAGTGGTGGTTTCCTGTTGATGATTGTTGCGCGTTCTTGAGTGTTGTTGATGATCTGAAGATGTTTATGAACTTTTTCTGGAAATTCGTTGAAGCGTGAAGATGATTGTTGATGGATTCTGGATCTGAGTTCTTGAATGAAGATGAAGGGAGGTTGACGATGAAGATTCATCGTCTCTTGATGATTTTCTGGAGAATCGGTGGTGAACGGCCGGATTCTGGAGTTGTGAAATTTCCGGTGACAGGGAGGTGGTGGATCGGTTGAAGAAAGGGATGAAGATCAAGGAGATGAAGGGAGGTTTCTGGGGATTCTGATCGCCGGTGAGGGTTTGGGGGTGGCCGCCGGCCATGCAGGCCGGCCGGCGATGGCTTTCAGGCGAAGCTCTGTGGGTTTACACGTGGTGGCTCGGTGGAGGGAGTGGCTCTGCATGTGTGCCACGTACGGGCTAGCGTGGCTGAGAGAGAGGAGGTTGTGGTGTACGTGGCGTGCAGTGAACGCAGCGAAGTGGGACCCCTCTCCTCAAACACGTGGCTGCGTCTGGCTTTTATATTGATGATTTTGCTGGAAGGTTCTGGAAAGATCTAGTGAACGCTGGAATAGATTGGAAATTCCTGGACCTTTTTGGATCTTTGCTGAATGAATTGGACTCATTTGATATTTTCTGGACATGATGGGCTTGCGAATTGGATAAGGCCCAACAAAAAAACTCAAAACCTGCAATGTAAAAAAATCAGCCCAATCATCTAAACCTGATTAACCTCAATTAACTACACTAATCTCAATTAATCTAAACTAGTCTAATAATATTCTAATAAAACCTATATTAAAATCTAATAAACCCACTAATTAATAAAATCCTAATAAAACTATATCATTTTCTAAAAAGAACTATTATTTATTTAAATCTAATATTCTGAAAAAAGAATTAAAACTATATTAAAACTATTTAAAAAATCATATCAATATTCTAGAAAATCCTATATTATTCTAAAATGAAAAATGCTTTAAAATATTAAAATTTCTAAAAACTATATTATCTAAAAATATTAAAAATCTATTAAAACCTATTAAATCCTAAAATGAATTTAAAATCTATAAAATGCCAAAAATTGATTTAAAAAAATATCAAAAATCCTATTAAATCCTAAAAAATGATTAAAAAACTATTTTAACCCTAAAAAAAAATCCTATAAAATTCAGAAAAATCAAGATAATTCCCAGAGGGACAAAATGAGCACCGAACGACACAAAAATAATCGGTAAAAATAAACGGGCACCGAAATATCCCAAAAATCGATTCTACTGATTAAAAACACCTGAAACACGAGACGGGAGCTGTGATCCCTGATAAAATCAAAACAAATGAAAAATGCAATGTATGCGATATGCAGATGCGAATGCGGTCATGCGTCGAAACATCGAGCCAAATGCGAGACCCGGTTGGTCAAATTTTGGGGTGCAACAGTATGAAGTAGGGATCTCCTAGAAGTTATCATACATAGGTTTCAACCTAAAGTTCTATCATCACTTCCTTATCAAAGGAAATGAGAGTCCTAGGGGATCATGTCAATGATAAACAGGAACAGATAAAGCATCAGCTTAAACAGTAAATAGTAAACGACTGTAAAATGCATGCAATACAAGTGAGGGAGGAAATGTGTGTGGGGCATCAGCCTCCACAAGCTCGTCTCGACCTCAAGCCAGATATGAATAATTGTAATCATACAGAAGAAATGAAATAAAGATAAAATGCCATCAAGCAAATCACAAACCACATAGGCAAGGGAGCTGGGCTCTACCGAATACCCGCAAGCAAAGCCATACAGTAAAAATACAAGCAGATGGAGCAACTCAACCTCTAGTGCAATCATGCTCCTAGCATAAGTCAGTCTAAATATGAACTTATTCTAATGCATCAAGCAAATCAAACAAGTCACATCAATACAGTTGCACAGAAAGCCAACAGGCAGGAAAGAAAGCAGATCAACAGCTCCCACAACTTCACAGCAAAGCTCCTCTGACATCAGTTCAGTCCCCAGTCTTCAACTGTTCTTCAAGGCTTTCATCTTTGATAGCAAGTATCAACTTGCTTCTTCCAGCTTTCAACACATCAAACACAAGTATCAACTTGTTCTACACCTTCTTCAAGCTTCAGCTCCAAAGTAGACTACACCTTCAAGCTTCAATCCCAATAGCAAATATCAACTTGTTCCTTCAGGCTCTCAATGCATCAAGCACACAAGTATCAACTTGTTTTTCCTCTTCTTCAAGCTTCAGCTCTTTCTTCAATCTCACTTTGATCCTCTTCACAAGTATCAACTTGCTCTTCCTGATCTTCAAGCTTCAGCTCCAATGGCAGTCTTCAAACACAAGGAAATGCAACCTCTAGCATCTTCAATCTTCTAACAAGGAACTCCATTGTTGCAGTTAGAATATGATATCAAATTATTAATTAATTTGAATCGCATCTTTAGTTCACAACCGCTCTTTAATTTATCCGAAGGAAAATGTCAAAAGAGGGAAAACCTAATTTTGCATCGTGAAGACAATGCAGGGAGAGATCTAGGTAAGGGGTTGGTTAAGCTTAGGGAAGGTACTAGCACCCTAAACTTCTGCAGTACTCTACAGGAACCTTTTGTTTGAAATATATTGCTAAGGGATAGAGTGACCTAAAAGAGCTAACGGTTAGTCCTAAGTTTACTCGACAAGACGTCGCATCTTGTGCCTACATATCCTGACAGGAATGGAATCAGAGTAATTGTAGTTCCCCTCGAAAGGGAGGTTAGAAACGTCTTGACTGTGGTCAAGGTTTCATTGGGGAGTAAGCGTTCATAGGGAAGCGCCTACGTGGAGTCTTGAAACTCTTATTTCTACGTTGAAATTGTTAATTGAAATTAGGGTTAAATTAAATATTCCACGGCGGGAAACCCTAAAACAGAGTACGACGATTCTTTGACCTAATGCTAGGGTAAAGGGTATTTTCGTCCACAGCGGGACACCTAGGCGATTAGGGTTTTGAAATGATCAAATGTTAGGGTTATTGACTCGGCGGTCAAACGGCTAGACCTAATCCTTCAGAAGGAATCCTAATGGTAAAAACATGCAAACAGACAAAATATCGTACGACCGAATTAAAATGCGGAAAAATAAAGAAAGTGGTAAAGAAGCATCGCGACGATCACTCGCGTAAATTACAAATCCCAAAAACAAATGCAAAAATAAAAATAATTGCGATCATGGCCTCGCATAAATTACATCCATGAAACAAAAAAATAGTACGAACAAATGAAATATTGAGGAGCTGCAACGAACAAACTAATGAGGGTTAGACGAAAATGAAGCGGCTAAATCAAAAACTTTATTTTTTTGAATTTTATTTAAAGGGAAGAACTAATTTTTGCATTTAAAAGGAGAACTTAATTTGATTTTAATGTTTTTATTTAAAAATTAGTTTTAATTTGATTAAAAAAATGATTTAATTTTAAGGTTTTTGATGAAAAAAAGTTAGTTTTAATTTTTGTAAAATGTTTTAATTTTAATGTTTAAACAATGTTTTAAATTTTAAAGCAAAAAAAAATGTTTTATTTTTTTAAGTTAAAAAATGTTTTTTTAAAATTTATTTTTAAGAATTATTTTTAATTTTAAGTTTTAAATATGAGTCTTAATTTTAAAAACAAGGTTTAATTTTAATTTTATGATTTTAGCTTAAAAATGGTTTGATTTTTTTTTTTTTTTATATTTTAATTAACTTAAGTAAACTAAGTTAATGAGATTAACAATTAGAAATATTTTTATTTTAACAGTTTTCATTAACCTGCATTATGAAAATTATATACCACAGCAATAATAAAATACTAATAACAATATAATAATAACAAAATAAATAAAAAGAATAGGAGGAAGAAAATTGGAAATAAAAGGGGGGTTCGTAGCGGTGGCGGCTCCCTCATTGATGAAGTTTTGAAGCTTTTTCTTTTTCTTTTGCATGGCTATTCTTGCATCTTATTCTTCCTCGCTTCGCCATAATCTTCTCTTTTTCCTATAAAAAAAAAGAATAGCAGAAACCAAATGTGATATTTTAATTTTATGATTTTTTGATGTTTTTATGAATAATATGGAAAAAAGTGAAAAAATAATATTTTTTAAAAAATAATTTAAATAAAATACGAAAATAATAATTAAATAATAAAAAAAAAACTATTTTGTTATTTTTTTTTATAAAAATAGAAAAGTTAGAATAACAAAAAGTGAAGAAGGTGGGATTCAAACTCTCAACCTCTCACACTCACAACTCCTTACACACGGTCTCTTGCCAATTGTGTCATTTTATTCATTCAAAATAAAGTGGCACTAGAAACTATGTAAAGGTAGGACAAATTTGGGGTGCAACAGATGCTCCTATTTAAATAGCTTCACCGGATGATTTGAGCAGCGGAGACTCGAGAAATCGCAGTGAAAGGGATTTAAATACAGATAACCGGAAATTTGGCCCCTAGATGCAGTGATATGTAATGATATGGACAAAATAACACGAACTATAATGCTGACAATGCCATGAATCTAATATGATGCGTATGATGGAATGATGAATGCAAGGATGCAGACGACACGATGTCATAGGGGACAGCGCAGCGAAGAATTGCACTGGGGAAGAAGACACGCGGTGGTAACAAGGTAACATAGGATCCACACGGAGGCAGGACCAAGTAAACGACAGACGCTAGAGTTTTCGGGACATTCCTTGAAGAGATCGAGCGGGATCTTCAGGACTCACCAGAAAACATATAGGGAGAGACAAACATCAGAACATTTCGGAAGAACATCGAAAAGGAGACACATCGTATCTGGAAGAACGTCAGATAGACATGACACGAAATAGTCGATGGGTGCCAAGTAAACTGGACTTTGTCCACAAGGTAAGACGCGGATAAAACACGACCTCGGGGAGAAAAATGCAAATGGGGATAAAACACCCATGCTGCCAAGTAACAAAATTCGTCCACAAGGTAAGACGCGGATAAAACACGACCTCGGGGAGAAAAATGCAAATGGGGATAAAGCACCCATGATGCCAAGTAAATAAATTCGTCCACGAGGTAATACGCGGGTAAAACACGACCTCGGGGAGAAAAATGTAAATGGGGATAAAGCACCCATGATGTCAAGTAAATAAATTCGTCCACAAGGTAAGACGCGGGTAAAACACGACCTCGGGAGAAAAAGCAAATGGGGATAAAACACCCATGATGCCAGGTAAATTGGACTTCGTCCATGAGGTAATACGCGGGTAAAACACGACCTCGGGAGAAGAAGCAAATGGGGATAAAACACCCATGATGCCAGGTAAATTGGACTTTGTCCACGAGGTAATACGCGGGTAGAACACGACCTCGAGAGAAAAAGCAAATGGGGATAAAACACCCATGATATGCACATGTGTATAAATCATGCTATGATAGATGATCAAATGACAATGCAGATGTCGACGACAAGGCTCGAATCTGTTGGTAAGATGACAAGACTGGAAAACTGATTCCTCAACCCGGAGATCACTGCCACTTGCTAAATTGTAATCAGGTTAATGGTCCTCGTAGGAAGGATGGAAAGCCGCTTGGAGATCTTTCAAGTAAACTGCCCCAAATTAAATTGTCCATTACAGATGAACTGATAATTGCTTCAGCTTGTCTGATTCTGAAAATGACTGTTTTATTGTACCCTCGGAAGGTTTGCCCCAGTGTGAGTCTTGGAAAAAAAACCTTTGGATAAACCAAATCTGAGAAGATCTTGTCTTGAACAAATCTTGAACTGATTCTTTGACAGGATGTAAAAGGAACTTGCCCCTGATAAGATCACATGACCAAGTTTCTCATTGTTTAAAAATTCCTTAGAGGAAAGCCAGTTTGCAAACAAAAATATTCATACAAACATGGTAATGCAAAGTTCATGTGACTTTTGAAATCAAAATTATTTTTGAAAAATGAAAAATAAGTCGTTGGTCAGAACACGGTGGTTCAAGACGCTCAAAATTTAAAACAAAAGTGTATTGCCAAAATAAATGATTCACAAAGATCTTTTAGAGTCAGGTTACGCAACCTTGTTGTAGTATACTTTCAAAATAACCTTGCTTCAATTAGGTCTTTTGAGGGTTGTAACGTGGTCTGGTTCATGGTTTATGAAACAAAGGATAAAGGCTCAAAATTTATTTATACCCACCCCATCTACATGATGATCTCCAGTCCTACGCTCAGTTAACTCCTATTATGCATTCAGGTTCCTGTAGGTTAGGAATTGCACTGATGGTAGCAATGATGGTTCAGAAGTCAATGGACCTATGAAAAGCAGCCACTACTTCCTTATGATATTTGGTCATTTTGACATTGAGGATTTTCAGGGTAAAGATTTAAAACTCCTCTTTGTATTATCCCTAAATTTTGCCTGAACTATTTTACAGTCAGCGGGATGCCCCAGTTTTGCCTAAGTCTCCTTCATAGGTCTTGACTTAGCGGGCTTTTTCTTTTGATTTTTTTTTTGAAACATGACTGCCTGGTTTAATGATTACGGTGAACCATCATCGGTGTTTTTGACTTAAAAATAATCTTCAACACTTGTTTGTTGTGTGTGAAGGAAAATTGTAAGTGCGACCTTTATATGTAAAGGTAGGACAAATTTGGGGTGCAACATCCATCCTCTAGCAAGGGAGAAAGATTCATCTGACAAGAGCAAGGTTTGGATAGTGGACAGCAGAGTGAAGACCAAAGGTCACCACTAAGCACTCCATCATCAAGGAAAGGAACCCTCAAAGGTTATACCAACTTGTGAAGAGCCACACATCCTACCAAAGGAGGTATGAGGCCTTTACAAGGGGACCTTACATCATAGGGAGGGATGGAAGTGATCAACACCTTCCATGTTTATGAAAGAAGAGAATCTATCTAGAAGCTCTACTTACAAACCCTAATCTTAACACCTAAACAACACTACACCAAAAGAAGGGAAATCTTCACATCCAAGCTTCTTCAAGCATTCCTTAGCAGCCCACACAAGTCTTCATCACCATCCAAGAGCAAGCAAAGCAAAGCCATAATCTAAGGGAACTAAAGAAGTCATTCTAGTTGAATTAGCAAGTTAGGATCACCTAAAACCTAGTACTAAAGTTAATCCTAACTAAAATACTAAAACCAATTGTAAAATCCTACAAAAATAACTATGGGAACCTAATTCAATCATGAATCTACCATACAAAATCCAGGGGTTGAATCATCCACAAAGTCCTATAAATAAATCCTAAATCACAAGGTACTAAGCTTAAACCCTAAAACTAGAGCACCTAAAGTTTCAACTTAAAACTACTACCTAATTTCATCACAAAAATGTGAGAAAATTAATAGGGGAACATGCATGTCTAAACTAATCACACACAAAAAATTAGCTCAAGAATCATCACCAATTGATCACACAAAATTCAGCAAAACAAGGTATCAACCATTTTGAAATTAATATCAATTAAAATGTAAAAAATGCACATAAAATCACAAATGCATGAATTCCTAATATTTTTATTCAATAAAATTCTAGACTCATTCATGAGTCAGGGGAAAAAAATTGGAATTAATTGAGTTAATTTCCTATTTTTTATGAATTATTCTCTAAACCATATGAAATGATGAAAATAAAAGAAATAATAAGAAAATGATAAAATCAGCGTGGTAAATAGCAAGTATGACTAGTTCAAAATGTGGGTTGGGCCCAGAGTGGGGTGTTGATATCAACTAATGTGAAGGCCCATGAGCCTGAATTCATTCAGCTCACTTCAGTTCAAATTAATCAAAAGAAAAAGTGTACATGCCAAGATTCGAACCCACGCACGTTCAGTTCATTCAGCGAGTAAGTAAAACGGTGAGTTTTGGGAGAGGGGTACGTGGCTCATCAAGGACGCTAGGATTGAGAGATTGAGTCAAGTCTTCAGCATGAATGGAGGGTGAGGATTTCATCTTCCTCAATTTAAACCTGAAACCTGCGCGCGAACCAGACGTCGCCGGTGGCTTTTCCGGCCACCCCTGCATAACCCTAACTTCATCTATAGCCAACCATTCGCCACGATTCCTGAATGAATCTTGCTTAAAATTTCACCAGCAATTCGACCATACCATTAATTCATCCTCAAAATGCCTGAATCTTGAGATATCAATCTCAACCGAAAAAGGTGTTCCACATAAATTGTCTCTAATCATGCAATTGATCATCCTAAATCCATCTATATCAATTGGGGAACCTAACCACATGCCTCTAGTTCACTGAAAACACATAGTTAGAGAGAAATTTCAAGATATTAAAACCTGTGTTGGAGCTTGTAACAGATGCACTTGTCCTTCAATTCAATCTTCAAGATGATGCAGATTCACTCTAAATCACCTCCTGAAGCTAATGCAACCTTCACTTTTCTTTGATTTTGCCTTGAAATCAGAAACCGATTCCAATTTCCAATGGTGGAACTTCAATCTCACTCTCTGCTTCAGGGCTCAATCTTCTCCAAAAAAATGGCTGAACACACTCAACCACTTATATAGAACTCATTAGAATCATCTAGAGAGATCTGTAAGCTTCCAAATGAGAAATTGGATTTTCAAATTCTCACCAAAATGTCATCCATGGAACTCACGATTTTAGCTTTGTTCTGGCCTGAACTTGCTTGCATTCAACTTCTCATGAGATATTGAATTAGTTTGTTAAGTTCACTTCCTTGTTTGCAAGCCAAAGGTTCATGTTGATTATGTTGCTTCATCATGAAGAAATGAAACGGAAGTGCATGAATTTGATCTCAAATCAAAATTCTAACATTGCCATTGTTTCTAAATGATTTTTACAATCAAAATGACCTATTATTTTGCTTCATTTGGACACAAAATGATTTATTTCAATTTTTGGTCATTTAATCCCTTTAATTCTTCCTTTTTTCAAAACTCCTTGAACCACATCTCTCCTTGAGCCATCTCAATGCCTCCTTGATGCATGGACAAGGTTAAAACCCCATTTTGAGCAACTTTCAAGTTGAACAAAATTTCATTTGAGGCCTCTAAGTTGGTGAAAATGACCTATGATCACAAATGACCTGTAATCACAAATACCCAAAATACCCTTGACTTGTCAAAGCCATAACTTGAGTTCTACAAATCCTATCAAGGACTTCTAGTACTCTATGGAAAGCTAAGAGGATAAGGAACAACATTCATGTTGACCAAAAGTTCATAGGAATCATCCTTCTAGGGAAAAAGTTTCATGCAAGTTGGGTAACTTTCAAGCTCCAAATTCACATTCCTCAGATGACTTGTAACTTGCCAAAACCATAACTTGAGTTCTACAAATCCTATCAAGGACTTCTAGCAATCAAATTAAATCTAAGCTCATGCTCTAAAACAATCATGCTGGGGTCAAGATGAGATGAAAATCACATTTTAAGTTAAATTGCTTTGAAGATAGGGGTCAAACTAGGGGATTTTACACTGTCAAGCCTTAGAAACCCTAGCTTGAAACTTCTCAAACTCTTCCATCATGATGAGTTACCCTTGTAATCATACTTTTATCATCTCAATGTATCAATCCATGATCACATGGCTCTTGGATTAGGTCCCAACCTTCTTCAAATCATCAGTTGACTTAGGGTTGACCCAGTTAAACCCTAATTGCACCACTCATGGCTGAGGCTTCTTATCCTTGCACAATGACCTGTCTAGGCCTTAAAATGATCTTCAAAACTTCTCATGAGCTCTCTCAAGACCTCAAGTCTAACTTCATGGCTTCAGAGTCATCTGATGGTTTTCCACAACTTTCAAGTTAGGAGACACACCCTCTTGGCATCAATCATTCTCTCTGAGGATCTTTTAACTTCTCTGACAAGGATATCAACCCTTGAACACCTGAATAAGCCTCCTTAGCTAGCTTCAAAGTCTTGTGTAGATCTTGATTGGTAATCATACCTCTTGATCTCCTGCATACATGTCAATGAAATACAAATGATAATGCTAATGTGAATGAAATGAAACACAAGCTAGGTAAAGAAAAGTTGGGAAAATTTTGGGGTGCAACAGCTTTACATGGGATTATGGTGCAATGTATGGTTTGAGCCGGAGTGTAGTAGAACACCAACTACCAATCCAGCCAGGAAAAAGGCCAGTAAAACAACATCCGCGATGATTCGCTCCAAAAATCAGTCTAAAGATCAAGCAGGAGATTGAGAGACTACTCAAAATTTGTTTCATCAGAACTACAAGGTACGTCGAATGGATAGTGAACATGGTTCCTGTTATCAAGAAAAATGGGACTTTGTGAGTCTGTATATATTTCATGGACCTTAACAACGCTACCCCCAAAGATGAGTATTCAATTCCTGTAGCAGAAATGCTGATTGATTTGGCTGCAGGTTTTGAATATTTGAGTATGCTCGATAGGTACTCCGGTTATAATCAAATTCTCATAGCCGAAGATGATGTTCCCAAAACGGTGTTCTGGTGCCCTGGGGCCTTAGGAACATACGAATGGGTTGTAATGCCATTTGGTTTAAAAAACCTCGGAGCAACTTAGCAAAGAGCCATGAATGCTATATTTCATGCTTTCATTGAGAGGTTTATACAGGGGTACATTGATGACATTGTCATAAAATCCTCATCAGAGGATGATTACTTGGACTACCTTCTACGCTCATTTGAAAGAATGAGAAAATATGGATTAAAAATGAATCCACTAAACTGTGCTTTTGTGTACATGCAGAAGACTTCCTGGGATTCGTGGTCCACAAAAAAGGCATCGAGATCAATCAAAATAAGACCAAGGCAATTTTGGATCTCAAGTCTCCCTCGACGAAGAAACAACTTCAGTCTTTGTTGGGGAAGATAAACTTCTTGAAAAGGTTTATATCAAATATAAGTGGCAAGACGAAGGTGTTCTCGCCATTACTCAAAGTCAAAAAGGAAAGTGATTTTCACTGGGGACAGGAGTAGCAGGAGGCTTTCGACACCATTAAAGAGTACCTCATAAGGCCTCCCATTTTATTGCCACCTAGTATAAATAAGAGCATGAAGTTGTACTTTGTTACGTCAGACGCAACCATAGGAAGCATGTTAGCATAAAAGGATGATTGTGGTGTCGAAAGACCCATTTATTACCTTAGTCAAATGTTAATAGATGCTGAAACTAGGTACACTATGATTGGGAAGTTGTGCCTATGGTTGTACTTTTCATGTATGAAGTTAAAACAATATAGTAAATAAGTTGAGGTTTACGTTTCGTAGCATTTTGATATTATTAAGCATATGTTGTCTAAACCCATTCTGCATAGTCGAATTGGGAAATGGGCATTAGCGTTTAACTGAATTCTCATTGATGTATGTCCCTTTAAGGGCAATGAAAGGTCAAATAGTGGCAGACTTTATTCTCGACCATGCAGTGGTCGAATTGTCGCTGTTGATGGTCGACATTAATCCTTGGAAGTTATACTTCGACGGGTCAAGTCATAAGAATGGAACAGGTATTGGGATCTTAATAATATCCCTGCACGACATTCCTACTAAATTCAAGTATAGGGTCGACGGAAAATGTTCCAATAATGAGGCAGAATATGAAGCCTTAATCACTGGCCTCAAAATTCTTAGAGATCTAGGTGCCAAGAGAGCTGACATAAGAGGCAACTCTGAACTGGTGATTAAACTGACCACGAGAGAATATAAATGTGTCAAAGAACATATTGTGGTATACTTCACGATGGCGAAGCGACTTTTGGAACGCTTCGAAGTTTTCAGCATTACACACGTACCCAGGATAAAAAATCAAGAGGAATAATATTTAGCACAAATCGCCTCTGGGTACAAAGTATCGGAAGGAAAGCTGAGAGAATTCATTGAAATTAGGGAAAAGGTGGTGTCGAATGTGCTACCATCATCAGGCTTATCAAAAGCTGGAGGGACAAGCGTTTTGACAGAAAGCTTAATTTAAAGTTTAGGAAACTGTGAAATCTTCACTGTCAGCAATCTATCACTGTCAGATTGGAGAAGACCAATCATCAAGTATCTGGAAAATCCGGTAGGGAGTGTTGATAGGAAGATTAAGTACAAAGCTTTAAGTTACGTCCTAATGGGGAATGAGTTGCTGAAAAAGACGCCATAAGGGGTGTTGCTTAAATGTCTGGGAGACACAAATGCATACCTAGCAATTTCGGAAGTCCATAATGGGATGTGTGGGGCTCACCGAGCTGGCCATAAGATGAAATGGTTGTTGTTCCGATAAGGTGTATATTGGTCAAGCATGCTCAAGGATTGCATGGACTTTGCAAAGGGGTGCCAGGATTGTCAAAGACATGTGAATGTTCAGCACATACCAGCCAGCAAATTACATACAATCGTCAAGCCATGGCCCTTTCGTGGATGGGCGTTGAATATCATAGGTGAAATTCGACCAGCCTCGTCGAAGTAGCAAAGATTCATCCTTGTGGGTTTAGATTATTTCAAAAAGTGGATAAAGTATGTACCTCTGGTAAAAGTATACCAGGAAACCGTGATCAAATTTATCTAGAATCATGTTTTGTATAGATTTGGGATCCCTAAAACCATCACTACGGGCCAAGGTTCCGTATTTGTTGGCCAGAAGATGCAAGAATTTGCAACAGAAACAAGTTTTAAGTTGATCACTTCAACACCGTATTATGCTCAGGCAAATGGTCAAGTCGAAGCCGCCAACAAGGTAGTAATTGGACTCTTCAAGAAACATGTTGCTAAGAAACCCAAGAATTGGCACAAAACGTTAGATCAGATTTTATGGGCTTGTCGAACATCCCCTAAGGAGGCGACCAATTCGACTCTATTTCGTCTGACATCGGTCATGACGCTATTTTGCCAACAGATATTTGTTTACAATCAATTAGGGTGCAACTTCATCATGACATCCCGTCGGAGCAATATTGGAGCATGATGCTAGATAAAATCGTGGACTTGGGCGAAGAAAGGATGGCAACGCTAGATAGGCTATTACACCAAAAGGCACAAGTGGCGAAAGCATATAATCAAAAGGTAAAAAAGACGATCTTTGCAGTAAATGATTATGTGTGGAAGGCAGTGTTGCCTGTGGATCGAACATTAGAAAAATGGTCACCAAATTGGGAGGGACCATTCCAAGTAATCTAAGTGTTTAGTAACAATGCATACAAGATCCAAGAGATATGTATGGATCAACGAATCATAAGAGTAAATGGGAAATATTTGAAAAAATAAAAGCCTATGTTACAGGAGGTTCAAATCCAAAAATAACTTTTCATTAATAAATTGGCCCACGTGGGTAGAAGGCCAAGACAGTTTACAAAAAGCTCCAGAGCGGAGTTACAACAGTTCGTCTAAATATCAAATACAACTATGCTGGGAATTTTGAGTTAAAGTCTTCGAAAAGGTTATTTTCATAAGCCACTTTACTTTCAAGGAGAAACTTATTCTGCCACATCTTGTCAATAGTACCTTTCAGCGCAAGGGTTGTTTCGACATGAGCAATCCCCTGAGACACTTCTTGGTCGATGACCTCTTGAGCAGGCAGATGTTCATCAGAGTCCAAGGAGGCTTTCTGCTTTTCGACTTCAGCAATCTTTCTTGCAAGCTCAGACATCTGGGCCTCATAGTTAGATATCTGCTGATCGAAGATACGACGCTTGTCGGAACGCTCTTTCTTTTTAGTTTCAAAGTCCTCAAGTTTCTTCTCACAAAGGGAGCTAAGATACCACTCTCATTTCATCTCATTGATCTTCACCCTAATTTAAGCATCAACCTGTTTACAAACTGAGAGGTCCTTTGCTAGTTAGGTGAAGAAATCCTCAAATTCAATGAAATATTTGGCCATGGAAGCAGGCACTATAAACTGGGAAAGTTCGTCCAGTATTTTGAAGACATCACAGGCTACAACTGACTCCTCCACGACGGCATCCAGAAACTCATACTCGAAGAGGTAGGTCCTCAGTTGTTGGATTTTGAGGGAAAAAGAATTATCCATTTATGGGTCAAGAGGGGTTGTCGAACCAGTAGGGGTTGCGTCTACAGACGACTTACGAAGCTTAAGTAGGGCCTTCAAATTATCTGTTGGGTTTGTTTGCTTCATAGCCAAAATCTCCTCCGGAGTAAGCGTCCTTTCGATAGAGGGGCCACCTTTAGCAGAACCTATGGGATTCGGAGTACCCTTGGCAGCAGTTGGGATAATCAAGGGGTTTTCCTTGCCGCTGGTGGCTGCATCATCCTTACTAGCCTCATTGTTGGCTTTATCAATGGAAGGCATCTTCGCTGCAGGGTCTTCTTCTGTCGACGCCCCTTGGAATTCGTCGACCTTTAGAGGGCTAAAAAGGGGCGTCGCCTCAGGTGGATTGCTAGCGGTAGCCGTGGCATTAGCAACATTTACAGCAACGGTTGAGTCAACCATGATATCCTGCATAAGGAAGTTTAAGTAAGAAAAAACCCAGGTAATATGTGTACGGAAAGGACAAAGAAGATAAATACCTCAGCAGGATGTTTTGGAGGAGGGATTTCAATGCGCTAAACTGAAAAACTTCAGCCAGATTATCAAGAACAACAAGTTTCACGGTCGAAGTGACCGCTTTGGAGGGTGTCTTTTTCGTAGGAACTTTTTTCTTCTTGGCCATTGGGGTAGCAGGAGGAAATTTTGATGTTTCAGAAGGAAAGACCCAATATTGGGTGCTTTCATCTAACGCGCCACCTTTAGGAGTCGACGCCTTTTTAAGAACCTAACAAACAACATGGTAAGTGGACGGTAGAAGACAAGTGTAAAGAATCACCAAAAACGTGTGGTACTTGGGGATTCAAGACTTTCTATTTCTTTGTCAGCCTGGTCAAGGTCGGTGCAACAGCTGGTTCCCTTTTTCGACCTTGGGGAATAAGCACAAATGATTAGCTATTGGAAATTAATAAAATGCAGAAGAAGAGCAAAGAAGGTACCTTATTTAAGGTGTCCTCTGTAGCACCAGCTCCTTGGGGATTCTCGACAGCTACAACAACCATCGAAGCAGGGACTTTACCGACAAGGGCAGCAAAGGCATCGACAATATTCTCCAAGAAAAAGTCACGTTTGAAACATTGGTTTTGGTACTCTCACCATCATACACTAAAACCCTCTGTTATAAAGAAGGATGGTTGAAAGGGAAAAACAGGTAACTCCAAGTGTTGAGTGGACCTAGCAAACTTGAGGTAGTTCTTGTGGCCTATCAGGTTTAGCTGTCGACCAGCCCACATAATGTCAGAGGAGTGTCACACAAAGAACTTTGGCAGCAGTTGGCTCAAACCAAATTGTCGGGCCACCAAGTTGGATCGGTAATTCATAAACCTATAACTTGTGTTCCTCATCTCAATTCGAAACGATAAACTGGTAGGAGTTAGAAATGTAACAACCCAATTTTCAGTAATTACTTATTTATGTTAATTAATTGATTTATTAAAATTATTGGATGATTATTTAAATGATTTGGTAGATAATTGGAAAGAAAAGAAATAGAGGAGAAAGGGATATAAGAGAAAGTGGAAAGAAAAGAATAGAAAAACATAAGAGGAAAAGAAGAGAAAGAAAGAAGGAAGAAGAGATAAGAGGAGAAAATAGAGGAAAAACTTGGAATCATCAGAACGGCTTCTAGCTTCCGATTAATCAAGGTAAGGGTGTGAAATGTTGTTATCTTACCAATGTATATGATTATGTATGTGTGTGTTTGGATTTTTTAGAGATTTCCCATCTTCTTCCATTCTAGGGCAGAAGCGGATTTAATCGATAGAGTCGAGGTTTTAACGGTTGGAATTCGGAATAAGTGGTGTAGATTAGTCGAGGATGGTTAGATTAAGAGTATTGGAACTCGTTGGAATTGAATCGGGTGATTTTGGGAGTTTTGGAGAGTTTTGGACAGTGAGGGTTTTTGAGTTCGTAGACATTAGCTAGCACCTTCTCTAGGCGAACAGGTCGCGAGTGTTCGCTAGCAACTCTCTAGGCAGCGAACGAAGTCAGTAGCTTCTGTTTGCCTTCGCGAGCTTGTTCGCTAGGCGAACAGGTAGCGAGTATTCGCTAGGGACTCGCTAGGCGAGCAAGCCAGCGAGCGTGACAGCATTGTTATTTCTTTGTGATTCCATCCAATGTTGATTGTTTGGTTTAATTGTGTTCAATCTTGATCTGAAATGAGTAATTGTGTGCTGTGATATATATGTTGCGGGTAGCCGTATGGCGTGAATCCTAAATTGTGCAATATTGTGAAATGTATTGTTTAAATTGATTGAAAATGTGGTGATGGTATTGAATTGTGAATGCATATTGATTGTATGCAATATTGTGAATAATGCATGAGAACATATTATGAATATGTGTGCATTGATTGAATATGTGGTGATGGTATTGAATTGTGAATGCATATTGATTGTATGCAATATTGTGAATAATGCCTGAGAACATATTGTGAATATATGTGCATTGATTGAAAATCTTGTGATGGTATTGAATTGTGAATGCATATTGATTGTATGCAATATTGTGAATAATGCATGAGAACATATTGTGAATATGTGTGTATTGCTTGATAAATGTGATGATGTTGAGAGCATGAATACTTTGATGAGATGGAGGAGTGTGCAATCATGATATAATTCTTGTGTGATGAATTATTTGACTATGCATGAGATTAAGATGCGAGAACGGTCTTAAGTGCATATGGTTGTTGATTGCATACGCGTCGTTTAGTCAATAGGCAATGCTTGCTAGTTTCGTGGAGACTAGTGACTTGTCCCAAGCCTAGAAGAGTGGGTTTGAAAGCTTAGAGGACGGGCTTTTGTTGTTATCGGTCTAGAAGAGTGGACCCGATTTAAGTGTAAAAACCGGAAAATGATAACAAATGTTGGTACCACATGGCATTGAGTTGCATTGAGTTACATGGTATATATCATTGTTATATGGAAGTATGCATGTGTATGAATTGTTGGAATGATAATTGTGATTGGATGAATAAACATAATTGTAGATGTTTATGTGGAATAATGTGAATTGTGGATATATGCATGATAAAGATGCTTGGTGTTATAGATATGTATGTGTATATGTATACTACATGATGAATTATGGTGAAGAAACATGAATGTGTATGTTTGCGTGTAATGATGTAAATTGTGCATATGTACATTACGATGTATATGAGTGAATTATGATAAAATATGGTGAGATCGTAATGTATGCATATTTTTATGTTAATGTACATATATGATTGTTGTATGAAGTTATGCATATGTGTATGTATATGACTTGTGTAATTTGGAATGATGAATATGTGCGTGAATAGTTGGATTGATAATTTTGGATGTAAGCATGATGAAATATGCTTGAGGATTATCCATATCGGTTTATATAAACATTGTGAGAAGCATGATTATTTATTATAAGTGTTAATGAGCATGACAGGTGGTTTTGATGTTTTGAAAAGCTATGTGTGACGCCCTTTTGTGAATGCATGAAAATTTACTCTGATTATTCGTATATTTTCCATGGGGTTTTGAAGGGTGTTACATTAGTGGTATCAGAGCAGGTCAGTTCATCCGGCCAAGTTGTCTAATTTTGTTTGTTCCCTTGTATGCGACATGTATGTGTAAACACTGTCGATACGTGTTTGTTGCCTAACCTTTGTTTGCAGAAGTGGGAATGATCCAAGTGGGGGAGAAGCCGGTGCTTCACCAGGATGCTGCAAGCGTGGAGTTGTAGCACAGTGTGTGGTTAAACGCTCTTATAGTTTGGTAAAGATGGTTTATTCCCCATTATGATTGTCGACTGTCTATTAACAAATTGAGGAACTTATCACCCTTAATCTCTTGTTGATAGTAGTTGGAATTGTGCTGGATGGCGTGAGCAGTGAATTGTTTGGAGTTAAATCCAATGCTTAAGAGTTGTTTCGATGAGTCGACATAAGACAGTGTTGAGATGTTTAATTTTGATGGGAATTTTGAGTGTTAATGAAAGTGGGAAGTTGGCGGTTTGCCGATTAATTATGGTTGTCTGGAAGTTATCCTGACAAGATGGTGATACACAACCAGGACGTGAAGTGGAGTTGGGATTGACTTAGTTACGGAAACTAATCCGATATTGAAAGCTCCATATTATATGTCTATTTTGATGGTCAAGGAATTAAAACTGATTGAGTAATTTTTGAGACTTGTGTCTGGTGTGTGTGCTACGACAACAGATTGTGAAGTCGAGTATGTAAAGGGTGGATGGTGACTTCTGGTGATTATTAAAGTAGGAGGTGGAATACAATATTAGTATAATTAGACCTTTAAACATTTTAAGAGTTGGAGAAGTGTTGAATGGCCTTCTAAGTGTGAAGAGGTTGTTTTCGTATTGTTGTTGTAGCGGGAGAACCATAACTCGGAATGACGCCAGATTAGAAGTGTTGGAAGCTATTATAATGCTCTATGTGATGGCGAAGTAGTGACATGGAATTAAGTTATTTATTGATGGGATACGTTTGGATGTTGTAGTGAGTGTGGAAAGTGCGGTTTGTGTTTCCGCCATAACTCACAAATTGAGTGAGTCAATGGTTGTGTACCCAATGATGGTTGGATATATTCGAAGAGTATAAAGGATCATGTTGAACATCGGGGACTTGATTTATCAGTGTTGGAGAAGAAGCAGTGATATGCCGCTGTGAATAAATTCAAAGAGTTTTGGGAGAGCTGTCAGCAGCTCGTGTGTTGATTTTTGCCGAATCCGATAGAACTGTTCGTTGTGTTTTGTCATGCTTTGTTGATATGAGTTTGGTTGTTAAGAGACTTCTTATGGAGTTAAGCTTAGTGTGTTGGACTTTACTAGTGGTATTCTTGATGAAATTCGATAAGGTCACAACTCTAGTTTGAGTTGGTAGAATGGTTGAATTTGATGAATTAAAGTCGAAGAATAAACGTTAGAGACCATTGGGTCCGATGCAACCGTTGAATATTCCAAAGTGGAGATCAGATAGTATTCCCATGGATTTTGTGTTGGGTTTTCTGAAGAATTTGAGGGATATGATTTTAATTGGGTGATTTTGGATAGAATGACTAGATTGGCTCTTTTCCTACCAAGGAAGATTAATAATTCTATGTTGAAGCTAGTTGAGATGTATATCGATGAAGTGATGAAGTTGTATGAGATATCGTCGAATATTGTGTCAGATGGGAATCTGAGTCTTCTTCGAGATTTTGGGAGAGTTTGCAGACACTTCGAGTACCGTGTTGAAGTTGAACTCTGCCTATCATCCGTGGACGGATGGACGGACAGAGAGAACTATCCAGTCTTTAGAGGATTTGCGGGGAGCTTGTGTGTTGGATCAAGGTGGATCGTGGGATAGTTAATTATCATTGATTGAATTACCTATAATAACCGCTATCATTCTAGTATCGGAATGACATCGTATGAAGATGTGTATGGTAAGAGGTGTAGGACTCCTTTGTATTGATATGATTCAGGCGAGAGTGATCATATTTGAGAAATGTGTAAGAGACGACTGAAAAGATCAGGAAGATCCAAGAAAAGACGTGTTTTGAGAGTTATAGTGGTGACGGGTGTTGGTCGAGCTTTGAAGTCTCGGAAGCACACATCGTGTTTTGCTGATTTGTATCAGAGTGGCACAGCGGAAGCGTGGGAGAAGTAGCATGTTAGATTACTTTAACGCTGTCGCTTGTGAATTTACATGATGTGGTATGTACCTAAGTTGAGGAAGTGCAAGTGCATTCATTCAAATAGATGGTGTACGAGTGAGAAAGGATTTGACTGTTGAGGCATTGCTAGTTCAGGTTGATGAACGAGAAGCAACTTCAAAGTAAAGGGATTCCTTTGGTGGAGGTAGTTTGGGAGAAAGTTAGATTTGGGAGATTGGGATGCGAGAGTCGTATCTAGAGTTGTTTGAATCAGGTAACATTTTCAAGGACGAAAATTCCTAAAGTGGGGCAGGGTTGTAACAGCCTAATTTTCAGTAATTACTTATTTATGTTAATTAATTGATTTATTGAAATTATTGGATGATTATTTAAATGATTTGGTAGATAATTGGAAAGAAAAGAAATAGAGGAGAAAGGGATATAAGAGAAAGTGGAAAGAAAAGAATAGAAAAACATAAGAGGAAAAGAAGAGAAAGAAGGAAGAAGAGAGAAGAGGAGAAAATAGAGGAAAAGCTTGGAATCATTAGAATGACTTCTAGCTTCCGATTAATCGAGGTAAGGGTGTGAAATGTTGTTATCTTACCAATGTATATGATTATGTATGTGTGTGTTTGGATTTGTTAGAGATTTCCCATCTTCTTCCATTCTAGGGCAGAAACATATTTAATCGATAGAGTCGAGGTTTTAACGGTTGAATCCGGAATAAGTGGTGTAGATTAGTCGAGGATGGTTAGATTAAGAGTATTAGAACTCGTTCGAATTGAATCGGGTGATTTTGGGAGTTTTGGACAGTGAGGGTTTTTGAGTTCGCAAACGTTCGCTAGCACCTTCGCTAGGCGAATAAGTCGCGAGTGTTCTCTAGCAACTCGCTAGGCGAGCAGGTTAGCGAGTGGTCCTAGACTTGGGCAGAATGTATTTGATTTGGTTCGCTGGTAGCGAGTGAGGTAGCGAAGGATTCGCTAGGGCCTAGCTGCAGTGAGTAGGCAGCGAACGAAGTCAGTAGCTTCTGTTTGTCTTCGCGAGCTTGTTCGCTAGGCGAACAGGTAGCGAGTATTCGCTAGGGACTCGCTAGGCAAGTCAGCCAGCGAGCGTGACAACGTTCTTATTTCTTTGTGATTCCATCCAATGTTGATTGTTTGGTTTGTTTGTGTTCAATCTTGATCTGAAATGAGTAATTTGTGTGTTGTGATATATATGTTGCGGGTAGCCGTATGGCGTGAATGCTAGATTGTGCTATATTATGAAATGTGTCCTTTTGCATAGATGATGTATTGTTTAAATTGATTGAAAATGTGGTGATGGTATTGAATTGTGAATGCATATTGATTGTATGCAATATTGTGAAAAATGCATGAGAACACATTGTGAATATGTGTGCATTGATTGAAAATGTGGTGATGGTATTGAATTGTGAATGCGTATTGATTGTATGCAATATTGTGAATAATGCATGAGAACATATTGTGAATATGTGTGCATTGATTGAAAATGTGGTGATGGTATTGAATTGTGAATGCATATTGATTGTATGCAATATTGTGAATAATGCATGAGAACATATTGTGAATATGTGTACATTGCTTGATAAATGTGATGATGTTGAAAGCATGAATACTTTGATATGATGGGTGAGTGTGCAATCATGATATAATTCTTGTGTGATGAATTATTTGACTATGCATGAGATTAAGATGCAAGAACGGTCTTAAGTGCATATGGTTGTTGATTGCATACACATCATTTAGTCAAGAGGCAATGCTTGCTAGTTTCGTGGAGACTAGTGACTTGTCCCAAGCCTAGAAGAGTGGGTTTGAAAGCTTAGAGGACGGGCTTTTGTTGTTATCGGTCTAGAAGAGTGGACCCGGTTTAAGTGTAAAAACCGAAAAATGATAACAAATGTTGGTACCACATGGCATTGAGTTGCATTGAGTTACATGGTATATATCATTGTTATATGGAAGTATACATGTGTATGAATTGTTGGAATGATAATTGTGATTGGATGAATAAACATAATTGTAGATGTTTATGTGGAATGATGTGAATTGTGGATATATGCATGATAAAGATGCTTGGTGTTATAGATATGTATGTGTATATGTATACTACATGATGAATTATGGTGAAGGAACATGAATGTATATGTTTGCGTGTAATGATGTAAATTGTGCATATGTACATTACGATGTATATGAGTGAATTATGATAAAATGTGGTGAGATCGTAATGTATGCATATTTTTATGTTAATGTACATATATGATTGTTGTATGAAGTTATGCATATGTGTATGTATATGACTTGTGTAATTTGGAATGATGAATATGTGCGTGAATAGTTGGATTGATAATTTTGGATGTAGGCATGATGAAATATGCTTGAGGATTATCCATATCGGTTTATATAAACATTGTGAGAAGCATGATTATTTATTATAAGTGTTAATGAGCATGACAGGTGGTTTTGATGTTTTGAAAAGCTATGTGTGACGCCCTTTTGTGAATGCATGAAAATTTACTCTGATTATTCGTATATTTTCCGTATGGTTTAGACGGGTGTTACAAGAAACATCCTCCATATGGAATTCGAAACTACTTTCGTTTTTAAGGAAGCACCAGGGAATGGATTTTTAAACCACGATGGACCAAACCGTCGATGCACAAAGGGAGCCATGCCAGGAACGAAGGAAGTTTCTTCTGCAAACATGGTGAGATATTTCATAAAGAGGGTCTTGTTAGGAGTTTCCTGTATTGTCATCAAGACGAGTCGAAGACCTACTATAGGACGTTCTTCATTCAGACGCTGCATTATTGCAGACACAGGATAACCCAGCTAGTGGTCGAATGTAGCGTTGAGCCAATGCTGTAACAACCACATAGGCCCTGAAACGTTCAAGGCTTTGGTGGTATCGTGAAGGAGTTTTATTCTTAAGGCCGATAGACCAAGAGAATGATAGAGAGAGGATAGTAGAAGCTTACCCAAAGATACTATCGCACCTCGAAAATTCATTCGAACATACGACCCTCGCGCTAAAGGCGTGGAATTTGGTTCGGCAGAGTCGCCACTAAAATTTATTTATCCGAAGAGACGGGAAAGGAAAATATCGAGAAAACCCTTTAAAACAAAAGGACAGGAACACGGTTGTCACAACCAATGTTCCGGTTTCGGGAGTCGGTTACACAAGGGGAAGGTATTAGCACCCCTCATGTTCGTTGTACTCAACGGGAACCTCTTAGTATAATTTGTAATGGGTGTTATCTAAGATTGCTTGTTTTCTTCTCAATGATAAATGTGAAACAATACAATAACAAGATAATGATGCCAGGGAGGAAAGGGATGGTTATAGGATAGGGTGCTTGGAAAGGATTGGGGACCTTGTGCCTACGTATGCTCATTCGGACGAGAATGAGAAATCAGAGCTTTCGTAGTTTGACTACGGGAAAGGTTAAGGGGAAAACAGAAGATGGATAGAAGGTAGCTCATTAAGATCATCGTAATCTTGTGCCTACATATCTTACATTCAGAAGAGAATGAAGAATCAGAGCATCCGTAATTCATGGAGATGACCACAAAAATATGAAGGGTTGAATTGAGTTTGAAGTTTGAGTTGGGAATGAAAGATTGAATGACAAACAACCCAATGGGCGTGCCTCAGGAGCTATCACTCAAGAATCCAAGGAATGAGAGGTTCCAAGAACTCAGTTCTTTCGGAAGTTGACTGAATAGGGTTGGAGAACGGGTTAAACATTTTTTAATTCGAAAGATTGAATGAATAACAACTCAAGGGGCGTGCCTCGAGAGCTATTCATTCGAAGATCCAAGGAATTCTAGACTCCAAGAGTATCCTTCTTTCGTAAGTTTGATTACGAAAAATGTTTGAATAAGAATTAGGTGTTTTAAGACGAAAGGGTGAATGAACGACAACCCAAAGCATGCGCCTCAAGAGACATTCATTCGAAGATTCAAGGAATGCTAGACTCTAAGAATCTTCTTCTTTTGTTAATTTGATTAGGAAAAATAGTTTGAAAACGGTTAGATCGAATTGGTTGCGAAAAGAGGTGGACTGCAAGGCCAAAGGCACTCGACTTACAACATGGTTTAAAACACCACTTGATGATGGATCAAGGGTTTGATTTCATTTGCGTGCAAAGACGTGTTGGAAATAAGGTTGATTTGAAAATGGCTCGACGACGGGTCAATGATTTGATTGAAAATGGAATCGGCTTGACGACGAATCAAGGGTTAAGTTGTGAGAAACGATAATAGCCCCTAAGGGTGCTCCTAATAACGAAACCACGATGAAATATGAGAGCGTGTGTGATAGGTTAATGGCGAATGTGGATGAGCACTCGAATCACAAGGGGTGTTTGAAAATGGCTCGATAACAAATCAAGAATTAGTTTGTAAACGGTTTATTCTACGCTAGTCCCTATGGGTGCTCCTAGAAGATAAACCATAATTAAAGAAATACGAATGTGTATATCAGAATGGGAGAGGGATACATGTAAGTTACATGGGATTGCACGACATAAAAGGTTTCGTTGTAAGGTAGCCCAAGAGAAAGTCGTATGTGTGCGAAGTGTCCTAAACTATGCCTTGAGGAAGAATTAGATGAAATCTCCAAGCTACGTTTTCTGACAAAGTCTAATAATCCGTTGCTCGGATGTGTGAGTAGTAATACGCCTAAGAGGGGGGGGGGTGAATTAGGTTCTTTGAAATTTTATGGTTTTAAGAGGACTATGTTACTTTCTTTTTAATGAAGTGAAGATATGAAAGCTTGTAAAGGCAGAAAGTAAAAGAGACACAGAGAGTTATAGTGGTTCCCCTCACACCTCGAGGGTAGTCCACTCCCCTTTCAACACAAAAGAGATTTCACTATAGTTAGGATCAATTGTACAATTTGCTCTAACCTATAGGAGATCAAAGGTTCTTAAAACACCTTTAAGATCTAAACACTAAGTGCAATGAGAATAATCCTCTCCAATGCACACACTTGCTTTCAACAATCCTGAACATCAAGGGGAAAATAAAATACAATTCTGAGTTTGTAAGATTTGTAACAATGTATAATTGGTAATCAATGCTGAGATTGAATCTTCTCTTTCAATGGAATTTCCACAAGTATATAAGACTTATTGCTCAAGAATTTTCTTTTCAAAAGATATGAAATTTGGTGCAGAAAATTCTTTGTGAAAATTGTTTAAAGAAAAAGTTCAAGAATCTTGATTGAAAGAGATTGTAAAGAATTGATGTAAAAGTTGGTTGTTTGAATTTTGAAAAGCTAGGTATTTATATCACATAAAAATCACTTAATGAAATCATGCAAATCTTCAGAAAAATTGATGAACAGTTGTTATTGTTGCACCCTCAAATTTGCTCAACCTTATTCACTTGGCTTATGTTTCAATTGCATTGTCATTTGCATAAAGAGTCATGTACATAGGTTACTCATCTGCATAGCATAAGCATAGCAAGTCATTCAACAGGGAACCAATCATTATTCTCATCTCTAGAGGCCTATCAAGAGGTTATTATTCAAATTCAACCTCATTCAAGTCATCAGAAAAGAATTTGAAAGGTGGAGGGGTCATTAGATCAAGCATTGAGTATATCTCCTAACTGAGGGTGTCTGGGGATCATCAAGGAAAGTATGAGCTATGAATTGAAGGCATGGGGAGCATCTAGACATCTTGGAGGATTTAGAAAGTCATTTGGAGAAGGAAACAAGTCATTGGTAAAGCCACAAGAATTGCAGTTGAAGACAATCAACTAGGGTTTCATCTGGGTCAACCCTGGGTCAACCCTAGGTCAAAGATTTGTTTGAAAGGCATTGAGGGCTATTGAAGAGATGTGGGGTTCATCATTTGACATGTAGAAGAGGATATGGTGATATGCCAAGAAGAAATCAAGAGAAATCAAGGAGAAGAGGAGTTTCTAAATTAGGGTTTCTGTGTAAAATCCCCTAGTTTAGGTCAAATTTCCAAGCAAGATAAGTCAAAATTCAAGCTTCAAATGGATCCTTGGCCAACATGAAACTTGTAGAGGATCTCAAGACCTTTAATTTGAGTGGTGGAAGACATCAAGATGATTTATAGAACTCAAGTTATGGTCCTTACAAGTTACAGGTCATCTGAGGTATCTGAAATTTTGTCTGTGAAAGTGACTTGACTTCCAAGCTATTTTTACCCCTCAAGGAGATTTCAAATGAATTTCTGGTAAACATAAGAGTTGTTCCTAATTGTCTTAGCTTTCTATAATGGTATAGTATGCCTTCATATGATTTGTGGAACTTTACTTATGGTCTTGGCAAGCAAAGGGTATTTTGGTCATTTGAGGATTACAGGTCATTTTAACCTATGCCCAAAACTCATACAAGGAAGCTTCAAATGGAAAACTTTACAACATCAAACTTGTTCCAAATGAAATTTTGAGTCTAGAAAAGTGACCATGAGAGATTGGAAGGATTCATAGCCCAAGGTTTCAAAATTGTTGGATTTAATGAATAAAAATGACCTTAAAAATGAGATTTTTCATATCTTGGCCAAATGAAGCAAAATTATAGGTCATTTTGAATGGAAAGATCATTTTAAAGACATTGGCTAAAATAGAATTTTGAGCTTAGTTCATATTTTGGGAGTTATCCATGGTTGCTTGTAATGGAAGGTACATAAACCAAATCCAAGGGAATTTGTGCAAGGGAAGCTTCTCCAAGTTTCTAGGAGGTTCTAACCTCACCTATATATTGATAAGAGATGGTTCATGCCATGGTTGGTGATTGCATTTTCTCAAAACCCCAAGTTTCATTCACTTTCTCCACTTTGCATAAGCATCTCAAACTCTCTCAAATCTCCATCAATCTTCACATTTTTTGATTGAATCTTCATCATCATCATCCAAGCATCATAATTCACATCAAGATTGGTAGAATTGGAGGAAGGATCGTGCTGTTCAAGATAACCATCCAAGGAGCAAGAATTTCTCAAGTACAAGATTCAAGAAGTTTGAACCTAGATCTTTGCATACAGAATCAAAGTGGTGGTGTGGATCAGTTTCAAGTCCCTGCAAGCCTTGATTCAAGGATTTCCATAGCTGTATCTCCATTTTAAACCAGGTTGGATTTCTACTCGAATTGCATGTTTTTAGTTAGCATGATAGGGTTTTGATAGCTTAGACTGGTTAAGTTAGGTTAGATGATGATTTCCACAGAGTTTGGAGAGGTTTAATGGAGTTTGATCATGGTGCACAAATTCTGTTGAGGTTCATAACACATGGAATATAGCATGATAATTCTCTTTATATGGCTTGAAATGATCAGGGTGAAGTATAGATTATGTTAGGGCAAGAATCATGAGGAATTGAGAGGTTTGATCACAGGTGAAAATGTTGACATATGACTGTTATTCCTATCGAGTTGTTTGATGGAGTGAGTTTTAGGAGAAATTATTATCATGGCTGTATAGATGGAAGTTCATAGAGCAACTTTGCTCTTGGAGTCGTGTGAATCCATGGAGGTATGAGGGAGAACAGAGGAGAGTTTGATTCGTGCATGGTTAGGGTTTCAGAGCTTAGGGTTTTGGCTGGAGGTTGATGACGAAGCCATGGCCACACGATGGGGTAGTTGACCTTGACTGGGAATCTGATCAAACGGCCACGATTTAATTTGGAGACGGAGGGAAACTCAAAGGTGTGAAACGCCCCGTTTCACTTAAAATTTCTGAGTGGGCTTTGGAGTTCCTTGCTTTTGACACCCCTCTCAACCAGGCCCAACAATAACCAACTGGAAACGTTGCTATCCACACCGTTCTGAGGTTTTTGATTTTTGTTGACATTCTGAAGCGCGCTGGGCCTAGTTCTTTGTTCTATTCGCACCCCTGTGTTCTGGCCCACCTGGAAAAACAACTGAGGCGAACTGCTTTTCTCACCCCCTCCCATTATTTCTTTATAATTCTTTTTTAATTTCTTTTCATTTTTCATGCATTTTCTAAAAATCATAATAAATCATAAAAACATTATTTTTTAATAATTATTTTTGCATAATTTTCTTTAAAGAGTCTAGAAAATTATAAAAAATAAAAATTGCATTTTATTTTTTATTTGATATTTTTCCCATATTTTCCAAATAAATAGCATTTTAAATAGTTTAATTTCATACATGATTTTGATAATTTTTGTTCTATTAGATGCTTTGATATTTTTTGTCCATTCTTTTTAGGTTGATTAATAGACATTGTTATCTTGTATATGCAATTTAGTTCATATTTTTAGGAATTAATTTTAGGTGTTTAGTGTAGGTGTGAACAACATGAATAAAACTAGGGTTTTAGATCAACTTAGGTGAGATAGTTTCATTCTTTTAGGATAGTTTAATTTGATTTTTGGGGTATGGACTATAGGGGTTATGGGTATATGATAGATCCCCTTAGAAATCACCAGGATTCCCCTACTTCTATTAGTATATACTACTATATTTGATTGATTGGTGTGGTGTGCCCTCTGGGGATTATTGATTTGTCTGTGTGGGTATTGGGATTGCTTGGGGATTGGGGGAGCTGAAGACTTGTGATGATGAAGCCATTGGAGATCCAGAGACTGAAGACCAACCTCCAGAGATTGGAGAGGAGACTCCTGCTAGCAGCTGTTGAGGAGATTTGGGTTTAGGAGCTAGGCAGAGCTCTAGAGTAGAAAGCTTGTTTCTCAAACATGGAATGCCTTGTCTGCATCCATCCTTTCTCTATGATTCAAAGTCTCTTTCAAATATCCACCTCCTTCCTTTGGAAGGATCAGTGAATGTATTTGAAAGATAGAACTTTTGAGAGGAAACTGTCTGTTTAATGTTAACAGTTGATGAACCACCCTTGGTAGGTAATTAACTGTCTAACATTCATTCATTTCATCTGGTTGACTGATGTTTCTCCTGAAGATTGAGACTTGAAGAAAAGCCATTGTAGACTGAAGATTGATGATCAAGACCTTGCTGGAAAGCTGTGGAGATGGAGATTGCTGCTTGCCTGAAGCTTATAGTTGTTTAATGAGGACTTAAAGATGAATATTGATGCAGAGCTGCTGTGGCTGTTTATTTTTGCTGTATTTCATTTCTGATATATTGATTGGTTTCCCTGACTGTATTGTTTGTTGTTTACCCTGTTGGGTTGAAAGTGAAGCCTGTTCACTTTTGCCTATTGTTTTCTAGGTTCGAGGTTGAGTGGGACTCCCTTGCCTCGCTTGTATTGCTGCATCCATGCATTTTACTGTTTTACTGTATATATCTGATATTGTTTCTGTTTCCGTCTATTCCTTTAGGATCTCTGTTTCTCTCTGTGCAAGAGAGGAGCATGATAGACACTAGGTCTTAACCCATGCATGATAACATTAGGTTAGTCTGGTTCCCTTCGCTACCGTAGGTTAGAGTTCTGTCTCTTCTTTCTCAAAACAAACAGAAAAACACCATAAAGATTTCAAACACAATAAAAGACACTTCTTTCGTAAAAGAATGTGAACTCATCAAGATGTCATTTTTGTCCGCTTGGACTGTTAATCAGAAAACCTTTTTCAGAAGGAATAAAATCAACCAAGACAGACTTGTGTCGTACGTGGCCCGAACTACGTTTGCTCTAATCTTTCATGCTGTATGAAAGTACGTAGGCATAGGATACGATATCCTAGCGAGCAACCTTCCCCACCTTTCCCGTAGGTAGGCGAACTACGTTGACTCTGATTTCTCGTTCCCGGCGGGAATACGTAGGCATAAAGTGTGATACTTTGCCGAGTCATTTTTATTTTCTTTTTAACCCTTGACCTATAGTTTAGATAGAATAACAATCCATACCCGAAAACAAGCGTGGATCCCGTCGAGTACGACGGACGTGAGGGGTGCTAATACCTTCCCCTTGCGTAACCGACTCCCGAATCCAGGTTTTGGTTGCGACGACCATACCTTTCCCGTGTTGTGAGAGGTTTACTCTGAGCGTTTCCTTTCCCTCCCGTGGGATAAATAACGCGCAGTGGCGACTCTTCTGTTCAGCCGGCGCCGATTTTCGCAGTAGCGACAGCTGGCGACTCTGTTGGGGATCCAACGTCCCCTGGCTGCTAAGGACTGCGATAGTTCTTACGCATTTGGGATCCAACGTCCCTTAAGAGAGTCAATCCTTACGCTTGTTTTCCCGTCGAGGATGTTGTATGGATTTATATATTTCTGACCTTTATTTTCAGCATTATATGTTGATTATTACTGCTGCATTGGGGTGTGATGGGTGGTTCTATGATTGAGAGATAAGCTGGACCTGGGCTTGAGTGCACCTAGAATTAGAGTAGAAAGTAGTGGGCGCGTGCCGGCTTTGCTTGCATTAGTGTCTCATGAAATCTACACTCGGACGAGGTTCTTCTGGTTGGCTTCTTTTTCTACCCTTTGGGTCGAAGGGATTGTTGGTCAGCTGAATTGTCGACTCCGGGAACCGATCATTTGGAAGTTGGCTAAGTGAGGCCTCTTCAGGATTTGATGATGCCACTCCTTCTGGGAATCGTATCATCAACCCTGAAAGTCTGTGACGCCGACGACCGCATAGGATGCCATACCTTTGTCAGTTACTAGGACATCCACCTGTGAGAGGGTTTGGGGTTATGCAGGTAACTAGACCTTCAGACTACCGGTTTGTTCCTTGATCAGAGATCCTGGGTAATTATGATGAGTTCTGAGGTCTGTCAGAGACCATTTGGAGATGTGTTCTGAGGTTTGTCAGAGACCAGTTGGTTAGTTCTGGGGTCTGTCAGAGACCAGTTGGAGATGTGATACGAGGTCTACCAGAGACCAGTTGGAGTTATGGTTGAGGTCTGTCAGAGACCATTGTTGGAGCTTTGTTTTAGGTCTATTTGAGACCAGGGTTGAGGATTTCTATAGAGTTTGTTTGAGACTTCTTGATATGGTTCAGGCTATTCAGCTACGGCAGTTGGTCCCTGTTGTGTGTTATTTGCATTGCATTGTTTGCATACTCATTATCATTGCATCCCATTAACGTGTGTCTGTGCTGCAGGTGCATTTGCATATCCTCCGATTCTAGTGCCCAGACTTCTGAGTGTTGATTATGGCTGGTTTGAGGAAAACAGTTGCGTATAAGCTGCCTTCACCTGATATTACTTCTTTGCTTGGTCTGATATCTCTCGCTGATGAGGAGGTTAGAAGAAGCTTCAGAATGAGTCATGGGAGACTACTGAGATTAGTCTGCAAGCCCACTGCTGATGAGATGAACGGGCTGTACACCTTGATGCAGTTCTATGACCCCGCATTGAGATGTTTTACGTTTGCTGACTTCATTCTAGGGCCCACCATTGAGGAGTATGTGGAGTTTACTGAGCTACCTGTGCAGAACAAGGTTCCATTTATTCACTCTGCTGCTGAGCCCAAGTTGGAGGACTTAGCCAAAGCTTTGCATATGGACGTTGCAGAACTGTTATTGACTTCTTGGCTTGGGGTTTCAGGCTTCTCTCTTGATTTCCTAGTTGGCAAGGCTCAGGAGTATGCCAAGAACGGATGTTGGGTGGTTTTCAACGCTATTTTAGCCCTATGCATTTATGGAATTGTGTTGTTTCCTAACTTGCCCAATTTCGTAGACTTGGACGCTTTCCATCTATTCGTTGCCGGCAATCCAGTGCCAACATTGATCGAAGACTTCTACCACTCCTTGCACTACAAGAACGAAAACAGAAGGGGAAAGGTTGTTTACTGCTGTGCTCCTTTGTTGAACATGTGGTTCAAGAGTCATCTTCCCATGAAGGGGTCTTTTGTAGAGAGTGCAACCACAGCTAGCTGGTCAGAGCGCCTGATGAGGCTATCTTCCGAAGACATTGGATGGTTTGATAAAGATCTGATGGGATCTGAACTTATCTTCAGTTGTTCTGGGTACCCTAATGTTCCGCTGATAGGAAGAAAAGGGTGTATCAATTACAACCCTTCTCTGTTTGTCCGTCAGTTCGGATATGCACTGAAGAGCCCGCCAAAAGAGGAAGAAGTACAGGAATCTCTGTACTTCACCGGAGATGTGAAGGGGGAGTTGTTAGCCAAGTTGCAGCATGCCTGGACGCGTATTAACCGCAGAGGGAAGCCGTTGTTAGGAAAGAATGACTGTCAGGCCTATGCACCATACAGAGTTTGGATCCAGGAGAGAGCAAGTCAGTTGCGGATGCCATTCCCAGATGTACCAATCCTTGTTCCTATTCCGGTAGCAGAGCCAACCACTGTTTCTCGGGGAGCCTACGAGCAAGTTGTGAAAGAAAAAGAAGCCTTGATGAAGATTAACAAAGGGTTAGAGCAGGAGCTAGCCCAGATACGCAGTGAGAAAAACAAGGCCGTGTATGCTTTCCAACAGCAGATTGAGCTAATGAACAGGTTAGGGGCTGAGTTGACTGAGGAGAGGAAGAAGCGCGAACGTCTGGGGCAAGAGTTCAGAAGCTCACATGACATGCTTGAATCCAAGAAGAAAGCACTTGACATCGCTCACCGAGAGATCTCTTCCTGAAATAAGACTTGGAATGCCACGCTCACTAACAATAAGAAAAGGGAGGATAAGTTGAAGCAGCAAATCTCCGACCTCGAAGAGCAGTTGAAGTCCAGCATCAAGAAGTGTGAGGAAGAAGTGATGACCCGGTATAGTCTCCAGAATGCACTAAACAAGGCCATCAAAGGCAGAGATGAAGCTGTGTCTCAGAAGCGTAAACTAGAGGACCGCTTCGGAGAGGGGGCATGGGAAGAAACTGCTGAAGACGTGCGGCATGTTCTTAAGAAAAGAAACCAACTTGTCGAAGGGCTGCTCGCTCGACCTAGTCATTCGGAGACCAAGAAGTTGCTAGAAGAATACCAGACTTATGGGAGGATTTGATCATTTCATGTAGTAACTTGTATTTGCATAGTGCTGACCATCACCAGGATTGTTGGTTGAGGTCATGCCTTCTTGTTGTACTCTCAGTGATATTGTATTCCGGGCTTATTGATTTTTCAGCAATATATGAGGCTTTCTGTGATTCAGCTCCGATCTTCATATTGTTAGCACTGCCAATGCACCGACACCTTCACACTAGAATCGGGGAATGAATTTCCCTAATGCACAGACACACGTTGCATTGCATTCATATTCATATTGCATTACAGGTAATCTCTGGATGGTGTCTTATTTCCTGCTCTGTACCAGGTACTTTTCAGGATTGCAGATCAGCACCCGCACCGCTATTCTACTCGCACCAACTGTCGAAGAATCATGGATCAAATGCAGAACGAGATGCAAGATGTGCGTGAGAAGCTAGCTCTCTTTATGCAGACCATGGAAGCTATTGCAAAAGGTCAGGAGAATTTGCAAGCCATGGTCCAACCTCTGTTGGCCCGAAATGCTGGTCATGGTAATGAGGAGCATCAGTCTGTGCGAGTCGATACTGTTCATGGAGATGGAACCCCCACGCCAGTGGCTCCACCTATAGTCAATATACCTGCTGCTAATGTCAACAACGCTACCGCTGCTGTGAACGGTAACGTCGGAGTTGGGAACGAGACTGCTGTCCATAACGTTGGGCTTGGGGATGTCAACTTGGGTGATAATATGGGAGGCAACGACTTTGTCAATACTGGATTCGGGTTCAATGATCAGGGATTCGATAATGCTGGGAAATATGGTTTCAATGCTCAAGGTTTTGGGCAAGATGGTTATGGTGTGGCCAATCAGGGCTACGGAGGTTTCGGAAACGGAAACGGCGCTGGGTTAATGGCTTTTGGGCCTGCTGGAGGTGTTCAGGGATACGGCAACAGAGGCCGAGGCCCAGTGATGAATCAGATTAGAGCTGGCCGCAATAATGGATATGACGGGTATGGAGCTGGGAATGGTATGTGGCAAGAAGATCAGCAGGAGGACGCTTTCTCCGGCGGAGGTTTCGAAGGGCCGATGGATGACTTCCAGAAGATCAGAATGCTGGAAGAGCAGATGAGGGGGGTCCTGAACCAAAGTGTTGTGGGCTTGGACATGGCAACAATGGGCCTGGTACCTGGCTTGAGGGTGCCAATCAAATTCAAAGCTCCTGCGTTTGATAAGTATAAAGGGGACACGTGTCCGAAAGTGCATGTGCGAGCTTATTATAGAAAGATGTCTGCATACTCAACTGATGAAAGAATGCTAATGCATTTCTTTCAAGATAGTCTGTCGGGCCCTTCCTTAGAGTGGTACATGGGGTTGGAGCCGACTAATATCAAGACATGGAAGCAATTGGCGGAGGCATTCGTAGCTCACTACAAGTATAACAGCGACTTGGCGCCCAATCGGGTCCAATTGGCAGGGCTGTCACAGAAGAAAGGGGAGAGCTTTAAAGAGTACGCGCAAAGGTGGCGCGACATGGCTGCCAGGGTCCGTCCTCCTGTAGAAGATAAGGAAATGAATGACATGTTCGTCGGCACATTCACAGGGTTGTTTCATGACATGTTGTTTCATACATCTCTGGCCAGTTTTTCAGACCTAATTTTGATTGGAGAAAAGATTGAACGTAACATTAAGCAAGGGAAATTCCAGGTTGAGGAATCAACTGCATCTGGCAGTAATAGGAAGGCTTTTGGTGGGCGCCGTCAGGGCGAGGCAAGCGCAGTATTTGGAGGCCGAGGCCGAGGCCGAGGCAGGGGACGAAACCAATATCATCAGCCGCAGCAGGCGGCGAGTGTTACTATCCCGTATCAGCAACAACCACTTCAACCACAACAACCGTTTCAGCAGCAGCCAATGCAGCAACAACAGCAACAGCAGCAACAGCCTCAGCAGGGGGCACAGCAGGCTCAGCGAAGATTCCAGGGTGGTAAACCAATAAGAGTGTTTGAGAAGCCTCCCTCAACCTATGCAGATTTGTTGCAGACATTGTTGGGTTTGAGCCTGGTAGAGAAGAGAACTCTGGCACCGATAACGGGAACTCCTCCGTATGGTTATGATGCAAGCAGGCATTGTGAGTTTCATTCTGGGGCTCCGGGCCACGATATAGAGGGTTGCCATGCTTTTAAGCATGTTGTGCATGATCTTTTGGACAATAAGACTATCAATTTCGGAACAGCAGGTCCGAATATAGTGCAGAAACCCATGCCTAATCATGGGGCAAACGCCATTCTGACTGAGGAAGGGTTGAATCTGATTATGAATGTCGACGATTTAAAGACGCCGCTGAGCGAGATAAAAAGCAGACTGTTGCAAGGGGGTGTTTATCCAGGATGTGACGAGTATTGCTTAGAATGCTGGACCCTAGCTGGGGGGTGTGATGATTTGAAGAAAGGCATTCAGGCTTTAATTGATGGGGGCACTTTGCAGTTTGACCGAGCAGCAACTGAAGAGCCCGCAGGGGCAGTAGCAAATGATCAGAGTGATGTGGCCACTGTAACGATTCCCCGGAAGACAATCACTATTGCGGCACCGGCTCAGCGACCACCGATTACCATAACTAAGGCCGGGCCAATCCCGTACGAGAACACAAAAGCAGTCCCATGGTCATATGGGTTGGAGGTGTATTGTGACGGGATAAAAATTGATGTTGATAAGCAGCCAGTTGAGTCTGTCGATAACGTTGTTGGTTCAGGAGGTATGACAAGGAGTGGTAGGATCTTCATATCGCCTGAGGTGGAGGCCAAAAGGCTAGCGAAAGGAAAGGGGAAAATGGTTGAGAATGTCCCAGTGCAAGCAAGCGAAAGAGAATCGGCATCGAAAGACGTAGAAGAGTTCATGCGCTTGATTCGAAAAAGTGATTATAAGATTGTGGAGCATCTGCAATAGACGCCCTCCAAGATATCTATCCTGTCATTGTTGTTGTGTTCTGAAGCCCACAGAAATGCTTTGTTGAAAGTCTTGGATACTTCCTTTGTACCCCAAGACGTCTCCGTGAATCAGTTGGAAGGAGTGTTGGCACATGTAAATGCAGGCCACAACCTAGGCTTTACCGACTTCGATTTGACCCCGAAAGGGAGAGATCATAATATGGCGCTGGATATATCTGTTGAGTGTAGAGGATCAGTAATGTCGCATGTATTGGTCGACACTGGATCGTCTTTGAATGTGATGCCCAAGAAAGCGATGATGAAGCTAGATGTCAGAGGAATCTTGTGCACACCCAGCGACTTGGTAGTCAGGGCCTTTGACGGCACGCGAAGAACAGTCTTTGGATCGATCACATTGCCTCTACAGGTGGGGCCGGAGGTGTTTGCGACTGAGTTTTATATCATGGATATACAGCCTGCGTATAGCTGCTTGCTGGGAAGACCTTGGATTCACGGGGCTGGGGCAGTCACGTCTACCCTGCATCAGAAGTTAAAATATATGGTCGGAGACAGCGTAGTCACCGTATGCAGAGAAGAAGACATCCTGGTCAGCCATCTATCGTCGTTTAAATATGTGGAGGTCGACGGAGAGATCCACGAAACACCTTGCCAGACATTTGAAGGGTTGCGTATCAAGGACAAAGGTCCCGGGCCGAGCAAAGCGTCGGAGATAGCCGTCTCATCGTATAAAGAAGCTCAAGCTCTAGTGGAAGCAGGAGAAGCAAAGGGCTGGGGCAAAGTGCTGGATATTCCTGTGAAGATGGACCGGTTCGGGCTGGGATACCAACCGTCGTCGTCAACACCTGTTGTAGGAGCACCCTGTTTCAGAGGGCCAATCACCATCTCTGCCAGTGGAGTATGTCATGAAACCATCAATGCTGCTTCGGAATCTGACGAAGGGGACAGCGACTGTGATATGGATGCCTGGATACAGCCAAGCACGCCAGGGCAAGGATTGTGCAACTGGTCTATTCAGGAGCTTGTTCCTGTGACTCTTAAACAGTAATGCTTTGCTTTAATAATTGTTGAATAATCTGATGTCTTGCCTAGGGCACCAGGATTTGCTTAGGGCTGTGTTGTTATGAACATTGCGTGTTAATCATTAAATAAATGGCGTTTTTTCATGTGCAAATACTGTAATCTCTGTCTTTCTTATTTTGTATTTTTCAATGAAATGGCAACGTGGTTATTCTCTTTATACGCATTTTGAAGCACTTAACCATTCCTTTTGCAGGATAACATTTTCAGATGACATCCTTGAGCCACCTATGACTCGTCCCGACTTTGAGCACCCGGTATTTCAGGCCGAAGAAGAGGTTGTCGAAGATAGTGACGTTCCTGAAGAACTGTCTTGGTTAGTGAAGCAAGAGGAAAGAGCCATTTTGCCTCACGACGAGGTCATCGAAATTATCAACTTGGGGTCGGAAGGGGTTGAGAAGAATATTCGTATCGGGGCCGCGCTGCAGGGTGATATCAAGCGAAGACTGGTCGAAATGCTTCGGGAGTATAATGATGTGTTCGCTTGGTCGTATGAAGATATGCCGGGGCTCGATACAGATATGGTTGTGCATCGCCTGCCACTGAAAGAAGATTGCCCGCCGGTCAAACAAAAGCTTCGCAGAACTCGACCAGATATGGCAGTGAAGATCAAAGAGGAAGTTCAGAAACAGTGGGACACTGGTTTCCTGGCTGTGACAAAATATCCCTCATGGGTTGCTAACATCGTACCAGTGCCAAAGAAAGATGGCAAGGTTCAGATGTGCGTGGATTATAGGGATTTGAATAAAGCGAGCCCAAAAGACGATTTTCCACTTCCTCATATTGACGTGCTAGTTGATAATACTGCTCAATACTCCGTATTCTCCTTCATGGATGGCTTTTCAGGCTATAATCAGATTAAAATGGCGCCAGAGGACATGGAGAAGACTACTTTCATAACGCCTTGGGGAACATTTTGCTACAAAGTGATGCCCTTTGGTTTGAAAAATGCTGGGGCAACATATCAGCGTGCGATGACGACTCTTTTCCATGATATGATGCATAAAGAGATCGAAGTTTATGTTGACGATATGATCGCCAAATCCCAGACGGAGGAAGAGCATCTGGTGAATCTGCTGAAGTTATTTAAAAGGCTTAGGAAGTTCAGGCTGAGACTGAACCCTAACAAATGCACCTTCGGGGTGAGATCGGGCAAACTGCTGGGGTTTATCGTAAGCGAAAGAGGAATAGAGGTCGATCCTGCTAAAATAAAAGCGATCCAAGAAATGCCGACGCCTAAGACAGAGAAAGAGGTGCGCGGGTTTTTAGGGAGGTTGAACTACATCGCCCGGTTCATATCTCACCTAACTGCTACGTGCGAACCATTGTTCAAGTTGTTGAAGAAAGATCAAGCTGTAACGTGGAACGAAAATTGTCAAAAGGCGTTCGATAAAATAAAGCAGTATTTGCAGGAGCCTCCTATTTTGATACCCCCAGTGGCAGGGAGACCCTTGATCATGTATTTGACGGTTCTTGAGGGAAGCATGGGTTGTGTTCTCAGTCAGCACGACGAGACAGGAAGAAAAGAGCATGCGATCTACTACTTGAGTAAGAAATTTACAGACTGTGAATCTCGATACTCAATGCTTGAGAAAACTTGTTGCGCGCTAGCCTGGGCCGCCAAGCGATTGAGGCAATACATGCTGAATCATACAACCATGCTCATCTCGAAGATGGATCCTATCAAATATGTATTCGAAAAGCAGGCGTTGTCAGGGAGAATTGCCCGGTGGCAGATGGTCTTGACTGAATATGACATCCAATACGTCTCGCAAAAGGCTATAAAGGGGAGTGTGTTGTCTGAGTATCTGGCGGAGCAGCCTATTGAAGATTACCAATCTATGAGGTTTGATTTTCCTGACGAGGATATCATGTACCTAAAGATGAAAGATTATGAAGAGTCGTTGCCAGACGAAGGACCAGAGTTGGGTTCCAAATGGAAGATGATATTTGACGGAGCTGTGAATGCTTACGGTAGCGGAATAGGGGCAATCATTACTACGCCACACGGGTCGCACATCCCGTTTACTGCCCGGTTGACCTTTGCCGTTACCAACAATGAGGCCGAATACGAAGCTTGTATAATGGGGCTTGAAGAAGCCATTGATTTGCGAATCAAGAATTTAGACGTATACGGAGACTCAGCTCTGGTGGTGAATCAGATCAAAGGGGAATGGGAGACGCGTCAGCCCAACTTGATACATTACATGAACTATGCAAGGAGATTGTTGCCTTTCTTTGACAAGGTTGAATTGCATCATGTACCGCGGGCAGAGAACCAAATGGCTGACGCCCTCGCCACGTTGTCTTCCATGTACAAAGTCAATTTCTGGAACGAGGCTCCCCGAATCATTATCTCTCGGCTTGACAGACCAGCTTACGTATTTGCTATTGATGAAGCATCCGACGACAAACCGTGGTATTTTGATATCCTTAATTTCCTGAAGAATAAAGAGTATCCGGCTGGGGCATCCAGTCAAGATCAGAAGACTCTCAGGAGATTAACGGGTAATTTCTATTTGAATCCGGATGGCATCTTATACAGAAGAAACCACGATTTGGTGCTGTTGCGTTGTGTAGACGAAAGAGAGGCAAAGCTGCTCATGGAGGAAACACACGAAGGTACCTTTGGTACGCATGCTGGTGGGCATGCTATGACGAGAAAGCTGCTACGGGCATGTTATTTTTGGCTGACTATGGAAACTGACTGTTTCAAGTTTGCGAGGAAGTGCCACAAGTGCCAAATCTATGCTGATAAGATCCATGTACCTCCGAGTCCTCTAAATGTGATGTCATCGCCATGGCCCTTCTCGATGTGGGGAATCGATATGATTGGAAAGATCGAGCCGACGGCTTCTAACAGACATCGGTTCATCTTAGTAGCAATCGATTATTTCACCAAGTGGGTAGAAGCGGCGTCTTACGCAAATGTGACAAGGCAAGTGGTGGCCAGATTCATTAAGAGAGATATCATCTGCCGATATGGGATCCCCGAGCGGATAATCACGGACAACGGCTCAAACCTGAACAACAAAATGATGAAGGAGCTCTGTCAGAATTTCAAGATCGAACATCACAACTCCTCCCCTTACCGACCCAAGATGAATGGCGCTGTTGAGGCGGCCAATAAGAATATTAAGAAGATCGTTCAGAAAATGGTGGTGACCTATAAGGATTGGCACGAGATGCTACCTTTTGCTTTGCACGGTTATCGTACGACGGTACGCACATCAACCGGGGCAACCCCGTTCTCGTTAGTATACGGAATGGAAGCAGTGCTACCATTGGAAGTTGAGATCCCTTCCCTGAGGGTATTGCGAGACGTTCAGCTGGACGAGGCAGAATGGGTGAAAGACAGGTTGAACCAATTGAGTTTGATGGACGAGAAGAGGCTAGCTTCTCTAGCATATGGTCGTTTGTACCAGAGCCGAATGAAGAAAGCATATGATAAGAAGATACATCCGCGAAGCTTTCAGACGGGCGACCTTGTGCTGAAAAGAATTCTCCCGCCGCAGGCAGATCACAGGGGCAAGTGGACCCCCAACTATGAAGGGCCATACGTTGTCAGGAAAGTCTTCTCAGGAGGAGCGTTGTTGTTGTCCACCATGGACGGTGAAGACTTTACGTCACCTGTGAATTCGGACGCGGTTAAAAAATACTTTGCTTAAAATTGACCCGCTGGACAGAAAAAAGAGAGTCCAGGCAAGATAGGGCATCCTGGCGAACCAAAAACAGAATGAAGGGTTCGGGCAAAAGTTAGGGATAAAATTGAAAAAAATGTACACCCGCGAAGTTGAAAACCTACACTGGGTGGCTTCGGCAAAAAAGGGTATCCCGGTGAACTGAAAACCCGTAAAGGGCGGTTCACGCAAAAGTTAGGGATTTGAAAAGCAAATGACTGCGGTCCGAATTTGATACTGCATTTGAGCATCAGTGCGGGAAAATACCTGAGGAGTCGATTATCAGATACAACCGCTTCAGAGGTATGGATACTGGAATGGCATTAGAGTCGGATGAGTCATAGGAGGATCAGTTCGGGGTGTTCGTCTGCATCCCGTTGCCGACATGTGTACAAAACTTAATTTGTCAAAATATTTATGCTTCTTGTGCATACTTGTGTATTTGCTTTGCGTAGCTTCCTCTTTTCAGGAGTTACATCCTGTGTACAAAAACTCCGCCCATTCAGGGGCCCAATCAATAAAATATGTTATTCAGTATTTGATGCTGGTTCTCTTATTGTTTTGTGCATGATAAAACGCCTAGGTTTATTGAAACTAGCATGTGTATAACACCACTGGCCCTTGCCAACAATTACTGAAGCTTTGAATTAACTGAAAATAATGTCACTAACCTGAATCGATTTGGTTGCATAGGCTTGTCTTGTCTTGTTTGTGTTGTTGCAGGTTTCCTAGCCGTACAAGGAAGATGATCAAAAGGTTGCAGTAACGAAAGACTCGACCCCCGCGCAGGTCATGCATGATCTTCCTGAAGAAGGATCAAATTCCCCAGCTAGCCGTAGCTTATCCAGAGGGCACCCTCCAGTCAAGTCATTTATCATTAGCAGAGTTTGGACGATTCCTAGATCGAAGGCTGTATTCAGACAAGGCATCTCAAGCAGAGTGGGCTAACCGCGGAAGTTTAATATTTGTGAGCTGTATTCAGACAGTTTATCTGTCCCCGCAGGGTCATTTACTCTCTTCCCCAGTGGAGTCAGTTAATTTCCCCAAGAGAATCATCCCATCCCCAACGGAGTCCTCTTTCCAACTAGTATTTCCATTTCTCCCAGTGGAACTCGAAGATTAAGGCTCTCCCTGGCAGAGTTGGTCACGTGCCCAAGCGTTTATTCTGTCAAAATACCATGTGATATCAGTTCACTCTCCAGCAGAAGTCCAATCATACCAAGCGCATCTGCTATTCTCCAGCGGAGTTATATTCCGGGCAGGGTGTTACTTCAACGAGGTGTGTTGTATCAAGTTCCCCATTTCCCAGCTGAGTCGATTTCACTCTTCCAGCATTTATTTTGCTGGAACAAGTCTGTGGCATCTGGCTATCCCCAGCGGAGTTGGCATTATCTTCAGCATTTATTTTGCTGAAGCAGTTCTTATATCTCAGCAGTTCGAGTCTGCATTTGCATTGGCATATAGTGTCGTACTTGCATCTACCAAATAAAAGCGTAGCATTTCCATGTCGAATGGAGCATTGCATCATTGTCGAACGCATGCAGTTTGGAACATAAACTAGGTTGGCTGACCTTTTGTTACCAGCATTGTTTCTCCTGCAGGTAGAGAGAGTTCTTGCTCCAATAAATCAATGAACATTTGAGGTCTCGGCATGAGACATTCAGCGAAGTGTCAGCTGTGGCACTACTCCCCACAGAGTCAGCAGGATAAGTTTCTCCTTATCCCCAAGCAGAGCTATTGGTCAGCAAAGGATTCATGAATCAGAATTTCAGAGGCTACCGCCGGTTATCAGCAAAGGCATCCGGAAGTTTGGTTTCCAAATATCCCCAGTAGAGTCAGCTGCAAGGATGCTGTTTTCTTCGTGCTAGAAAAGCGGAGTCCTAACGTGGACAGTTTTGATTCCCCGGGCTGATGGGAGGTGCTAGTCCTAACGTGGGCAGGTTCAATGTTTCAGAGTTGTTGATTACGTGGAGTCCTGTCGTGGACATTTCTGCCAGTTTAATGATATGCGTTAGTCCTAACGTGGACGGATTCGAGTTCTCGGTATTGATTGAGTGTGGAGTCCTGACGTGGACAAAAGTGGGTTACTCCTCGTGTTGGTGTCCTGACGTGGACAATTTATTTCCAGCAAGTGTCTTTCTTCTTAATGATGACTGTGTGGCCTGACGTGGGCAAAATTATAGTTTTTCGCGATGACAAGATACGAGAGTCCTGGCGTGGACAAATTTATCCTTCTTCGTGTTGTGGGCAAAGTATGAGTCCTGACGTGGACGCAGTCTTATTTCCCCAGCAAGTCGAAGGCGCGCAAGTCCTGACGTGGACAGGTCCTATTACTTCAGCAGGTTGAGATGTGAGTTCTGACGTGGGCAAAGTCTCACTTCCCCAGTGGGTCAAAGGTACATGGGTCCTAACGTGGACAAGTTTTATTTCCTCAGCAAGTCAAGAGATCGGAGTCCTTACATGGACAAAGCATATCAAGTTATTCCTTACGTGGAAAGATGAGTCCTGACGTGGACAAGGTTATTCCTTACGTGGAAAGAGAAGCTTCAGTTCCTTACGTGGAAAAGCAAGTTCAGTCCTGACGTGGACAGACGCAGAAAAGACAAGTTGGTTTCCTTACGTGGAAAGATTGAGTCCTTACGTGGACATATCAGACTGGAGTCCTTACGTGGACAGAAGAAGACAGTATTCCTTACGTGGAAAGAGGCTTGTATTCCTGACGTGGAAAGAAAGAGTGTATTCCTGACGTGGAAGGGTTTAGTCCTGACGTGGACAGATTCAAAAGAAGACGTATTCCTTACGTGGAAGAGTTTGACGAAGAAGAAGTTCATTCCTAACGTGGAAAGGTGAGTCCTAACGTGAACGGTGTTATTCCTAACGTGGAAGAGTTTACTCCTGACGTGGACGATTTATTTCTGACAAGAAGGCAGACGAGCCATCCCCAGCAAAGTTGTTGAAGTTTTCTCGAGTTGACGGCAGGTGGAGTCCTGACGTGGACAAAATTCTATCTCTGCGATGATAAAATCTTTTTCAGGCTGATGAAAATAATCCCCCAGCACAAGATCAGTGGGTTGTCGTGACAGTCAGATTCAGTTGACGAATATCGTTCCCCAAGCAGGAGCGCAGTTTATTTCTGCGGTTGGCAAATTTCCGGTTTCACTTGTATTCAACCGTCTCGTACCACGAATGCCTGAAGGCTCCGGGCTCTTCACCTAATCGGGTCCAAGTCGCTTGAATAGGGGCAGCTGTTGCACCCTCAAATTTGCTCAACCTTATTCACTTGGCTTATGTTTCAATTGCATTGTCATTTGCATAAAGAGTCATGTACATAGGTTACTCATCTGCATAGCATAAGCATAGCAAGTCATTCAACAGGGAACCAATCATTATTCTCATCTCTAGAGGCCTATCAAGAGGTTATTATTCAAATTCAACCTCATTCAAGTCATCAGAAAAGAATTTGAAAGGTGGAGGGGTCATTAGATCAAGCATTGAGTATATCTCCTAACTGAGGGTGTCTGGGGATCATCAAGGAAAGTATGAGCTGTGAATTGAAGGCATGGGGAGCATCTAGACATCTTGGAGGATTTATAAAGTCATTTGGAGAAGGAAACAAGTCATTGGTAAAGCCACAAGAATTGCAGTTGAAGACAGTCAACTAGGGTTTCATCTGGGTCAACCCTGGGTCAACCCTAGGTCAAAGATTTGTTTGAAAGGCATTGAGGGCTATTGAAGATATGTGGGGTTCATAATTTGACATGTAGAAGAGGATATGGTGATATGCCAAGAAGAAATCAAGAGAAATCAAGGAGAAGAGGAGTTTCTAAATTAGGGTTTCTGTGTAAAATCCCCTAGTTTAGGTCAAATTTCCAAGCAAGATAAGTCAAAATGCAAGCTTCAAATGGATCCTTGGCCAACATGAAACTTGTAGAGGATCTCAATACCTTTAATTTGAGTGGTGGAAGACATCAAGATGATTTATAGAACTCAAGTTATGGTCCTTACAAGTTACAGGTCATCTGAGGTATCTGAAATTTTGTCTGTGAAAGTGACTTGACTTCCAAGCTATTTTTACCCCTCAAGGAGATTTCAAATGAATTTCTGGTCAACATAAGAGTTGTTACTCATTGTCTTAGCTTTCTAGAATGGTATAGTATTCCTTCATATGATTTGTGGAACTTTACTTATGGTCTTGGCAAGCAAAGGGTATTTTGGTCATTTGAGGATTACAGGTCATTTTAACCTATGCCCAAAACTCATACAAGGAAGCTTCAAATGGAAAACTTTACAACATCAAACTTGTTCCAAATGACATTTTGAGTCTAGAAAAGTGACCATGAGAGATTGGAAGGATTCATAGCCCAAGGTTTCAAAATTGTTGGATTTAATGAATAAAAATGACCTTAAAAATGAGATTTTTCATATCTTGGCCAAATGAAGCAAAATTATAGGTCATTTTGAATGGAAAGATCATTTTAAAGACATTGTCTAAAATAGAATTTTGAGCTTAGTTCATATTTTGGGAGTTATCCATGGTTGCTTGTAATGGAAGGTACATAAACCAAATCCAAGGGAATTTGTGCAAGGGAAGCTTCTCCAAGTTTCTAGGAGGTTCTAACCTCACCTATATATTGATAAGAGATGGTTCATGCCATGGTTGGTGATTGCATTTTCTCAAAACCCCAAGTTTCATTCACTTTCTCCACTTTGCATAAGCATCTCAAACTCTCTCAAATCTCCATCAATCTTCACATTTTTTGATTGAATCTTCATCATCATCATCCAAGCATCATAATTCACATCAAGATTGGTAGAATTGGAGGAAGGATCGTGCTGTTCAAGATAACCATCCAAGGAGCAAGAATTTCTCAAGTACAAGATTCAAGAAGTTTGAACCTAGATCTTTGCATACAGAATCAAAGTGGTGGTGTGTGGATCAGTTTCAAGTCCCTGCAAGCCTTGATTCAAGGATTTCCATAGCTGTATCTCCATTTTAAACCAGGTTGGATTTCTACTCGAATTGCATGTTTTTAGTTAGCATGATAGGGTTTTGATAGCTTAGACTGGTTAAGTTAGGTTAGATGATGATTTCCACAGAGTTTGGAGAGGTTTAATGGAGTTTGATCATGGTGCACAAATTCTGTTGAGGTTCATAACACATGGAATATAGCATGATAATTCTCTTTATATGGCTTGAAATGATCAAGGTGAAGTATAGATTATGTTAGGGCAAGAATCATGAGGAATTGAGAGGTTTGATCACAGGTGAAAATGTTGACATATGACTGTTATTCCTATCGAGTTGTTTGATGGAGTGAGTTTTAGGAGAAATTATTATCATGGTTGTATAGATGGAAGTTCATAGAGCAACTTTGCTCTTGGAGTCATGTGAATCCATGGAGGTATGAGGGAGAACAGAGGAGAGTTTGATTCGTGCATGGTTAGGGTTTCAGAGCTTAGGGTTTTGGCTGGAGGTTGATGACGAAGCCATGGCCACACGATGGGGTAGTTGACCTTGACTGGGAATCTGATCAAACGGCCACGATTTAATTTGGAGACGGAGGGAAACTCAAAGGTGTGAAACGCCCCGTTTCACTTAAAATTTCTGAGTGGGCTTTGGAGTTCCTTGCTTTTGACACCCCTCTCAACCAGGCCCAACAATAACCAACTGGAAACGTTGCTATCCACACCGTTCTGAGGTTTTTGATTTTTGTTGACATTCTGAAGCGCGCTGGGCCTAGTTCTTTGTTCTATTCGCACCCCTGTGTTCTGGCCCACCTGGAAAAACAACTGAGGCGAACTGCTTTTCTCACCCCCTCCCATTATTTCTTTATAATTCTTTTTTAATTTCTTTTCATTTTTCATGCATTTTCTAAAAATCATAATAAATCATAAAAACATTATTTTTTAATAATTCTTTTTGCATAATTTTCTTTAAAGAGTCTAGAAAATTATAAAAAATAAAAATTGCATTTTAGTTTTTATTTGATATTTTTCCCATATTTTCCAAATAAATAGCATTTTAAATAGTTTAATTTCATACATGATTTTGATAATTTTTGTTCTATTAGATGCTTTGATATTTTTTGTCCATTCTTTTTAGGTTGATTAATAGACATTGTTATCTTGTAGATGCAATTTAGTTCATATTTTTAGGAATTAATTTTAGGTGTTTAGTGTAGGTGTGAACAACATGAATAAAACTAGGGTTTTAGATCAACTTAGGTGAGATAGTTTCATTCTTTTAGGATAGTTTAATTTGATTTTTGGGGTATGGACTATAGGGGTTATGGGTATATGATAGATCCCCTTAGAAATCACCAGGATTCCCCTACTGCTATTAGTATATACTGCTATATTTGATTGATTGGTGTGGTGTGCCCTCTGGGGATTATTGATTTGTCTGTGTGGGTATTGGGATTGCTTGGGGATTGGGGGAGCTGAAGACTTGTGATGATGAAGCCATTGGAGATCCAGAGACTGAAGACCAACCTCCAGAGATTGGAGAGGAGACTCCTACTAGCAGCTGTTGAGGAGATTTGGGTTTAGGAGCTAGGCAGAGCTCTAGAGTAGAAAGCTTGTTTCTCAAACATGGAATGCCTTGTCTGCATCCATCCTTTCTCTATGATTCAAAGTCTCTTTCAAATATCCACCTCCTTCCTTTGGAAGGATCAGTGAATGTATTTGAAAGATAGAACTTTTGAGAGGAAACTGTCTGTTTAATGTTAACAGTTGATGAACCACCCTTGGTAGGTAATTAACTGTCTAACATTCATTCATTTCATCTGGTTGACTGATGTTTCTCCTGAAGATTGAGACTTGAAGAAAAGCCATTGTAGACTGAAGATTGATGATCAAGACCTTGCTGGAAAGCTGTGGAGATGGAGATTGCTGCTTGCCTGAAGCTTATAGATTTAATGAAGACTTAAAGATGAATATTGATGCAGAGCTGCTGTGGCTGTTTATTTTTGCTGTATTTCATTTCTGATGTATTGATTGGTTTCCCTGACTGTATTGTTTGCTGTTTACCCTGTTGGGTTGAAAGTGAAGCCTGTTCACTTTTGCCTATTGTTTTCTAGGTTCGAGGTTGAGTGGGACTCCCTTGCCTCGCTTGTATTGCTGCATCCATGCATTTTACTGTTTTACTGTATATATCTGATATTGTTTCTATTTCCGTCTATTCCCTTAGGATCTCTGTTTCTCTCTGTGCAAGAGAGGAGCATGATAGACACTAGGTCTTAACCCATGCATGATAACATTAGGTTAGTCTGGTTCCCTTCGCTACCGTAGGTTAGAGTTCTGTCTCTTCTTTCTCAAAACAAACAGAAAAACACCATAAAGATTTCAAACACAATAAAAGACACTTCTTTCGTAAAAGAATGTGAACTCATCAAGATGTCATTTTTGTCCGCTTGGACTGTTAATCAGAAAACCTTTTTCAGAAGGAATAAAATCAACCAAGACAGACTTGTGTCGTACGTGGCCCGAACTACGTTTGCTCTGATCTTTCATGCTGTATGAAAGTACGTAGGCATAGGATACGATATCCTAGCGAGCAACCTTCCCCTCCTTTCCCGTAGGTAGGCGAACTACGTTGACTCTGATTTCTCGTTCCAGGCGGGAATACCTAGGCATAAAGTGCGATACTTTGCCGAGTCATTTTTATTTTCATTTTATTTTCTTTTTAACCCTTGACCTATAGTTTAGATAGAATAACAATCCATACCCGAAAACAAGCGTGGATCCCGTCGAGTACGACGGACGTGAGGGGTGCTAATACCTTCCCCTTGCGTAACCGACTCCCGAATCCAGGTTTTGGTTGCGACGACCATACCTTTCCCGTGTTGTGCGAGGTTTACTCTGAGCGTTTCCTTTCCCTCCCGTGGGATAAATAACGCGCGGTGGCGACTCTTCTGTTCAGCCGGCGCCGATTTTCGCAGTAGCGACAGTTATGTTTCAAAGGAAACATTTAACATACATTTGAATAAAGAGATGCAATTTTTCAGAATGAATTTTCAAAATCGTTCAGTGAGCAATCGATTGCACTAAGGCAGCAATCGATTGCACTTCAAAATAGAATTGAAAACTGAGAATTTTTTAAGCATGCAATCGATTGCACTAAAGGCAGCAATCGATTGCTCTTCAAAACAAAATAAAAAATAGTTAAAATTTTGATCATGCAATCGATTGCTCTAAGAGTGCAATCGGTTGCACTTTGAAAAACTTAGAAAAATTCTATTTTCAAAAGCTTGTGAGAGTGCAACAAGACATGAAAATTGTTTTTAAATCTTTGAGCAATTAGGACTTAAATGCTTAATGGATATTCTCATTGTACCTTCAGATGAGAACATCTTCAAAGTTGTATCTTTGTCCTGATGCTTGATGGTTGATCATCTTTGCCTTCTTGAGTGATTTGTTTTCATCAAAACAAATGTTGATCTTTGAGGATCTTGATTTCACATTCTCTCCCTTTTTGGTGATGACAAAACATTCTTCTTTTGTTGTGATGTTTTCTTTCTGGTACGCTTTTCTCCCCCTTAATGTATGACTTGTTCAGAGTTTCTGAGTTTGTATTGAGGTTCGGGATAGTCTTGAATTTTGAAACTTTGTACCTTTAAGGAAAGATAATAAACAAGAAAAGAGTAACATCCTTCTCCCCCTTTTGACGTTATCAAAAAGAAGGGAAAGATGGATTAAGGCAATAATATATGAAAAATAACGGACAAGCTTAATCATAAGTTAAATTAAAGACGAGTACAATAAAACTGGAAAGTTCAGAATTAAAAAAAAACATAAATAAATAACAACAATAAAAATAGAAAAAACAGTTTTTCAGAAGGTGCAATCGATTGCTCCATCAATCAGAAGCGAAATTTGGCAAAAGCTACAGAGTGCAATCGATTGCTGCAGAGGTGCAATCGATTGCTTGCTTTAAAATTAATAAAAATTGTAAAACTTACAGTGAGCAATCGATTACTGCAGGAATGCAATCGATTGCTTGCAGTGAAATTTTGAGAAAACACAGCAGATGAAGTTCTTTTATGTTTCTACATCAGTTTCATCCAAAATTCCAAGTTCCCTTCGTATTTTGTAGAAAGACTCCTTCGCCAAAGGTTTTGTGAAGATATCGGCAAGCTGATTATGAGTATCTATGAATGTTATCTCGACATCTCTTTGAAGTACATGATCTCGTAGAAAGTGATATCGTATGTCGATGTGCTTGGTCCTTGAGTGCATGACTGGATTTTTCGTTATGTTGATTGCACTGGTGTTGTCACAGCGAAGAGGAATGCTGCTCAGGTCGAGTCCGTAGTCACGAAGTTGTTGCTTGAGCCACAGAATCTGCACACAACAACTACCTGCTACTATGTACTCATCTTCAGCCGTACTAAGTGCTACACATGCTTGTTTCTTGCATTCCCATGAGACTAGTGCATTTCCCAAGATGTGACAAGTTCCACTTGTGCTCTTTCTATCAGTTTTACAGCCTGCGTAATCTGCGTCAGAATATCCAATTAAATTTCATATACTACCTTTAGGATACCATAAGCCAACATTTGTTGTTCCTTTGAGATACTTCATGATCCGCTTGACTGCCATCAGGTGAGACTCCTTTGGATTTGCTTGAAAGCAAGCGCAAAGACAGACGCTAAACATAATGTCAGGGCGGCTTGCTGTCAAGTATAGTAGTGAACCAATCATACCTCTATATTTTGTGATGTCAACTAATATACCGGATTCATCTTGATCTACATATGTACTAGATCCCATAGGTGTAGATAAAGTTTTGCAATTGTTCATATCAAACTTCTTCAATAATTCTTTGCAATACTTCGATTAATTGATAAAGATCCCATTCTCAAGTTGCTTAATCTGCAGTCCAAGAAAGTAATTCATTTTTCCCATCATAGACATTTCGAATTCTCCTTGCATCATAGATGAGAATTCTTCGTATAGCTATAATCCATTGATCATCACCCAAGGCTTCGTTGATTTTGGCTGGTTCTATTTGCGAAACAAATGCCATGTTAAGACAAGCATCCTTGAGATTTAATCTTGTTGAAACACCTTGACTGATATCACCAATGACTTTATCGATCGGGTGATCTCTATGAGTTCTCCATTCTTTTGGTAGATCATTGTGTACTTTGTTTTGTTGTGAATCCTCTTGTTGCAGATTTGGTTGATCACTTGCAATATCTTTGAGAGTGTTTTCTTGAAGGGTTTCTACTACATGATCGCGACTTTCTATGTATAATATAACCTAACTGCAAATGCACAGTCTATCACGTAGTAATAAAAGATATCGATCCCACAAGGACTCGTAATCAAACTAGTGTTCTCGGGAGTTACTATGTTTAGCTAGGTAGATAATGTTTAAGAGAATAATTGCTATTACTAAAAGGGAATTAAAAATGTTGCTTAAAGTATAATTGCGCGAATTGACATGCAATAATTGTATTCTTCGGGGATTTGACAAGTTACCGGTATATAAAATATTTTCAGAATTTATTTAAGAAGAAAATAGTGATCTAAAGCCTTTGTCTCACGATGGTTGTTGACGCTAGTCGCAACTTTAAGGCGGAACGTATGCTGTCGCTATCCCGTTCGGGGTTAAAATCTCTTTTTGGAAATCTCTAAGTTGTAATCTATTTTAAAGTGCTTTCGCTGTTATTAAAACAAATGCCTAGTGTTTACTATCTGGTCCTAGCCGCAGCTGTCGCTTGTTGGTTCATACCTTAATTAATTTCCCACTGTCGTGGCAAAACTACTTTTAAATAAGTTCTCGCTGTCGCGACGAACGTTTATTCAGGAAATAAGTTTAAACACTCAGGCCATAAACAACTTTTGCAAAAAAAAAGGTTTTAACCGGTTATTATCAAATCCCGTCTGACTTATTATTACATACCGATTGCTCTAGTTTAGCTAGACATGGATTTGGAACAGGTAAAGCGTAAATAGAAGCAGAAATTTAGAACATACATACTGCTGGGAATTAAAGTTACAATTAACGAAATAATAAAAACCTGTAGAGTATCCAATTGGCTTTTGGCCAAATCCCAACGATGTCGGCAGGATTTTGTGTCTTCAAGCCAATAGAGCATACAAAGGAAATTGCAGTAACAGAATACAAGAAAATAGAAGGAAAACAAAAACAAGACTTAAACTAAATTTGCTCTGGATAATAGTTGGGCAGCACTTCGTTATCTGAATGCGGCTCTCTTTCTCAGCTCCCCTCCTTCTCCTTTTATAGAGGTGAAATACTAACGGTTACATTTTTGCAGAAGGTGGACTTGGAGTCAGAGAAAATAGGAAGTAGTGGAACATTATTTTGGGACTTGGAACTGGTTTTTGCACGTTACTAAAGTTCTGCGTTTTTGCCTGCATGACGGTCGTCATGGTGTGTGACGGTCGTCATGGATGTGTGACGGTCGTCACATCAGCAAAATACGCATCTGCTGTTTTTCATGTTGTTTTCATCTGGTTTTCGTCCATATTTCATCTGTAATTGCTTCTTTTCTTCATATTGCTTTGTTTGGACATGATCTTCAAATACCTGTAAAATATCAGACAAATAACATGGAAAAACCCGAAATCAGATTGAAACCAGTCAAATATTAGTTGAATTATACGTCAATATATATATACGATTTCGCGTTATCAAACTCCCCTAAGCTTGAATCTTTTCTTGTCCTCAAGTAAAAAGTAGGATGAATAAAAGTCGGCAAGCACGCAGCAGCATTCTCGTTCAGAAAGTTGGGAAAAACCGGGATTCTAAATAGGAACAAAACGAGTACGGTGACGACACTGGACTATAAGTCTTCGGAGGTCTCCTTTTTATGCAAGTCGGTCCCAATCATGCTACTGCAGCTTGGTATCAAGGTTCTCGCGTCAAGTTTACCCTGTTTGTTCTAGCGCAATCACATTAAGCCCATTGTCCATACACTTTCATGGCAAGTCAACCTGTTAGTGATTATGATCTCACGACTATTTTGATCTTTTCATTTCTCATGAGCTTATACCATTGATTTTCAGTGAGTTTTTGTACCGTTGGGCTAAATGCTCGGGTGAGGAGCACCTAACTTAGAGGGAACATGTCTCTTTGGAGTTCACCTTGTGGTTGTTATCTCTTGCAAAGATGGTATTGCTCAGCACTTTGTGGAAATACCGGATGGTCGGGTTGTGGATGTGTGTTGCATGCAGAGAATCCCATCTGTCGGCATCGATTCTGGTCAATTGGGACCAAAGCGCAAAAGCTTCATGTTGAAATTGTTCGGTAAGGCGGCGGTGAGCATCTTCGCCGCGAGGGAAATGTAGGATGTCAACAATCTGATTCTGATTCAGTTGGTAGTTCGTGCCGAACATACGGAAGCAAGCGGCGCCAGAATGTTGGCTAAGGTCGCCGCTGGAGGTGAAGTAACTGAACGAACTGAGGAACTCAAGTGTGAGTTGTTCGTAAGTGGGCTGTGGATGTGTGCACAGATGCCAAATGCCGGCTCTCTGTAGCATCCAGGTGACGCCGTCAAGGAGGCCGAGTTCCGTGAGAGATGGGATGTGCGGATAGTGGGTCGGCTGTAGCGACCGTTGATGGAAGGCGATGTAGTTTGCTCTCTGTTTCTCGCCGGAGTCGCCGTCGCTGAAAATGATATTGCTAAGGTCAGGGGTTTCATTGTTTCTTGCCATGGCTGGAGGATGCGGTTGAGAATGGGGGAAGAGTGCAGTTTCTGCGGAATGAGAAGATGCACAAAATTGGTGAATGAAGATGAAATGGGAGTTGGGATTATATGTAGTAAGGGGGGAAAATGAAATTTTGAAATGGGGTTTGGGTGTGTGGTGATGGGAAGTTGATAAGATGGGAGTGGGGGAGGAAACGTAACCTCTGTTATAGTAGATAACATATTTTGGACTCGTGACGGTCGTTACACATCTGTGACGTTCGTCACCCGCGTGACGGGCGTCATGGTTCTGTGACGGTCGTCACACCAGCAAATTCTGCAGAATGCAGAATTTTGCTACAGGGGTCCGTTTGACATGTTTTCAAGGTTTGTAATTGATACCGCAATGTACTAAATCAGCCAAGAGGCATATGATAACATAAAAACAGAATAAGGGAATAATGAATGAAATTGAAATAACATTTAATTAAAAGGATAGTTTTTAATGTAATACATAAGCGAAATGAAACAATGTGAAGATCAAAATAATTGAAAGCGTACAGAAAAACAGGAAAAATAAACTAAACTAAAGCTAAAATCTCAGTCCTTTTGTGTCTTCAATTCGTCAAACTTCCGGGCGTAGTAATCGAGCTGGTCACAAACTAAGTCCATGAAAACTGATAATTCAGCGTGGATGCTTGTTATTTCATTTCTTGTGGTGGTCAGAGCTGCGTCGAAGGTGTCTAATCGGTGCAGAACGGTATCCATTTTGTCGGTGTTTTCTTCAGGAATGGGCTCAGGATAGGTGTTGTAATGTGGAGGGGTCTCAGGGTCTACCTCAGCTTCGGATACAGCATCCTCATAATACATATAATCATGTGCTTCAGAGATGTGATCACTGTCGTACATGTAATCCTGTGGTGTGGATTGAGGTGAAGGAAGTCCCATATGCTCATCCAATTCATAAACCCAATTGTCCTTGTTATGGATACTTATCATCTGATGATTTAGCAATGTGAATAGCTGGACAGGTTTGTCATTGATAAGGTACTCGTAAGGTCCAGGTCCCATGGTTCTTAAAATGCGCCTGTTAAAGCAAAACTGGATATTCATGGGTCGGATGGTGCCTAAACTAGTGCTTGCATTTAGGTGGAATCTAAGGCCAAGCTCGTGGGCAATCATTGTCATGAGGCCTCCTATTAGAATAGGTGATTGTGATTCCTGAGTGAGGCGTAGGAAGGATCTCATCATAAAAGGCACGGCATTCACCGGATGGCCCTGAGAAGCACAGAACATGATAAACAACGCTTCTGTAGATACTGTAGTAATGTTTTCTTCCTTTCCGAAAAGGGTGTGAGCTAGGATCTTATGAAAGTATCTGAAAGTGGGGTTATGAATCTCATCGTTATACATGCCATTTAGGTTAGGGTGATAGTCGCCTGTGAGTTTACCCCAGAACTGGTTTAGTTCAAAATCAAGATCGTCATCTTCGGCACTGATGAACACATGTGGTCCACTAGGAAATCCTAGGAGGTTAGCTAATGACATACGGCTATGGGTTTGGTCCATTCCAAACATTCTAAAGGTTATCAGCTCTGTGTTTGATCCAAAACCGTAGTGGGGTAAGTACCTGAAGGAACTAAGGAATTCGTAGGTGAGGTCCTTATAGGTAGCAAAACGGGTTTTCAAGGAGGTGTTCTCTTAGCCTAATTAATTAAACAGAAATCGAATGCTATCAGTAATTCCTAGCTTCTCCATGGTAGACTTATCATAATACAGTGTTAAGGTTATGTCTCTCTCAGTTAATGCTGCAAATCTTTCCTTTTGAGCTAATCCTCGAAAATGAACTTTTGTGAAGTCGTACTCGGCCATACTCGCAGGTTAGTCGGAGGAAAACAGGAGGAAGGTATGAAGGCTTTTAAAATCCTGAAAAGTTTAAAACATAAATTTTAAGTCAGAATTTTTTTTTAGAAACAAAAGGTGGTAGAAATAAAAACAAAGTTTAAATAAAAGAGAAAATAATGAAACAAAACAAATAAATAATTAAATAAATAATAAAAAATAGTAGTAATTTAAGTTTAAAATTTTGATAAAATTTCAAAGTAAGATTTCAAATAAAAGTGAGAATGAAATACAGTAAAGAGGGAAATACGGGAAAATTGGGTTGCCTCCCATTAAGCGCTGTTTTTAACGTCAAAAGCCTGACGATAGCTTGGTGACAAGCTATTTGGGGGTTTGAGCAGGAAGCTCGAGCACTGTTATACTACTGACTTGAAGGTTGTTTTCGTTCTTATTATAATGTTTTAAACGTTGCCCGTTTACAATAAACGGTGCATTTGTCTTATCGGTAATTTCGACAGCTCCACTTTGAAGTACTTTAGTCACTTCAAAAGGTCCAGACCATCTAGATTTTAGTTTACCCGAGAAAAGTTTCAATCTTGAATTAAATAGAAGTACGATGTCTCCCACACTGAATTGTTTCCGGACTGAACGTTTATCATGCCATTTCTTAGTTCGTTCTTTGTAGATACGGGCATTTTTGTAAGCGTCCAATCTAAGTTCTTCTAATTCGTGTAAGTTCAAGATTCGTTTCTCTCCTGCCTCAGTGTAGTTGAAATTAAGTGTCTTAATGGCCCAGAAGGCTTTATGCTCTAATTCTACAGGGAGATGACAGGATTTACCGTAAACTAATTTAAAGGGTGTAGTGCCTATTGGTGTCTTAAAAGCGGTCCTATAAGCCCATAAAGCTTCATTCAGCTTTGATGACCAATCTTTCCTTGAGGTAGCGACAGTCTTTTCCAATATTTGTTTTATTTCCCTGTTCGAGACCTCTACTTGGCCGCTAGTTTGCGGATGATATGGTGTAGCTACTCGGTGTCGGACTCCATATTTAGAAAGAAGTTTGTCAAAAATTCGCGATATGAAATGTGATCCGCCGTCACTAATGACGAGTCTGGATACACTGAATCTAGGAAAGATTGTGTTTTTGAAGAGTTTGATTACTACTCGTGCGTCATTTGTTGGAGCGGCAATGGCTTCTATCCATTTAGACACATAGTCTACGGCGACGAGTATGTAGTTATTCCCAAAAGAAGACAGGAAGGGTCCCATGAAATCTATTCCCCATACGTCAAAGATTTCTACCTCTAAGATTCCTTTCTGAGGCATTTCATCGCGTCGTGAGATGTTATCGGTTCGTTGGCATCGATCACATTTTAGCACAGCGATGTGAACGTCTTTCCAGAGGTTAGGCCAGAATAGGCCGGCTTGGAGAATTTTAGCGCACGTCTTGGATGTACTGGCATGACCACCATATGGTGCTGAATGGCATTGGGAAATGATGTTTTCTATTTCCTCCTCTGGGACACATCGACGGTATATGTTGTCGGCCCCTCTCTTGAAGAGTAGAGGTTCGTCCCAATAATAGTGCTTCAGATCGTGGAAGAATTTCTTCTTTTGCTGATAAGTGAGATCCGATGGAAGCACGCCTGCAGCTAGGTAATTAACGATGTCGGCATACTAAGGTAATGTGACTTGGGCATAGACGGCTTCTACGACTTTTTTGAGTTCGGGATCATCCGAGATTAAGTTAGGCATGTCACTTTCTAATTTGGCTATCAGATGTTCGTATGGAAAATCGTCATTTATCGGTACTGGTTCATGTTTAATACCTTCTATTCAGGATAAGTGATCTGCAACTACGTTCTCGGTTCCTTTCTTATCTTTAATTTCTAAGTCAAACTCTTGTAATAATAGGATCCATCTCAATAATCTTGGTTTGGCATCCTTTTTGCTTATTAGGTACCTAATGGCAGCGTGGTCTGTGTATATGATAATTTTTGCTCCTACTAAGTAGGAACGGAATTTGTCAAGCGCAAATATAACTGCTAGAAGTTCCTTTTCTGTCGTGGCGTAGTTCATTTGGGCAGGATCTAAGGTTCTACTGACGTAGTAGATGGCATGAAGCTTCTTGTCCTTCCTTTGTCCTAGAATTGCGCCTACAGCATAATCACTCGCATCGCACATGATTTTGAACGGTAGTCGCCAATCGGGTGGATGCATAATTGGTGCGGTGATAAGGGCTGATTTTAATGTTTCGAACGCTTTTAGACAGTCGTCGTCAAAGACGAACTCAGCATCTTTCATCAACAGGCCGGTCAGAGGTTTTGTGATTTTTGAAAAATCTTTTATAAATCTGCGGTAAAAACCGACATGTCCTAGAAAACTCCGTATTTCGCGTACGGATTTTGGAGGCTGGAGGTCTTTTATAATTTCTATTTTAGCTTTGTCGACCTCAATCCCTTTATTAGATATGACATGTCCTAGAACTATTCCTTGTCGGACCATAAAATGGCATTTTTCCCAATTTAGGACGAGGTTTACTTTTACACAACGTTCTAATACCATTTCTAAGTTTTGTAGGCATCCTTCGAAACTTTGTCCACATACTGAGAAATCGTCCATAAATACTTCCATGATGTCGTCTATAAAATCTGCGAAGATTGTCATCATGCATCTTTGGAAGGTTGCTGGAGCATTACAAAGTCCGAACGGCATTCGGCGGTAAGCAAAAGTACCATAAGGACATGTGAATGTAGTCTTTTCTTGGTCATCAGGATGAATGGGAATTTGGAAAAATCCCGAATAACCATCTAGATAGCAAAAATATGAATGTTTGGCTAATCTTTCCAACATTTGGTCTATGAAGGGTAAGGGGAAATGATCTTTTTGTGTGGCTTTGTTAAGCTTTCTATAATCAATGCACATTCTGCTTCCAGTCACGACTCTTTTTGTTATTGATTCGCCTTTTTCGTTCTTAACTACTGTGACTCCTCTTTTCTTAGGTACGACATGAACTGGGCTGACCCATTCACTATCGGAGATTGGATAGATGATTCCTGCATCTAGTAATTTCTTTACTTCGTCTTTGACTACAGTGCTTAGGATGGGGTTCAGTCTCCTCTGATGCTCTCTGGAGGTTTTACATTCTTCCTCTATTGTAATTCGATGCATACAGATCGAAGGGCTTATACCCTTTAGGTCGCTTATGTTATAGCCTAACACGGTGGGATACTTCTTTAGGACTTCTAATAGCTTTGCGGTTTCTAGTTGTCCTAAGTCGGCATTGACTATCACTGGTTTTTTAGTTCACCGTCTAGGAATTCATATCTAAGGTTTTTGGGTAGTGTTTTAAGTTCTAAAGATGGGTTCTTCGAACCTGACATATGGTTTAGGGTTAGTGCTAAGCTTTCGCTTAGACTGTCGTCTTTATACGGTTTACGCCAATCATCGTCTTCAGACATATCGGGTATTTGAATCTTTATTATTTCTGAATACGTGGTCTCTTCATTTTCAAGTTCTCTTATGCATTCATCAATTACATCTACTAAATAGCAGGTATCGTCTATGGCTGGTGCTTGTAAGAACTTGGTGAGAATGAACTCTATCTTTTCCTCTCCTACTTCAAATGTTAGCCTACCTTTCTTTACGTCAATTATAGCTCCGGCTGTTGCTAGGAATGGTCTTCCTAAAATGATCGGAGTAACTGAATCTTCCTTAATATCTATAATTATGAAATCGGTTGGGATATAGAATTGTCCTATGCGTACTGGAACATTTTCCAGTACACCGACAGGATATTTGACGGATCGGTCAGCTAATTGAACGGACATCTTGGTTGGTCTTAGTTCACCCATATTTTGCTTTTTGCATATGGATAAGGGCATAACACTGATACTGGCTCCTAAATCGCACAGGGCTTTGTCTATTACAAATTTTCTAATGACACAGGGTATGGAGAAACTACCTGGGTCTTTTAATTTAGGAGGTATGTGGTTTTGAATAATAGCGCTACACTCTACAGTAAGTGTAACTGTTTCGTTATCCTCGATCTTTCTCTTATTTGATAGGATTTCTTTGAGAAATTTAGCATACGAGGGCATTTGAGTAATAGCTTCTGTAAAAGGAATAGTGATATTCAACTGTTTAAGGAGCTCTACAAATTTCTTAAACTGCCCTGTAGTTTTGGAGTTTATTAGTCTTTGAGGATAAGGAATCGGTGGTTTATATGGCGCTGGAGGTGCTTGATTTTTTTCACTTGTGGTGTCCTCCTTCTTATTGTCTTCCTTCTTATTGTCTTCCTTCTTCTCTAACTCAGATTCCTTTTTTTCTTGTTCAGTTGGTTTTTGTTGCATGGTTGAGTTTTCGGTTCTCAGATCGATCGGTTCGTCCAATTCTTTTCCGCTTCTTAATATGACGGCATTTGCTTGCCCTTTTGGATTTTGTTCGGGTTGTCCAGGAAATGTGCCAGCGGGTGCAGCAGCAGAGGCTTGTTGTTGAGCCACTTGTGATATCTGTGTTTCTAGCATTTTATTGTGGGTGGCTAAAGCATCTACTTTACTGGTTAGCTGCTTAATATGTTCACTAGTGTGTACGTTTTGATTCAGGAATTCTTTGTTGGTTTGAGCTTGGGTTGCTACGAATTTTTCCATCATCAATTCCAAATTTGACTTTCTAGGAACATTTGGAGCATTTCCGACTGGTTTTTGATATCCTGGCGGAGCAGCAGGCATCTGCAATGCGTTATTGCTTTTGTAAGAAAAGTTTGGATGGTTTCGCCAACCTGGGTTGTAGGTGTTCGCATAGGGGTTTCCTTGGGCGTAGTTCACTTGGTCTGGTGAAACTCCTGCTAGTAATGGGCATTCAGGCGCATTATGAGTGGAAATCGCACATAACTCGCAATATGGAGCTACAACGGCTACAGTGGCTGGTGGTGTTACGGTTAAATTATCGATCTTCTACGTTAAGGCATCTACCTTAGCGTTAAATTTTTCAAGGCTACTTATTTCGTACATTCCAGCTTTAGTTGCAGATTTCTCTGATTGAGTTCTTTCGCCTCCCCATTGGCAATGGTTTTGAGACATGTTTTCGATAAGTTGATAGGCTTCCTCATATGGCTTATCCATAAGTGCACCGTCCGCCGCAGCGTCTACTGTTAATCTAGTGTTGTACAGGAGCCCATTGTAGAAAGTATGGATCGTCACCCAGTTTTCTAAACCATGGTGAGGACATGCTCTCATCATATCTTTGAATCGTTCCCATGCTTCGTAGAGACATTCATTATCTTTCTGTCGAAATCCGTTGATCTGAGCTCTTAGCATGGCAGTTTTCCTCGGCGGAAAATATCTCGCTAAAAATACGCTCTTCAGTTGCTCCCACGTTGTAACAGAGTTGGAAGGCAAGGATTGTAACCAAGCCCAGGCTCTATCTCTGAGAGAGAAAGGAAAAAGACGAAGTCTTATTGCGTCTGGAGTTACACCATTTGCTTTCACTGTGTCTGCGTATTGCACAAACTTCGTTAAATGTTCGTTCGGATCATCAGTTGCATTTCCTGAGAATTGGTTGTTGTACAGCTGACAACAATGAGGGTTTTAGCTCAAAATCGTTTCGAGTAATAGTTGGGGCAGCAATGCTATTATGAGGCTCTAGCTGGGATGGAGTAGCGTAGTCTTTCAGAGGTCTGTTCTGAGGTCCTTCAGCCATCTCTGGTTCTTCTTCAGATTTGGGAATGTGAGTGAGGGGATCGGGAATGTTATGTTTTTGTTGGTACTCAATGATGCGACTTCTTAAATGTAAGAAGCACTCTAGTTCTGCGACTGAAGGTTTTAAGATATCGCCTTGTGAGCGATTACTTGGCATACAATCGACAGAACTAGTAAAGAAAAAATAAAAATAGTTAACCTAGTCTATACGGCGTAACAGAAGGTTACACTATTGACTAAACGGGTCCCCGACAACGGCGCCAAAAACTTGATCGCGACTTTCTATGTCTAATACAACCTAACTGCAAGTGCACAGTCTATCGCGTAATAATAAAAGATATCGATCCCACAGGGACTCGTAATCAAACTAGTGTTCTCGGGAGTTACTATGTTTAGCTAAGTAGATAATGTTTAAGGGAATAATTGCTATTACTAAAAGGGAATTAAAAACGTTGCTTAAAGTATAATTGCGAGAATCGACATGCAATAATTGTGTTCTTCGGGGATTTGACAAGTTACCGGTATATAAAATATTTTCAGAATTTATTTAAGAAGAAAATAGTGATCTAAAGACCTTTGTCTCACGATGGTTGTTGACGCTAGTCACAACTTTAAGGCGGAACGTATGCTGTCGCTATCCCGTTCGGGGTTAAAATCGCTTTTTGGAAATCTCTAAGTTCTAATCTATTTTAAAGTGCTTTCGCTGTTATTAAAACAAATGCCTAGTGTTTACTATCTGGTCCTAGCCACAACTGTCGCTTGTTGGTTCGTACCTTAATTAATTTCCCACTGTCGTGGGAAAACTACTTTTAAATAAGTTCTCGCTGTCGCGACGAACGTTTATTCAGGAAATAAGTTTAAACACTCAGGCCATAAACAACTTTTGAAAAAGAAAGGTTTTAACTGGTTATTATCAAATCCCGTCTGAATTATTATTACATACCGATTGCTCTGGTTTAGCTAGACATGGATTTGGAACAGGTAAAGCGTAAATAGAAGCAGAAATTTAGAACATACATACTGCTGGGAATTAAAGTTATAATTAACGAAATAATAAAAACCTGTAGAGTATCCAATTGGCTTTTGGCCAAATCTCAACGATGTCGGCAGGATTTTGTGTCTTCAAGCCAATAGAGCGTACAAAGGAAATTGCAGTAACAGAATACAGGAAAATGGAAGGAAAACAAAAATAAGACTTAAACTAAATTTGCTCTGGATAATAGTTAGGCAGCACTTCGTTATCTAAATGCGGCTCTCTTTCTCAGCTCCCCTCCTTCTCCTTTTATAGAGGTGAAATACTAACAGTTACATTTTTGCAGAAGGTGGACTTGGAGTCAGAGAAAATAGGAAGTAGTGGTCCATTATTTTGGGACTTGGAACTGGTTTTTGCACGTTACTAAAGTTCTGCATTTTTGCCTGCATGACGGTCGTCATGGTGTGTGACGGTCGTCATGGATGTGTGACGGTCGTCACATCAGCAAAATACGCATCTGCTATTTTTCATGTTGTTTTCATCTGGTTTTCGTCCATATTTCATATGTAATTGCTTCTTTTCTTCATATTGCTTTGTTTGGACATGATCTTCAAATACCTGCAAAATATCAGACAAATAACATGGAAAAACCCGAAATCGGATTGAAACTAGTCAAATATTAGTTGAATTATACGTCAATATATATATATATATACGATTTTGCGTTATCACTACATCATCATCATCATTAACAATAACATCATCCTCCTTGGAGGGGTTAGATTCATCAAAAGAGACGTGCATAGATTCTTTAATAGTTAAAGTTCTTTTGTTAAAAATTCTGAAAGCCTTACTTGAGAGAGAATAGCCGAGAAAAATACCTTCATCGGATTTCTCGTCAAACTTACCAAGATTGTCTTTGTCATTGTTTAAGACAAAACATTTACACCAGAATATGTGGAAGAAGGATATGTTTGGTTTTCTTCCTTTGAGCAATTCATAAGGGGTTTTCTTGAGAATTGGCCTGATGTTGACACGATTACTTATAAAGCATGTTGTGCTTACTGCATCTGCCCAGAAGTATTTAGGAAGATTTGAATCACTAAGCATTATTCTTGCAAGTTCTACCAACGACCGATTCTTTCTTTCTACGACACCATTTTGCTATGGAGTTCTTGGTGCAGAGAAATTGTGAGAAATTCCATTTTCCTCGCAGAATTCTTCAAATAGAGCGTTCTGCAATTCTCCACCATGGTCACTTCTAATGGAGACAATTGAAAGTGACTTCTCATTCTGAATCTGTTTTGCGTACTTCTTGAATGCCTTGAAAGCTTCACTTTTCTACACTAAGAAGAACGTCCATGTATATCTAGAGAAGTCATCAACAATTACTAATGCATAAACATTACCTCCAAAACTTTTCGTTCTTGATGGTCCAAAGAGATCCATGTGTAGCAACTGCAGTGGCCTAGTTGTGGACACCACATTCTTGGATGTGAAAGTTGATTTGGCCTGTTTTCCCTTTTGGCAAGCGCCACACAATCTATCTTTGACAAACTTGATCTTTGGCAGACCAACAACTAAGTCATGTTTGATTAATTTGTTCAAGTGCTCCATATGAATGTGAGCAAATCTTTTGTGCCATAACCAAGACTCATTGTTGTTTGCCATAAGACATTTAACCTTCAAAGATAAGTTATCAAGGGAAATCATAAAAATGTTGTTAATTCTATTATCTTTTAACATTACCTCAGAAGTGACTTCATTTTCTATCAAGCATTCATCTTTAGTGAAGTTGATTCTAAAACCTTTGTCACAAAGATGACTAATGCTAAGTAGGTTATGCTTTAGGCCTTCTACATAAAGGACATCTTCTATGGTTGTAAAAGGTGGTGCACCAATGCTGCCTATGCCAAGGATCTTCCCTTTGTTGTTATCACCATAGGTTACGAATCCTTTGGCCTTAAGCGTTAGATGTGAAAATTTGGAAATGTCACCCGTCATATGCCTTGAACATCCACTATCAAGATACCAATGATATGAGGAGGTCTTTAAGCATACCTACAAAACAGAATTAAGTTTCATTAGGTACCCAACTTGCTTTGGGTCCTTCATAGTTAGTGCCTTTCTTGACCTACACATAATGCCCCTTTGCAACACTAAAGTTTCTCACATAACAAGCATTAGGTGTATGGCCTTTGATACCACAATAAAAGCAAGTGGGCTCAAAATTACTCTTATATCTAGAAGGATAGGTTTTTTTCTTATTAACAACCTTCTTCTTCTTGGGATATTGATGAACCACTTTAGGTTTTACCACTTTCTCTTTTGGAGGTTGTTCACTAGCTTTAACAAAGATGGTTTTGTTGGGACTTGGTTTTGAGAATTTTGAATAACCGAGTCCACTTTTATCATTTAAAAAAATCTTTGTTGGCTAAGAACAACCTCTAATCCAATTTGTCCTTTTTCACATCTTTCAAGAACTCTTTTCAATTGGACAATTTGAAAAGAAAGTGACTCACACTTAGTGCATGTAAAATTCTGTTTTTCATTTTTGAAATTCTTTTCCATTGTTTCAATTTTTTCTTCTAGATTTGAAATTTGATTTTTTTGAGAGGAAGTAGTTTTGTACAGAATTTTACATTCACTCAGAAGTTCATCAATGTCCCCTTGAGCATCATCATCATAGATTAGAAAATTATTACTAACCTTGTCATCTTCATCATTAGAATGGTGTGAGGCCATTAGTGCCAGATTTGCGCTTTGATCACTATCTGATTCTGATGAGGAACTTATCTCGTTGTCTTTCCATGCCACATATGCTTTATTTTTCTTGAATCCCTTTCTGCTCTTAGAAACCTCGTTTTTGGAGAGTTTAGGATAGTTTGGTTTGATGTATCCTAATTTTCCACATTCATAGCATTTGACATCTTGTGTGGATGTTGACGCCTCTTTCTCTTTGCTTTTTGAAAACTTCTTCCTTTTCATGTAGTCAAAATTTCCAATATTATTTTTAGAGCCAAAGTATTTTTCTAACCTCTTTACAAGAAGCATGAAGTTTTCATCTTCAACTGGATCATCTGTTTTCTCTACATCTTTGGAATCAGTCTTTAACGCGATGTTTTTAGACTTCTTTTCTTGATTCTCATGTTTCTCCAATCTCCTGAGTTCTGTTTCATATTCCTGAAGTTTGCCGAACAGAGTGGCGGATGTCATCGTGGCTAGGCTCTTCTTTTCAGAAATTGTTGTCACCTTGGACTGCCATTCTCTAGACAAGGATCTAAGCACTTTAAGATTTAATTCATCGTTGGTTAGTTTCTTACTGAGTGCTATAAGATGATTTGTCAAGTGCAAGAATCTACTCTGCAAGTCTAGAATTGATTCTCCTGGCTGCATTCTGAACATCTCGTATTTCTGACTCAACGTGTTCAACCTTGATCTTTTAACTTCGATGGTTCCTTCATGTGTTTCCACTAAAGTATCCTAGATTTCCTTTGTTGTTGTACATGTTGAGATGCGAAAGAATTCATCCATGCTCAATGCACTTTGTAGAAGATTGATTGCCTTCTTGTCATAGAGAACCTTTTTCTAATCATCATCATCCCATGAGGCTTTAGGTTTTGCTGATCCTACACTGTTAACGACCGTTGTAGGAGTGAAAGGACCATTTTGAACAGCATCCCAGATTTTGTCTCTTTGTGCTTCTAAGTGAGCCTTCATACGGATTTTCCAGAAATCAAAGTATTCACCACAGAACAATGGAGGCTTGTTACTGCTACCACCGTCTTTGAATACACCTTTGTTATTTGCGGAAGCCATACTGGATCAAATAGGAACAGGTTACCCAAACCTGCTCGGATGCCAATTGTGAGTAGTAATGCCCCTAAGAGGGGGGGGGGTGAATTAGGTTCTTTGAAATTTTATGGTTTTAAGAGGACTATGTTACTTTCTTTTTAATGAAGTGAAGATATGAAAGCTTATAAAGGCAGAAAGTAAAAGAAACACAGAGAGTTATAGTGGTTCCCCTCACACCTCGAGGGTAGTCCACTCCCCTTTCAACACGAAAGAGATTTCACTATAGTTAGGATCAATTGTACAATTTTCTCTAACCTATAGGAGATCAAAAATTCTTAAAACACCTTTAAGATCTAAACACTAAGTGCAATGAGAACAATCCTCTCTAATGCACACACTTGCTTTCAACAATCCTGAACAGCAAGGGGAAAATAAAATACAATTCTGAGTTTGTAAGATTTGTAACAATGTATAATTGGTAAGCAATGCTGAGATTGAATCTTCTCTTTCAATGGAATTTCCACAAGTATCTAAGACTTATTGCTCAAGAATTTTCTTTTCAAAAGATATGAAATTTGGTGTAGAAAATTCTTTGTGAAAATTCTTTAAAGAAAAAGTTCAAGAATCTTGATTGAAAGAGATTGTAAAGAATTGATGTAAAAGTTGGTTGTTTGAATTTTGAAAAGCTAGGTATTTATATCACATAAAAATCACTTGATGAAATCATGCAAATCTTCAGAAAAATTGATGAACAGTTGTTATGTTTCAAAGGAAACATTTAACATACGTTTGAATAAAGAGATGCAATTTTTCAGAATGAATTTTCAAAATCGTTCAGTGAGCAATCGATTGCACTAAGGCAGCAATCGATTGCACTTCAAAACAAAATTGAAAACTGAGAATTTTTTAAGCATGTAATCGATTGCACTAAAGGCAGCAACCGATTGCTCTTCAAAACAGAATCAAAAATAGTTAAAAATTTGATCATGCAATCGATTGCTCTAAGAGTGCAATCGATTGCACTTTGAAAAACTTAGAAAAATTCTATTTTCAAAAGCTTGTGAGAGTGCAACAAGTCATAAAAATTGTTTTTAAAGCTTTGAGCAATTAGGACTTAAATGCTTAATGGATATTCTCATTGTACCTTCAGATGATAACATCTTCAAAGTTGTATCTTTGTCCTGATGCTTGATGGTTGATCATCTTTGCCTTCTTGAGTGATTTGTCTTCATCAAAACAAATGTTGATCTCTGAGGATCTTGATTTCACACGATGAGTAACCAACAGTCCACCAATTTAGGCTTTTATTGTTCCGATAATTGTTATGCGTTTTCGAATAATGTGAACAAGATACGAACAATATGAATATGAACAATGTGAATAATATGACAAGATACATAACAATATAATCAAGATAATATCCACAATAGTATAATCAAGATAATATTAACAAGTATATGAACAAGATAATATAATCAAGATATATTGACTGAAAATAAAACAGGAGTATATTGACTGAAAATAAAACAGGAGTATATTGACGAAAAGTAAAGTTAGTCGTTAGTTTGATGTGAATTAAATCGGGGCGAAATATAGTGTTAAACCATCGTAGCTCGATCTATGACGAAGGTCAAGCTAAAGGAGGTCGCTCAAGTTGATATCCAAGCTAAAAAACATGATGGAGAAATGATATTGAAAATAATTTTCCAATATAATCGTGTCACACGGACCAAAAACAGATGATCTCATCTTAATTATAAACTTGTGTCGACTAATCGAAGGTAACCTATCACGACCCCAAAGTATAGAAAATGATCTTGATGATCATTTTCTACAAATTTGAAATAATGAAGGCTAACAACCTTAATAATCAACGTTTATGAGTCTAAAGACTTCATTGATCGAGAAAGTGAAATTGAAAATAGAAGAAGATCTAAGATGGATTGTGAATGGAAATGGAAATCCAATTGGTCTCATCTTAATCAAAATTCTAAATCGATAATTGATAATCTATGATTTTAGACTTTCATTGACCAAAATGAAAAGAAAATAAATAGAATCGAAAATAAAAAGATAATCAAAATGTAACAGGATAAATACAAAATAATAACAAAATAAAACTACCAGAGTATTATTAATTAAAAAATTTATTAAATTTTTTTTAACAAGATTTAGCTAAAATATTTAACAAGATTATGGATAAAATTATATAAAAAACTTTTTAAAACAACGAGGGCGTAAAAAAAGTATAAAAGGGGGTAAAAGATAATGGGGAGTCATTTGGTCTTCACAAAGCCCATCATCCCAAAAAAACACGGTTATTATATTAAAAAAAACAGGTGCTGATAAGATGCACCGTGGGCCATAAGGCCCATTAGATTAAAAAAAGCAACACAAGTGCGAAAAAAAGAAAAAAGAAAAGAAGTATTTTTAAACCAAGATAAAGGGCTTTATGGGAAGCCTACACAATCCAAACACAACATGATAACAATTTATAAACAACAAAATGAAACCTACAATCTAAAGTTTCTCTTTTCACGGTGTCTTTCACCCTCAAACAACAATCTAGAAAAAATAAAAGCAGCTGAACACGAGGGAAAAAAAGGAGCACACTAAGTCGAATACCAACTTTCTCTCGCGTAATTTTGCTCTACCCCAACCTCGATTTCGATCACTTCAGGTATGAGTTTGATTTAGATCTTGTTTTGCTCGAAATCACTCTTCTCCTATCTTCTGAATCAATTTCTGGTTTGATTTTGGTTCAGTTGCTGTGATTTATTCTTCATCTCATCTCCATTCCTGATTCGGTTCTGGTTTTAAATGGTTGTTTGGTTTTGCATTAATTTGGGTTAAGGGTTTGATGACAAAAGGATGAGTAAAGAATGAGGTTGTTATTAATGAATGGATATGGATTTGTGGAAGGGTTTTTGGAGGTATCAGGGCAATATTGGTTATTATGGTGAAGGAGAAAGGGTTGAGGATTTGAGAACCCTTTTTAGCAGTGTGATTCCATCTCCCTGGGACTTGAGAAAATGAGGAAATGTTGTGGTTATTATATAAGGTGAATCAGGGGTAGAATGAGAAAGATTTGAGAAAAGTTGGAGTTGCTGCGTTTTATGATTTTGTGTTGCCGTTTTGCAGGTGTGTTGGATGATGTGAGTTTTGTGGGGAGCAGTTTTGGGTGATTCCCACAGGCGGTTCCATGCGTGTTATCCCCTTTTATGTTATGGTTTGTTGTGTTGTAACTACAGGTTAGACGTGCGTGGTATGAGCTGCCATTTTTTCTGTAACGGCTTTGGAAGGATATATATAAATATATATATATATATATATATATATATATATATATATATATATATATATATATATATATATATATATATATATATATAGGGACACCGGCTTGTGAGATGAAGGAACAAGGGCTGCGTACATTGTGCATCATGTGTATTTTTCCATCTCTTCATTTTTGTGGTTTGTAACCTCTAGTGGACTTTGAACATGGGCTTAAAAACTTATCCTTGTAGTTTTTCTAATAAATGGATCACGGGTTCATGAAATAATGGAAATGAACTCTTGGTAATGGGCCTTCTTATTTTTTGGCAATTTTGTAAAAAAGAATGAACTATGGGCTGATTGTAATTGAGTTCGAACTTTAAATTTGCACCTCCATTTTGCTATGTAAACCACGTTATACTTCTAGTTAAATTTAATGATTTTAAATTCTCAATCCTCTTTTAATTTTCATTTAAAATAAAGTCTTGAATTGATTCTTACATTTGAAGCCACTTGAATCTTAATAAACAACAATCCTCACCTTGAACCTTCTTGAACATGTCTTGGAAAAACAAGGCAATGACGAACCAAATTTCTGAATAAACCAAAGCTTTCATATCAGAGAGCCATGACCTGAACTATAGATTGCAATACACTACACAAAAATCCTAATGGGGAAATGAACCAAGAAGCATTACGAACTTGACACAACCTAGGTAACTTGGTCCATGCACAACTGACTTGAAATGGTACAAACCCTAACTGAATCTCTACATCACTTGAATCACTAAAAACCCTGACCTTGATCTTGGAACCAACCCTTGTTTGAACAAGATTAAGACTGGCCATATGAATCTCTATCAATACCACACTCATACTTGACCTGGCACTTTGAATTCAACCTTACACAAACTTGAACAACAAGCGGAAGCCACTTTTTTTTATTGTTTTGATAAAAGGTTAGTGGATGGATATACAGATGAAGGTAATACATAGGTAGGACAAATTTGGGGTATGGCAGATACCTGTCGACCCTCACGTATTTGGATCGCCAGGTTGATATAACTCTTGGCTATTTGTAGAGAGCCAGGACAAAAGAGGTAGTAGGACAACCAAAGAGTAAGGAAGGCGATGTGTTCTTCATCCGACACTTCGTTAGAAGCTTTATCATTGTGGTCCTCTATAAAGTTCTGAAAACCAGCATGTTCAAAGTCGAAGGTGGCTTCCTTTTCCAGGGTTGGATCAAAGGTTTCACCCAGAGGAGAAAGACCCGTGATGGTCGCCACGTTGAAAAGCATCGGCGTCAACATACCACAGGGGAAATGGAATGTGTTGGTCGACCCTTCCTAAAAATACATCGACGCCAATAGTAGATAGGGGTTAAACCTATGAGCATTCCTAGATAGCTGAATGGCGTCAAAGATACCAGTTGTCTTCCATTGGTTCTGACGTTTGCCTTGGACCTTGTTCAGCCAGGAGATGTAATCTTTATTACCTGGAGTAGGCATCGACCTGAAGACACGAGCCTTTGGCACCATAAACTTAAGGTCGAGGAAACCACCTTTCTGAAAAGTCGGGGGAATAGTGGGAAGGTAGCAAGGGGAAAATGCTTGAAGTTCCTCATGGTTGGATTTTTTATTAGAGTATGGCCCATGGAAAGCATGCAACTTTCCAGCAACTGCGAAGGGTATAATCATCTGGCATTTCCAGGTGGCTACCACCGTATCATCAGCAGACGTCAGATTTGGAAGAGGCCTGAGGGACTCGGCTTCAGAGAGAACAAACACAATGGGGTTGTTCCTGGTGGTGTGAGTAGCGGAAGTGGTTGAGGAAGCCATTGAAAGAGAAGGTCAAAGAAACTTTGAGAGTAAAAGCTTGAGGGAAAGGAAAAGTGTGAGAGAAGTTGGAAAAGAAAACCAATTGTGGAAAGAAGCTATTTATAGGAAAGCTAGCATGCAGTTGAAAAGACAGGGGGCAGTTCCTATTCTAGAGTAAGTGGGAGTAGTTTAAAGCCCGTAACGTTGGGACGCGACCAGGCATGATTATTTATCTTGGAAATCATAGCGCAGAAAGGCGCCATTATCACGTCAAACTGTGGGTGATACAACGCTGACTCAATAGAAAGACAATGATGGCGCTGCTGGGTCAGAACCAAGGTGCAACCAAAACCTCACAGAAAACCAAAATGCCAAGTTTCTCAGTCGACATAGTGCTCAGTCGAAACTGGTTTTTTGAGGGGGCTTCTTGTTGATTGGAAGTTTTCGACTAGAAGAAGGTGAAAAAGAAGCTAGCTTGTGGGTCGACAGACTAGGAAAGGTGGTGAAGGAAATGAGGTGAGCCGGCGCCAACAGATAGAGTTTGTAAGTCGACTCAAGTCTATTCCGTGGAAGGTGTCGACTGATGGTCAAAGAAACCGACACGAAGCATGAGAATGTTTGAGCGGGAAGAAAATTTGAAAAGCTGAGAACGTGGGAAGTTACAAAGGTGGTGGAGGGACACGTGGCAACACCAAAACCAACATAGCAGTTATTTTCTTTTCTATTTAAGACAATGCTCATGTTCAATTTTGAGGGCGCATTTTGTAACATTGTAAGGGAAAAACACTCTAAGTACCAAGCGTTAAGAGAAAAGAGTTTCATTCCTACAAAATGTACGATCACATCCACATTTCCTTTTAAAGCAATTTACATTACCAACTTTAAGATATCTTGTCGGTTTTTCTCGTTTACTTTATTCACCTTTCATTAAAGTATACACATTTTTAATTCAAGATTATTTCCAATTTGTTCTAACAAACAACATTCAGCCACCATCGCATATACTTGACCAGGTAGTTTTGGGACTTGTTTGGCCGGTCCCGCAAGTAAACCTGCATCAGGAGGTCGGAGGTTGTTCGTGCAAAAACTGCGTGCGAACAACCATTAATAGAAAAAAAATTGAAGGTAGGAATTTGGCTCTGCATTTGAATTTCTTTGTTGTAAGAAGAACCTGATATTTTGGAATTCGCAGGGTTTGTCCTGTGTTTGCCATGAGAACCTGGGGCGAACTAGTTCGCACTGTGAAAATGATAGACACTGGAATGATAAGAAGTCTTTGTTGCAACACTTGAGTAATTTGTGTGTGTAATATTGTTGCATTTCCTTTTCTGTAGTGGACCTGAGGTCATGCCTTTTTCAAAAAGGAGGGGGCAATATCTTGTAGTTTATTATTGATATACTTTCTTTAAATTTAATGTTTCCCTTTTATGGTGATGAAATGTGAGAACTTCTATATTGGTTGCTATTTGCTAAAAGTATCCAATGAAGATTCTCCCAAGTTTGGATGGTGATGATAGTATTTGATCATGTAAGTGTGGGCAAGGTACATGGTTACCTCCTTCTAGGATGCTAGAATGTTTAAGAATTACTTTCTTTGTGCAAATGTAATTTTGTTTCACTTTTGCAACTTTGTTTGAATGCTTGTATCACTTAGGTTCCAATAGCGACAAATTTTTGAGAAACCTCCATTGTGTACCAAATGCATAGGATAATTGATAAATTTTGTTGAATACATTTGATTCATACTTAATCTTGTGATTATTTTGATATTGTGGAAGCAATAGATATGATCAAGGCATTTGTTGATATTGAGCACAACCATATCCAAAAATAACTTACCCGTGAATAGTGAGAATTTGCTAACCCCTTTGAGCTTAATAGTTAGATTCTAGTTTAGTGATGAACTTGGTTTGTACGTAATTTGAAAAGTAGTTCATCATTGAACTGTGTAGGATTTTAAAATTTCTTCCTTGAACCTTTGAATTTGTGCTAAATTGTCTTCCTTTCCATAAAAAGAAAGGAATATTCACTTGAGGTTTGGTTGAAACCAAGTTGGAGAGAGTGAAAAGTAAAGTGGTAGGTTGCTAAAAATTTTGAAAAATTTCAAACAGGCATGAAAAGAAAAAAGTGTGAATATGAATATGAAAAACAAAAGAAAAATAATGCTTGTTTGAAGAAAAAGAAAAAAGTATAGATAAAGAAATAATGTGCAAAAAGGTGTTGGAATGGTGAGCAATAGAGAAAAGAAAGTGTTGGATGGAGTTGAAATGTGTACATAATCTTGTTTAGTGAATGTTTCTTTTGCATTGGCAACTTTGAATCCATGGCCTTATAAATGTCCCTTTATTCTGAACCTAACCAAGCTACAACCTTTAAATACCTTAGTGATCTTCTTGCTTCCATAATTTCTTTGATGATTGTTTAGATGAATGTATGAATTATTTTGTATTTGCATCATTTGTCAGGTGAGCAAAATTATCCCGCATTTGCAAATGCGTTATTTCTCAATTCTTGCTTCTCAATTCTTTTGCATTGTTTGATTCTAGGAAGTTGTAACCATTGCTTGTGTACATTTATTTGGTTATTTGAGCCATATATCTGTTCTTGAGTGAATTAAATGCTTGAGCAAATCCTCTTGTTTTTAATGAGAGACATACTTTGCTTGAGGACAAGCAAAGATCTAGTTGGGGGATAGTTTGTTGAATGTCAATCTTGCTTTAAATTGATCATTAATTATTGGTATTTTTCAACTCTTTTGTGTTGTTTTATTGGATTTACTCCATGTTATTATGATATTCTTCAATATTATGAAAATACCTTTGGTTTCTTTGATTTGTGTGTTATTATGTAGGAATTAGGTGAAACCAAAGGAAGAGAAGAATTTCAGCATGTTCATTGTGTGAACAACAAGTGAGGAGTGCCAGCAAATGTTCAATGTGAGAACATATGGCGAAGTCCCAACAAAGCATCTCAGAAAGATGGCAGTAAGTTCGTTGGGCGAACAAGTCAACGAATGTTCGCCGTGGTGATGTAGTAACGAAGAGCCTTATTCTTAAACGATAAATTGTTGAAAAGCAAGCATTAAAATATCCTCAATGCCTGTGGAGACGATAGCAAAACCCCCCTTTAACTACGATTCAAATAGGTATACCACGAGGCGTAGGACTAAAATATTGTCAAGCACTGTATGGCCAGGGTATAGGGTAAAAGTTTGCTTGCCAAGGCATAATGGAGTTTTGATAGCTGCTAGTTGATGGATTGTCTGTGTTGGCTGAATTCTAAAGGGAATTTTAAGAATTTTCTTGAGAATTTGGAGTGGAAATATGAGGCATGCCGTTTTTTTTATAGTAATGGAAGAAAATTGAGGCATTATAACCAAATTTATGGTATACCTGGCAATGAATATAATCGCGTCCACCAAGTCCTCTTCCACCATGACCATCACAAGCAGGTATGCCGCCTCTCTATTCAGTGTTTTCATAACATTTCTTATTTATCATTATAAGCAGAATCGGTAGAGGCTGATTAAGAGTTGAGATTAATGGAAGAAACAAACACGGAGGTTTTGTTGATTGAAGGTAGAGAAAGTTTCTTGAATCTATCAAGACGAATTTTGTAGTGTTATATTTGTGAGCGTCCTAAATGAGGGAGCCCACACCTAAGAATGGTATCGCCTAGGCGATGACCTAAGAACCTGTTTTTGACACTAATGACGCGTATAATGTCGTTAGTCAAAGAAGAGAGAGTTCATCACTACTCTCTGAAGATCAAGGGGTCAATAACTTGAAGGTGAGATAATACTTAGAAGGGGGGTTGAATAAGTATGAAAGATTAAAACTTAGAATTAAAACACAATTATTTTTATCCTGGTTCGTTAAACTCAACTACTCCAGTCCACCCTTCCTAGAGTGATTTGCCTTTCTCTAACAAGGACTTAATCCACTATTTAATCAAACAGGTTACAATAGTAACACCTAAGAACAACTGTTCTTAGTCTTCTCAAGAGCTACTGATTCCAACTGAATCCTCTTAAGAAAATCCTTTACAATCAATGTAAATCTACTACAAGAGTAATAATGCTTCTAAAAAGCTTTAATCACAACAGTGATATTTCTCTTAAGTTTAAGTACAATGAAATTAATTCTAAGAATAAATATGAGAGTATGAGAGCTTGAATGTTTTTAATTCTTTTTTTTAGCAAGATGTCTAACTGAAGAATTTGGTGGAGTCTTGCTTTTATAGGCAGCTGATCCAAGGTGAGCTGCACGTTGAGAAGAGTGTCCAAAAAGGTCTGAGCCTTTTTGTCTTCACATCAAGTGACCTTTCCTAGAAGAAGAAAGCACAGAAAAATCCTTTTTGTCTGTGTTCTTGTGTCTAGCATAAATGAGGAAAGAGACGTTTGATTTACTCCAACGGATATAATCTTTGAATATTTCTTCTTCAGTTTTTAGCAAGTTCATCATAGTCTGATTGAGTCAGAGTCTTCTAATGATGATCAGAACTTTGCTGGATCAGAGTCTTCTGTAGCATGTGTGCTTTCAGCGTGTTGAATATCAGAGCATATTTGAAACAAAACTTCAGTACTAGCAGCTTTAGTACTTTCAGAATCTTCTGTAGAAACTATGCTTTGAAAAACTCTTCATACAATCTTCTTCTTTGCTTCAGATGCTTCTGACTTGCTTCAGATTCTTCTGGAGCTTCTGCTTCAGAATCTTCTGGAGCTTCTTGCCTCAGATCCTTCTGGAGGCTACGCTCAGGATCTTCTGTCAGCAGCAATCAGAGTCTTCTAATGTATGCATCTGGCGCTACAGATTCTAGCTAGTTTCTTGTATTTAATTCTGATTTGCTTCTGGAGTGTTAATTTCTTTACTATCTGCAGTAAAAACTTCTCAAGCAAATTTTAGAGTATATAATTCTTAAATACAAAATTTCCTAATAGTTATCATCAAAACATAGAGATATTATTAGAACCAATCTGTGTTCTAACAATCTCCCCCTTTTTGATGATGACAAAAACATCAGAAATTTTGTTTAATTGAAAATATTAAAATTATAACTCCCCCTGAGATGATGAATCTCCCCCTGAGTTAAATACAAATAAGGAATGGAGACTTCCCTTTTGTCTTGAGAAATCTTCAGAGTTAGATCTTGTTTGTTATTTGAAAGTCAGAATGTCTTACAGATTAAATATTCAGAGTTTGATAATGGTGAAATGATCTGAGAGACTCAGAGTTTCTTTTATAGAACGTACTTATCAAATGTTCTGAAATAGTCAGATTAGATGTTAGATAGAATAAATATGTCTGAAGTTTCATTCTGGTGAAGTTATATTAAACAGTTCAAATCTATATTTTCTCCCCCTTTTTTGTCATAAGCAAAAAGTAGAACTTAAAAAAATAAAACGAAACATTAAATAAGATAATTCAGAAGAGAAAAACTTTGATTCATTCAATAGATCAAGAGTACATGCATCATAAGATATATCAATAAAGTACATAGGCAAACATCAGATGCAAAAACATTAGAATGAAAAAAAATCTAAGAGTGTTTGGACAAAAGCATCTTCAATAGATCTGTAATCTCAGAGGAGGATTGCTCTTGCTTGGACATCCACTTAGCCATAGTTTCATTCTTTTGATCTTGCTTTGACATCCATTATGTCATGTCTTCAGACTTTTTGTCCTGTTTTGCCATCCAGGACTTGATCTCTGACTGGCCAGCTTCCAGAGCAGCAATCTTATCTTCAAAATCTGGATGTTCTTTCTTTATCTCAGATGAAGAAGTATGATCAGGTTCTGGAGCTTGGACAGAGTCAATATCCATTGGTTCTATAGATTTTGGAGGATTGGAGTTAGAAGGAGGGTCTACCAGAGTCATAGCCAACGAATTTTCCTCAGATGCAATGTCAGTAGATTCTGCTGAAGATGAAGGAGCATTTGTAAGGAGCAGGGGATCAGATTTCTTGACCGTCCAGAATAGAGTTCTTGCAGCCTCAGCAAATCTGAGCTTCGCATCATTAGAACAGATGTTCTTCAGATTTGAGGCCACAGAGTTGAATCTGTTGATGAATCCATTCCAGATGATGTCAGATTCTTTGGCATCCATTGTTGCTGAGCATTTCTTCTGTACAGTACCTAAATACAACTGTATTTCTTGCAAAAATGATTGAAATAAAGGATTAATATTAAGTATAGGCTTAGGATGTAACAGAGTTTCCAGAGTTATTGGTTTTGGTTGGGGAGTTGGTGGAAAAATAGACTTCTGAATAGAGATCAGAAGAGGAGGATAATATGGAAAGAAAAGAATTTCAGGTTTGTGAGGTTTGGATCTGTTTAAAGCATTTAACAGATTTGGTTTTACTTTGGTGTGATGGGGAACCACATCAAAGGATTTATTGGAGAAGGGTTGAAAGGCAGATTTTGGAGGTTTATTAGAGGCAACAGGTGTATCAGATGATACAGGTTTAGCTGAAGTGATAGCTTTGGCAGATTTATCAGAATATGGTATAGTTGCTAAAGATCCTACATCTGACATTGATTGAATGTATTTGACAAGCACAAATGGAAGGGTTATGGAGAGTTTGGGTTTGAAACCATAAGCCAGGTTATGAAATAGAGATGAAACTTGTGCACAGGAAATAGATGATCTTGGGTTAGAGTTGGGAATAAGCATTTCAGATGAAGGGGCAGGTGTGGGAATAGGATCTGGAATGGAAGCTTTAGAAGGTATAATGGGTTCTGATTGGTTTACCTCAGAGTATTTTTGAGATGGAGAGATTAGAAAATCTGGGTGAATCTCAGATTCTGAGGAGTTTGAGGAGGTGGTTGGTGTGCAGGAAGTAGAAGATACTTGAAACACTGTTTTTAAAGGTGTGACATCAAGAACTTATGTCTCAGGAATGTGAGGTTTAGAAGTGTTGGTTGGTTCTGAAGGAATTTCAGAGGGTTTTGTTGGTTGTTCTGAGGTAGGTGAATCAGATGGAATTGTAATTGTTTCTGATGGAATGGGAACAGAAGTTACTTTTGTAGGTTCAGAAATAACAGGTGCAATGGGTTCAGATGATTTTGATGGTGGATTTTCAGAGGCTTTTTCTGGTTGAGATTCTTGGGGTTTTTCTTGTTATTCAGATGGCTTTTGCTTAGATGTTTCAGATGATTTTTGTTGTACAGAAGGTTGTGGTTGTTGTTCTGATGATTGTTTCTGTGAAGATTGTTTTTGTGGAACAAGCTGTTTGATTTGGATTTTTGGTTGAGATGATTTTGGGTTAGAGAATTTTGGTGTTGGAATTGTTTTTGTTGTTGTTGGAGTTGGAACAAATGCTTGTTTTTTTTGGTGATTTAGAACTTGGAGCAGTAACAGAAGTGGTTTGTGTTGAGGGTGGTTTTGGAACAGACTTAATATTAGAATCATTTAAAACAATTGTATTTGCAAAAGATACAGAAGATTTAGTACCTTTTATCTTGATCCTCTTGGCTGGTACAGAAGAAGTGTCTCCAGATTCTTTTCTCTTCAAGAGCTTCTGTGGCTTCTCAGCAATCTTGACCTTCTTCTGAGCAGGTGCAGCTTCTGCTTCTGGCTGAGTCCTTTTTCTCTGTAGTTGGGATTCTTCTTCTTCTTCTTCTACATCAGGTAGAGGTTGTCTTGCTAGCTGTATTACATTTGCAGGAACAGGATTTCCTTCCTTCTTACATTCATCAATGTACATCACAACAATATGTCGTGGCTCTTCAGCAAAGAACAATGGAAAGTCATCTACAGGAATCCTCTTCTGACTCAGTTCAGACATATTCAGCTTCTTGGGAGCTGTTGTGAGTTCATCAACTATTTTGAGTCTCTGAAGACTTTTGGCATTCAGAGGCTTTCCCATTATGAATTCCAATTCCTCTGTAACTCCAGCAGCGTACAGAGCAGTGACCAATCCATTTTCAGTTAGAAGATCTGAGATCAACCTTCCAAAGGGGATCCAGGTCCTGATCTTCTGTCCTTTTTCTTTCACATACTCTCTAGATGCATTTATATGGTTCCACAGATGCATAAAAAGAATATATGGAAGATCTACCTTGGTGCTCTGACTGAGGCAATACATGAAATAGAGCTGTTCATTATTGACATAGTCTGGAGAGTTTGTTGACTTCCTATGATGGATGCATCCCATGAAGATCTTAGCCCAGATCTTGTAGTCAGGCTTCAGATCCTTGAATTTGTTAGAAGTTTGACCAGCAGTCATTACTTCTTCATACACCTCATCCATATCCACACGCCCAGCTGGCAAGTGGGAAACACCATCTGTTTCTTCATATCCAATTAACTTTTTGATCAGATCTTCTGTTATAATGATTTCTTTTCCCAGTACAGAAGATAGGATGAACTTAGGGTAAACTGAGGCATGGATCCAGAATTCTTTCACAAGGAGGGGATAAACTGGTCCAAAGAGTCTATCAAAGTACTTTACCCATCCTTGAGCACCAATGATAAAGCGAAACTCAAAGCCATTTTCTGCAAGTGAATCAAATTCTACCATTGATTCACATAAAACCTCCAACTTTTCAACAGGGGTTAAAAGGGTTCTTTTGGGAGGAGAATAAGGAGCAACACCCATGTTTGCAAAAGTAACTGCAGCCATGGAAGATTGGAATTGAGAAGCTGTTGAAGATGAAGTTGTCATTGAAGATTACTTTGTCACACGCTTAGGGTTTTTATGCAGAGAGAAGAGAAGATGAAAATGCATAAAAGTTTCTGAGATTCTAAAAGTGTGAAAGTGAAGAGAAGACAAGTATTTATACTAAAACATTTAGGCATACCATCAGTCAGAATTTTTTGCACGTTTGAGTAAACATTAAATGCAAAGAATAATAATCATTTCAAACATTTATTTCTTCTGACAAATTGGGGGGAAAATCAAGATTTTCACTATTCAAACTTCACCTCAAACGTCTCTTTAGTAATGTACACGCCACCTTTGCAGATTTGGTGTGACACGTGTTTGCTTGCATGTGTTCTGAATTCTCTTGAGAAATGAAACGTTAGCCAACGTTCAGATCCTCTAAGGATTGTTAGTTCAGAGTTTCACAAAACCAAGTTAATAATAAGCAATCAGAAGAGTTACTTCAGAGCATTAGGCATGTTTGCATCTGTAAAAATTTGCTTATGATAAATATCATTCTGGACAAAAATCCATACCAATATTTTTCAGAATAAATTTGAATCTATCTTCAACAAGGGGTTTTGTAAAAATATCCACCCATTGATGATCTGTATCAACAAAGGTTAAATTTATGATTTCCTTCTGAACATAGTCTCTGATGAAATGATGCTTAATTTCTATATGTTTTGCCTTAGAGTGTAAAATGGGATTCTTAGACAAACATATATCAGAAGTATTATCACAAAAGATAGAAATGTTACTTTCAAATATTTGATAATCTTCTAGCTGACTTTTCATCCAGAGCATCTGAGTGCTACATCCAGCAGCAGCAATATATTCTGCTTCTGTGGTTAAAAATGCAATTGTGGGTTGCTTCTTGATGTACCAAGAGATTAGATTTCTTCCTAGAAATTGACAACTTCCAGAAGTACTTTTCCTTTCCACTCTGTCTCCAGCGTAGTCAGCATCACAGAATCCAACTAATTTGAAATCATCAGATTTTCTGTAACACAAACCCACATTAGAAGTACCTTTCAGATACCTTAGAATCCTCTTGACAGCTGTCAAGTGTGATTCTCTAGGATCTGATTGGAATCTAGCACACAGGCAAACACTAAACAATATGTCAGGTCTAGAAGCAGTTAGATAAAAAAGAGAGCCAATCATACCTCTGTAGAGCTTCTGGTCTACTTTCTTACTTACCTCTTCCTTGCCAAGTGAGCTAGTAGGATGCATGGGAGTTTTTGCCAGCTTACTATCAGTCATGTTAAATTTCTTCAGAAGTTCTTTAACATATTTGGTCTGATGTATGTAAGTGCACTCTGGAGTTTGATTAACTTGGATTCCTAGAAAGAATCTGAGTTCTCCCATCATGCTCATTTCAAATTCTGCCTGCATACATTTAGCAAACTCCTTTCCAAGCATAATATTTGTTGATCCAAAAATAATATCATCTACATAAATTTGACAAATTAGAAGATCTTTCTTAATTGATTTACAAAAGAGTGTTGTATCCACTTTGCCTCTGATGAAATTTTTCTCCAGAAGAAAATTGCTCAATCTCTCATACCAAGCTCTGGGAGCTTGTTTTAAACCATATAGAGATTTCTTTAATTTGAAAACATGATCTGGAAATTTTTCATTTTCAAAACCAGGAGGTTGGTGGACATAAACTTCTTCTATAATACCATTAAGAAAAGCACTTTTAACATCCATCTGATACAGAGTAATGTTATTTTGTGCAGCTAATGAAATAAGAAGACGTATAGATTCTAACCTTGCCACTGGAGCATATGTCTCAGTGTAATCAATACCTTCTTGTTGACTGTACCCTTGAGCTACAAGTCTTACCTTATTCCTTTCAACTTCTCCTTTCTCATTTAGCTTATTTCTGAAGACCCATTTTGTACCAATTATATTAAATCCTTGTGGTCTTTGAACTAGATCCCATACATCATTCTGGTGAATTGATTTAGCTCTTCTTGCATGGCAATAATCCAATCATTGTCTTGCAGAGCTTCATCTACAGAAGATGGTTCAATTTCTGACACCAGTCCAAAAAGTGATGCTTCAGATGATCTTAGAAAGGATCTTGTTCTGATGGGATCATCCTTCTTTCCAATAATGACATCCTCTGGATGAGAAGCTTTAATTCTGGATGATGATCCTCTAATAATTGATTCTTCAGAAATGTTTAGATTGTTCATCTGAGAAGTTAAAGGAGTAGCATCTGGCATTGCATCTGGTTCCTTCACTTGAGCTTTGTCTGCTTCTGGGACTTCAGAGTCAATGAAGACTACTTCTCTATCTGCAGAGTTTTCAGACTGCTTTGGCTTTTCAGAGCCAAGCTTATCATCAAATTTAACATGAATAGATTCTTCCACAATCTGTGTCTTAGTGTTGTATACTCTGTAGCCTTTAGAGCGCTCAGAATATCCAAGCATGAAACACTTCTGTGCTTTGGAATCAAACTTGTTCAGATTTTCCTTAGTATTTAACATATAGCAAATACATCCAAAAGGATGAAAATATGAAATGTTGGGCTTTCTGTTCTTCCACAGTTCATATGGAGTCTTTTTCAGAAGAGGTCTTACAGCCACTCTGTTCTGAATGTAACAGGCTGTGTTGATTGCTTCTACCCAAAAGTGTTTTGCCAGATTTGTCTCATTGATCATGGTTCTGGCCATTTCTTGCAGAGTTCTATTTTTCCTCTCTACAACTCCATTCTGTTGTGGAGTTCTAGGACAGGAAAAATCATGAGCAATGCCATTTTTAGAAAAATATTTTTCAAAATATTTATTTTCAAATTCACCACCATGATCACTTCTGACTTTTATAATTTTGAAATCTTTTTCATTCTGGACTTGCTTGCAGAAGTCAAAGAACACAGAGTGTGACTCATCTTGTGTTTTAAGAACTTTACCCATGTCCATCTACTATAGTCATCAACAATGACTAATCCATACTTCTTGCCTCTGATGGATGCAGTTTTCACTGGTCCAAACATATCAATATGAAGTAATTCTAGTGGTCTGGAAGTAGAAACAACATTTTTTAATTTAAAAGATGATTTTGAAAACTTCCCTTTTTGGCATGCTTCACAAAGAGCATCTGAAGTGAACTTCAGATTAGGGAGTCTTCTAACAAGATTAAGTTTATTAATCTGAGATATACGTCTCATATTAATGTGGCTCAATCTTCTGTGCCAGACCCATTTCTCTTCATTAACAGACAAGAGGCATTTAACATTTTGAACTTTAAGTTCTGAAAGATTTATTTTATAAATGTTGTTTTTCCTCTTACCACTAAATAGGATAGAGCCATCCTTTTGACTAATAGCTTTAAAACATTTTTGATTATAAGTAATATCATAACCATTGTCACTTAATTGACTTATGGACAATAAGTTATGTTTTAACCCTTCAACAAGTAAAACATTAGTAATAGAGGGAAGTTTACCATTTCCAATTGTGCCAGATCCAATGATCTTGCCCTTCTGGTTCCCTCCAAACTTTACATCACCTCCAGATCTAAGTTCCAGACTTTGGAACATAGACTTTTCTCCTGTCATGTGTCGTGAGCATCCAGAGTCCAGGTACCATGATTGGTGTCCTGACCTTGCTGCTAAGAACATCTGCAACAGGGATTATTTTACTTTTAGGTACCCAGATCTTCTTGGGTCCTTTAGGGTTAGTGGTTCTGGAGATTTGTCTAAACTTCTGTTTTTCAATATAATGTTTATTCTGACTTACCTTGGGTTTAAATACATAAGTATTCTTCTCAGAGCTTGTGTGTTTAATGTCATTTAAGTGACCAAACTTAAATTGAGAGTACAGAGGTGTCTTCTTAATGAAAAGTTTGTCAACAGATTTTGGATTACTTCCAAATGAAGATTCATATCCAATACCTCTTCTGTTGTTCCCACTAACACCATAGATCATAGAAGCCATCTTGCTTCTGTCTATGCTTTTAGTAAGGAATCTCTGAAAGCTAGAGTCATATTTTTCTAAAATGTTTTCACATGACTTGGTCTCAGATTCAGATTCTTGTTGAGTTGTTTCAAAGTCATTTTTGATTTTCAGATTAATTTCTTTTTGCTCAACAAGTTCTGTCTTCAGAAGATCAATCTCAGATTCAAGACTGCTTTTCAGCTTCTTGTATTTGAGTTTGGTATTGTTATAACTTTTCAGGACTTCTGATAAGACTTTTATCAGTTCTTCTTTAGTAAGTTTAGCCATTACCTCTTCAGCATCATCGTCAGATTCAGAATCTGATTCATATCCTGAGGTTCCTTCCTCCTGATCTTCTATGCTGGCCATCAGTGCAACATTGGCACATTCTTCTTCTGATTCAGAAGATGATTCAGATTCATCTGAGTCATCCCATGTTGCCATCAGAACCTTCTTCTTTTTGTTAAACTTCTTCTTGAGTTTTTCTTTTTGAAGTTTGGGGCAATCATTCTTGTAATGCCCAGGTTCTTTGCACTCATAGCACACAACTTCTTTCTTGCCAGATCTTCTGTGCCCAGAAGATTCCTTTCTATGATCAGATTTTCTGAAGTTGTTGAACTTCTTTCCCTTGTGCTTCCAGAGTCTGTTGATTCTTTTGGACAACATGGATAATTCATCTTCTTCTTCAAAAGAAGATTCTTCAGAGCTTTCTTCAATAACCTGCAAAGCTTTAGCATATTTATTAGATTTTAAAGCAACAGATTTACCTTTTTCTTTCTTCTGAGGTTCATCTTCCTCAAGTTCAATTTCATGGCTCCTCAGTGAGCTGATGAGTTCTTCTAAAGAGATTTTGTTCAGATCTTTAGCCATCTTCAAGGCAGTCACCATTGGTCTCCATCTGGTAGGTAGACTTCTGATGATTTTCTTTACATGATCTGATGTAGAATATCCCTTGTCCAGAACCTTTAGCCAAGCTGTGAGAATCTAAAATCTGGAGAACATAGCTTCAACAAATTCAGAGTCTTCCATCTTGAAGGCCTCATACTTCTGGATCAGAGCCAAAGCCTTTGTTTCCTTGACTTGAGAGTTTCCCTCATGAGTCATCTTTAAGGATTCAAACATATCAAAAGCAGTTTCCCTGTTTGTAATTTTTTCATACTCAGTATGAGAAATTGCATTCAATAATATTGTTCTGGCCTTGTGATGATTTCTACAATCTTTCTTCTGAGCATCTGTCATAAATTTTCTATCTATCTTCTTGCCATTCCCATCTGTGGGATGAACATATCCATCTATGACTAGATCCCATAAATCAGCATCATATCCAAGGAAAAAACTTTCAATTCTATCTTTCCAGTAATCAAATTTCTCCCCATCAAACATAGGGGGTTTGGTGCTGATTCTGTCCCTTTCTTCATATTTATTGTTAATGTTGGATATTGTATTATCAGCCATTGTAACAAATAAATATATATCAAAGTATTTCTCTCTGGATCTTTACTGTCACTGTTAAGTGGTAGCACACACAGAACCGGAGCTCTGATGCCAACTGAAGGTGAGATAATACTTAGAAGGGGGTTGAATAAGTATGAAAGATTAAAACTTAGAATTAAAACACAATTATTTTTATCCTGGTTCGTTGAACTCAACTACTCCAGTCCACCCTTCCTAGAGTGATTTGCCTTTCTCTAACAAGGACTTAATCCACTATTTAATCAAACAGATTACAATAGTAACACCTAAGAACAACTGTTCTTAGTTTTCTCAAGAGCTACTGATTCCAACTGAATCCTCTTAAGGAAATCCTTTACAATCAATGTAAATCTACTACAAGAGTAATAATGCTTCTAAAACTCTTTAATCACAACAGTGATATTTCTCTTAAGTTTAAGTACAATGAAATTAATTCTAAGAATAAATATGAGAGTATGAGAGCTTGAATGTTTTTAATTCTTTTTTTTAGCAAGATGTCTAACTGAATAATTTGGTGGAGTCTTGCTTTTATAGGCAGCTGATCCAAGGTGAGTTGCACGTTGAGAAGAGTGTCCAAAAAGGTCTGAGCCTTTTTATCTTTACATCAAGTGACCTTTCCTAGAAGAAGAAAGCACAGAAAAATCCTTTTTGTCTGTGTTCTTGTGTCTAGCATAAATGAGGAAAGAGACGTTTGATTTACTCCAACGGATATAATCTTTGAATATTTCTTCTTCAGTTTTTAGCAAGTTCATCAGAGTCTGATTGAGTCAGAGTCTTCTAATGATGATCAGAACTTTGCTGGATCAGAGTCTTCTGCAGCATGTGTGCTTTCAGCGTGTTGAATATCAGAGCATATTTGAAACAGAACTTCAGTACTAGCAGCTTTAGTACTTTCAGAATCTTCTGTAGAAACTATGCTTTGAAAAACTCTTCATACAATCTTCTTCTTTGCTTCAGATGCTTCTAACTTGCTTCAGATTCTTCTGGAGCTTCTGCTTCAGAATCTTCTGGAGCTTCTTGCCTCAGATCCTTCTGGAGGCTACGCTCAGGATCTTCTGTCAGCAGCAATCAGAGTCTTCTAATGTATGTATCTGGCACTACAGATTCTAGCTAGTTTCTTGTATTTAATTCTGATTTGCTTATGGAGTGTTAATTTCTTTACTATCTGCAGTAAAAACTTCTCAAGCAAATTTTAGAGTATATAATTCTTAAATACAAAATTTCCTAATAGTTATCATCAAAACATAGAGATATTATTAAGAACCAATCTGTGTTCTAACATAACTCCTTCTAATCAGGAGGGAGCAGTTTCCGCTACTTAGGGTTATCCAAAATACTAGGCTCTAGAGGCTTATATAAATATACCTCCCTCAGAGGAGAAAAGGTAGATTACTACACTCTAAAGCATATCGCTTAGAAGCTTATCCCTAAGCACACCTTCTGTCAACAGGGTGTCCCACCTCACATGAGCAGGACTCCAAAAATTCCCGTAAAAAGCATCACCATACAAGACTTCTCGCAGACGTGAGCAAGCCCTAACCACCTAAATTGTTATAAATCTATTAAGGTCTTTGAGTCCCCTTCCATCGTAGGAGGAACACGCACACCTATAATTTTTTACCAGTCCAAGTTTCATGACAAAGGATAATAATTTCCACTTCTTTAATAGAAATGCAACCAAATTTTCCACTAATAAGTGAAACACTGGACTTAAGTTCTTGAGGTAGTCTTTCAAGAATTACATCTAAATGTTCACGTGGTGAGATTGACTCACCTATTGCATGAATTAAAGTGATGAGAAAATCAATTTTTAGCAGAAATTCAAAACCGGTGCAACCATCTAATCGTGTGTTTATGAGTTCAAACCTTAATTGACAAAGTTTAAAACTAACGTGCTGATGAAAGTAGTAAGTGTGAATTTTATTCCATAGTTGCCATGAGTTCTTGTAACCAATGACATGTCTCAACATCTTCTTGGAGACTATTGATTGAAGTCAAGCAAGCATGAGTTGATATGATTGCTCCCAGGCTTCAAATTCCTTTGAGATGTAATTGGATTCAAAATCTATAAGTGTTGCATATTTAGGAGAAATTTTTGGATTTACCAGATAATGATGAAGTTTGTGAGTTTTGACGACTGATTCAACTTATTAAGTTTAAAGGAAATAATTTTCTTCATTAAGTTTCTCTAAAATTGCAGAAAACAAAGAACTCGAAAATGAAGAAGAAAGCTTGAAATTTATGGATAAATATGACTTGTATTTGCTTAATTTATAATTCCATTAGATCAATCTATTTATATATCTAATTGTTAGATCTATTCTAATTGTATTGGACATTAGATAATTCATTTATAATTAATTATAAAAAGGCTATGTTAATGTACAAAATGGCTACAATAATATTATGTGAGCTTACTTTATAAATCCTACAATATTTCATGAGTAACTCCTTTAAATAAACACTAGCGTCCAAAAGTAAGGGTAAAAATAGTAGAAAAATAGGCTACACCAAAATAAAATATTTCCTTTATATATTGTATAAAAAATAAAGGAAGGATAAAAATGATAAAAAAAAATAGACTACACAAAAACAAAATATTCCTTTTATATATTTGTATATATATAAGTTAAGTTTTGATTTATTTCTTTTAAATCTCAAAAAAAGATCTCTAATTTTTTTACAACATTTAATAATATTTAATTAATTATATAGTATGTGATTGATATTTTTTTCATCTTATTTTTATCTACTACCATTATTTTTTTCTCTCAATATTTTACTCATAACATGTAAATATGTAAAAAATAAAAATTAAACTTTATTACTTTATTTTTTTAGATTAAGAAAATAACCCGATCATTTTAAATTGAAAATTGTAACTGATTATTAAAAATATATTTTTTATTTTTATTTTTTATATTTGTTTTCAGTGAAATATTTATTTTTAATTTTTTTATTGTATCTAATTTATTTTAAGAATAATTATGCCATTTTAAAAAATTATATATTCCTTTTTTATTATAATTTTCTGCATTTTTCTCATTCCAAATTACCAAACTATAATCTTATTTTATATCCTTTTAATTTATATATTTCATTTTTTTTTCTTTTCATCAACCAAACAATTATCCATACACTCAGAGATTGTCCTATACAGGTTTAAAAGTGTTGACCTGTAATTTTTGGACTTTGGCCCTCTTTCAAAAAAAAAAAAGTAAAAATTAAATTGAGTTTTATAAGTTTTCTAGCTAAATGAATCATACTTTTAAACAACATTAATTTTTGTTTAGGCTTAATTACAATTTTGTTTCTCTTATTTTATCTTTTTTTGAGTTTTGATCTCTCTATTTTAAAAATTACGTTTTTCGTCTCTTTTTTAAGTTTTGTTTTTTATTTTAGTCCCCTTAAAAATTTGGGACCAACTTTTAGTGACATGTCACTTATTTTGCTGACGTGGCAAATTCAGATTGATTATTTTTAATTTAACATTATATTAATTTATTTAAAATGTTTTTTAAATTAAATTTAATATAACTTATAAACTTTTTAAAATCATATTTTTTTATTAAAAGAAAATAATTAACTCATTAAAGGGTGGAGAGCAGCCAATTGAAAAAAAGAGAGGCTAGAATGGATAGAAAATAAAAATAGAAGAAAATTCAACAATAAAAAAAATACAGCAACTTTTGTTCTTCATTGATCCTTCTTCCTCCTTATCATTCCTTAATCATCAAAACTCCACTTGTTTCTTCATTTTCATTCAATAATTATCAAAACTTTTGCTTCTTTATTATCAACACAATATCACCAATAACAACAAATCATCAACTACAATTTATCTTCAATAACTCAAAAAAAAAACATACACTTAACAAACTTCATTCACGAAAACAAACCTTTTCCCTCATCCATGATTCAAATCAACAACTTACACAACCATGAGGAATATCAACATCAAACCCATAACTGAAAATTGAAACTAAACAAAAAGAAGGGGAAGAAGAGAGAAATCGACGAACCGCACATACCCACCACCACACGACCTCCATCCTCAGCCGCATTCAGACTCTTTAATAGTGTGCAGACCCACCGCTGAATTCCGAAAAATATGTCGATCTAGCATAAATACCGCGACCATCTTACAAATTTGAATCCAAAATCTTAATTTGTTTATACATAGATATTGAATCCAAAATTCAAACCCATATGTTGATCCTAATACCAAAAAAAAATAAAATAGAACAACAAGATAAGAAGAAGAAGAGAATAAAAAAACAAGATTATGCTACAGATCTGGAGATTAATAGAAGATGAGAGAAATTGTTAGGTTTCTTCATTTTGGGAAGAACAACTTTTCTGGAAACAAGGAAAATACATTTTGGGAGAGAATGATAATGAATACCAGATTGTAAATTAATTAGTATGTAAATTAATTAGTATATATTATTGAGTTAATTTTAGTTTATTATTATTAGTATATATTAATGAAAGGTTTTTAAATGAATTAACATTAAAAATTTAATAAATAATGAGCTGGAAAAATTAATTATAACTTTATATTGGCACATCATCAAAATAAGAGCCACATCATCAAAAATTATTTTTAATTTGGTCAAGGGACTAAAATCCAAAACAAAACTTAAAAAATGGACCAAAAACGTGATTTTTAAAATGAGGGGATCAAAACTCAAAAAAAGACAAAATAGAGGGGTCAAAGTTGCAATCAAGCCTTTTTTTTATCAACGTCACTAAAGTTATTTTTTATACTGGAAAGTTTTTAGAAGGTTAAGTCTATGAACCCCCTAATACAAGGAAATAAATTTTTAAACTGACTTCTAACTAAACAACGAACAGATTTTGAACCGATTACCAATGAGCAAACATGAAACAACAAACAAGCGTGAAGCGACTAGTCTCCTTACTAAATTGAGATTTTGCATAGGCAAATCTCAAGTTGAGGTAGAGTTTTGAAATGACTATCCTCCAAACCGACCGGAGGTTTTACATGGGATGACCATGCACCGTACTGAGAATTTTACCAGGCTAATTCGAAACTACTGAGTTTTAACACATGTTGAACTAAAAAATTGTTGTGAAGATTTTTCTCTGGTTATTCTTCACGAACTCAAAAGGAGAGTTTTTCTTCAATGACAGAGCTCATGACCAAACAGAGACTTATACTAATTCTCAAAAGAGCTTTTACATTCGTTTACCTCCAAATCAAAATAATTATTTCTTAAGGAAGAATTATTTACCGAAAAGAAAGTATTACTCTTCGTAAATTCACAATAAATCCCTTACCTATAACAAATTCCTCACTTAAACTCAAGAACGGTCTCAAAGTATATGGCTTAAATATATGAAAAATGTAAATGATTTTAGAGAGAGTGAGAGAAAGGAAAAGTGATGTTTTTCATGTGTTTTAGATGTTTTTGAAATGGTAGAGGATCTCTCAATTTATAGGCCAATAAATTGTGTAAAAATGGAAACAATGCATGGGCCTTTTAATTGTCCTATTTGATTAGATAATCGATTAGACACTTGCAATAATCGTTTATTGCTTCCCAAATTGGAAGGATTGGATAGTGAGTCATTATTAATCATTACGAGTCTGACATAGTATATTATGGACTTTATTCACCCTTATCTAATTGATTAGGCAAATGATTAGACAGTTCAAAAACTTGTCTTAAATAATTTGACAGTTCTCAATTCAACTGGCTAGGATCTAAAATCATTTTCTTGTTGTTTTAATTAAAAATTGATAGGTTTCTCTATATTTTAAGCATGTGTAATTTAGCCATAATACTTACGAAAATTCTCTTGAGTCTTTATAATACACTGATCACTAAAACAGACACAATTAGACGAACTTTCTCACTTCCTTCCTTTCACACTATTAAGCTTCGAGTCTTTTTCCAGATATACCAATCATATAAAAAATTCACTTGAATCTTCTATTAGATGAGGCATGGGATATCTTTAAGTTAGTCACCATTATTAGAGAGTTGTAGAGATGTTACTGGTGATCGTAAACCTTGATTCTTCATTTAATCTGAATTTAGTATGATTCAGAAGGATAACTTGATCTTGATCGACCACCTTGTACATTTTTTATCTCTTTATCTAGATTTAGTAACTTCTTGAATTTATTCGTTGTTATCATGAAAATCACTTCTAGTGTTATTATAGTTTCACGTGTTGTCATCATCAAAACTATTAAAGCTAAGTAGTTGCTTCTTATGTTTTTGTTATCACTTCTTGATTATACCTGCCCGTACTTGGTTCCACAATCTCATCACTATCTACACATTATACTTCACAATTTTTTATACTACAACCTTCACAACACAAAAATAATTTCATCACCTCAAATCCTCTTCATCACTCATATCTACACGTAACATTCCATCACCAATATTGTATTCACCTACTCATTTTTCTTCATCACAACAAAACACTTCCAATACTCCCTCATCTAGATCTCATATATCTTTATCTTCTCATAATCATATTGAACCAACATATTTTTTCATCTCTCGTTACCAACAAACACATCCTATACCACCCAATATCTATCTCATGCAAACTAGATCCAAGTCATGCATCACATGTCCAAGATTGAATCCATCCCTTCATCTTGCTCATGTTGAACCAAAAACAACAAGACGAGCTCTTCCCAACCAAACTTGGTTATCTTCCATGCAATCTGAATATTATGCACTAATGAGGAACAATATATGGTATATAGTTTATGTTTCTCCTAGAAGACTCTGTATAGGCTATAAATGAGTATCTAGAATCAAGGAAAAACATATGGTTTAGTTAAAAGTGCAAGTACAAGGCTAGACTTGTAGCTAAAAGATTTCATTAATAATATGGAGTTAATTAAACTAAATCATTTAGCCATGTGGTCAAACCAGTAACAATTAGAACAATTATAACACCAACTTTATCTAAAAATTATCCTTTTCAACAATTTGATGTCAATAATGCATTTCTCAATGACGAACTTGATGAAATTGTGCATATGACACATCCACAAGGATTTTAAAACACCAACAAAATTTTAGTTTGAAAGTTGCGCAAAGATTTCTCTAATCTCAAACAGGTCCCTAAATCTTGGTTAAAAAAGCTTCAAAGTCCATTGATCAAGTTTGGGCTCCAAGCTAGAAAATGTGACTCATTCTCTCTAATTCAACAACCGATCACCCAATTAAATTATGCCTTTTTCCTAAAAAGACTTTGTAAGCTTGATTATTTTATAGGCATAGAGGTTAAGTCCTCCACCAAAAATTATCTACTCTTAACTCAAGGAAAATACATTAGAGACATGCCTTCTAAAGTTAACCTACGAGAATCCAAATTTATACCCTCCCTTATGGTAGCTAGTTCCAAACTCTACAAGAATAGTCCAAACAAATTTACTGACCTTTCCTTGTACAAATCTATAGTGGATGTTCTTTAGTATGCCAGAATAACAAGACCATACATATGCTTTGTAGTGAAAAAGTCTGTTAATTTATGTCTCAACCTCTTAAGTCCTATTGGACTACAGTAAAGAGAATCCTTATGTATCTAGAAGGTACTATCACTTGGGAAATTCGTCTACAATCCATCACCAACCATATAGTTTCTTTGTTATCCTATTATGATGAAATCAGAGTTAAATAAGGCTCACATCGGGAGCATGTATCTTCATAGGTCCCAATCTAATTTCCTGGCAGACCAAGAAAAACCATGCCATCTCCAAGTTAAGTACCAAAGTTGAATACATAAATCTCGCCCTTTCCAACTCATAAATACTATGGGTTCAGTCTTTACTAATTGAACTCAAGGTGCCTTACTCAACTCTTAGTCCTCTGTGTGATAATATGATCACCTTTTCTCTTGTTCCTAACCTTCTTATTCATCCACATAAAAAACACATAGAACTTGACTTGTTCTTTGGAAAAGAAAAAGTGTTCAACAAGTAACTCAAGGTCATTCATGTACTTGATAAATCTCAAAGTGTTGATATACTCACCAAGGAACTTCCTCCTTATAACTTTGAAAACCTCTGAAGCAAACTCATTATATGTGACTTTGTGACTCTGCTCAAAACACTCACGATAATATTGTAAAATTTATTAAGTAAGCTCACATGAGTTTACCGTGGTCATGTTATACACTAACATAACATTTGTAACTAATTGTAATTGAGTTGTCGAATACGTACAATTAGGTGTAGTAAGTATATATCCAACAACTGCGAGTCTCTCTCTGTGTGTGTAATTACAAATCAATCAAATACAATTTAAACGTGTTCATAGATTCTCTTAGAATCATGATTAATATTCAACATTCTCACAATTTAATATCGTAAATGCACATTTAAAAAAATCAACGTGCTTTGGCGTGTGAAAAGATATTTCACGTTAATGGGAGTGTGTAAGTCGCAATGTGAACTTGATTACAAACTCAATAAAATACTTTTAATTCGATTTTGGTCAAAACTTCTAAATTGGTTTTGAAGATATTCAAGCAAGTTTTAAAAAACACTCTCAACATGTCTTTAAGCCAACTGTCAACGTCTTTTTTAAAGTGGATGTAACAATCATAAAAACTTCAGAAAACAAATATATTGGTAATCTTAATAACTACTGAAATTTTCTTCATGCAAGAATAATATTAAAGAAACAAGATTTTTCTCTAACAATTGATGCAATTCATGGGGAGTTAAATGATTTTTGGAATGTTATGAAAAAATGGTCTCACACAACTATTGGTATGAGTTTTATTTTTATTTTTCTAGTTTTTCATTTTCATCTATTAAAATTTTTTAGAAGGGTTTTCGCTATCCTTGATATATTTATTTAAACACCAAACTTCAATTCATATTTAATAAAAAATACGAATGTACAATATTAAATTAAAATATATAACTTTTTATTAAATATTGGAGACCACAAATTCTTTTTTCAATAGTAATCACAAGATTATGTCTCATATTCCACCAAAATTATGTCTCATAGATATATCGGTAAAGCAGTAACGTTTTTTGGTTTATGTCTGCTTCATGTGTTACATCAGCATGTCTATATTAATCCTAAATCATCTCTACCAAACCACCATTATTTTATTCTTTGGATTAAATAACATTGAATAACGCATCCCGATAAGAAGTGTAGTGTATTTGTTTTCACGTGACTCTCATTTAGGTTGCCACTACTTTCAACTTCATCGTTTTTAGTAAGTAGTGGTTAACTTCGCGATTATGGATCACAAACTAAACAGCCTAATTGTTAAGTGGTATTAGCATGACACAATGGTTGTTTAAGGCAGCTTCTATGATTTAACTTAAATGTAGTGTGTGTATAAATGATTTAACCATTCTAATGAACAATTTTGAAATTATAATAATAGTTTTTTTTACAATATTTTAATAATAGTTGTTTCTTTTGAAAAAAACAAATTTTTTTTATTTATAAATAAAGACGTTTTATATAAACAAAATTATAACATGAAATTCATATGTTTATGAGTCAAAATGCCATCAAAAATAAAAATTGATAAAAAAACTATTTTGTAAAATGTCGTTGATATCATTAACAGTGATTTTATTATGTTTGGTGAATATTTGAGTATTGTTTTATTTAGCATAAAATTTTCTAACAAACCTTTTAAATTGGATTTTTTGGACTATTAAAAGTTTCAATGTCCTTAAAAACTGGAGATCTAGGCATTTTTGTAGGGTGATATTAGGGAATAAATCTTGTAGAGTAGAATTTATTTCATTGTTAACGTAGTTAACTTGCTTAGGAAGGAGGTTATTCAAACCTCACCATCCATAATATGATTAATTATATTATATATTTTGTTATGATATCAATGAGAAGAATAAAGTAAAACGGTGAAAAAGAGTGAATTTTTTAAATAAAATAAGAAAACGTTCAATTCAAAAAAGAGACGATAAAACAGAGTTTGTTATGCCGGTTATTGCATTCACTTTCTCAAAGAGCGTTAAATAATTACAAGTAAAAAATAACAATCAATCTCTCATCTAACAAAAAGAGAGCAACATATTTATAAACTACTAACATATGTATGTTATGTACAAAGATAACACATATACATGACATACATAAGAGCAACTTTAGTGCAGGGTTGTTAAACCAAAATTTTGTATATCTTACGTTAGTAATAAAGAATTTGCATTATAGTAGAGCTGATATGACATCTAGGTGAACTAAAATTTAGTTCCCATTATCTATATAGTTAACGTTAACTATATGAAATATATTATAATATTATTTATTTAATTAATAAAATATTCAACAGCATTAAAGTAATGACATGATATTTGAAAATAGTGGGGTCAAGTTTTGGTTTCTTATAGACAACCGTCGTTAAAGTAAAAATTACTCAAATCAACTATAAATTTTTTAAATCTTACGAAACGCTTTGGGCCCACAAAAAATATCTTAGTTTACCCATTTAGTTTACTCCCATTAAAGATGCTCTAACTATTACATGACATATTACATAACTACTTTTGATTACTCATGCTTAAACAAACTTCGAATACAACACACACCTTTGACCCTGCCGAATCTTGAAGTTACCCCTGTCGAGACTCGAGCTCAATCTAATACTACAAATCTCCATCTTGGAACAAACTCCAAAATATCAAGAAAACAAACTAACTATCATCATGCAATTTTATCAACTACATACAGTGGAAGAACTTGTTGCTTGGTAATGACTTTGTGATCATACCAGCAAAATTGTGATCAGTCAAAACTTTCATCCCTTTGACTTCTCCCCTTTTGATTTTCTTCTTGACAAAATGCAACATAACATCAATGTGCTTGGTTCTCTCAGATTGAATTCTTTTGACTTATGTATAGAACTTTGACTAAAATTTGTAAAATAATTCTTATTGTCATTTCAATGTATCATATTGTTGTTAAAAAAATATTTAACTAAAAAAATTTATAATACATTATTATCATATAAATAATTAACATCCTGAACTCCTCCCACTGAAGGAACACTTCTTATTCTCCTTAACATTCTGAACCACTCTCATAAAAGTTCACACGAACTTCAACTCTCGAGAACTTTATCTGCCTAGCTAGATTAAGCCCTTCAAGCAACTCTCATAACTCCGCTAAATAAGCATCTTCACTCCCAATGACTTTTGAGAACCCAGTAAACCATTTTCGAACAACACCCCCACACCCAATAACCTCATTCTTGCAAACTCCACCAAATTAAAAAAACCCATCCAACACTAGGATACTCCCAACACACTTGAATTGTGATTTGATGTCCCTTACTATTTGGTTGCATAATTTTGTCGACCAAATTATAACAATCTAATCTTTGTCTGACAAACTTCACTTTCTTGCAAGGACAAATGAAACCATCATCAAACTTTTCCTTGTTTCTCCATGACCAAACATAATGACAGACCATAGCCCAAAAGCTACTCCACTCTCCAGTTGGTTTACCATCCTCGTTGCATACTATATTTAGATCAATCCACTCCTTTAAGTGCAATTAAAAAACTAGTATCAAAGCCTCATATTGATTGCATGCATCCAAAGTAGTTTTATTAAGGGACATTCGCATAACACATGCAGAGTTGATTCTTGGAACTCGTGACAATAATCAAAACGGTTTGAAATTAATCCCATGTGATGTTTTTGAACATTTGTTAATAGTCTACCATGCTTGACAAGCCAAAAAAATGCTTTAACATGTTTAGGAACCTTCAGTCTCCAAATGCAATGCCAGTTATACCACCCAACTCGTCATCATTGAAACCACACAAAGCATGGTACATTTCAGATATAAAAAATATTCCCATTGGACTCTCTTTACATATCTGCATATCAATACCATTGCTATCCTCAGGGGGAAGAATTGCTGCAATCTTAGCTATGATATCCAACGACACCCAAGACAAAAGCTGCCAATTCCATACACCTTCTTTCACCATATCAAACAATTTAATACTCCTCATGTGATTTGGTATTTGAATGTTGTAGTTCACAAGCCACATACCTTCCTTAATCCAAACATCATTGCATAACTTAATTCTTCGACCATCCCCAACTATCCATCAACTGTGAGTGCCCAATTAAGGCCATAGTTTAACAATATGTTTCTTTAGTTGAGAGTCATTTTCTTTAGTAACCATTATACCTTCCGCAACATCCCTATTGTATTTTCCAATCAAGACTTTGCTCCAAAGCTCCTGCGATCTAGCGTGGATTTTCTGCCTAATTTTAAGATGCAAGATTGATTCATCTCATTTAGCCTTTGCAAACCTAATCCACTATTCTTCCTGGCTCTTGTCACTATCTCCCATTTAACCGCATGGTATCTTTGCCTATGCTCATTATCACCCCAGATGAAGCTGTGTTGATTCCTTTGGATTTCGTCAACATAAGCCTTAGGAATGACATTTGTCATCATAGGATAATCTAGAATATCTTCTAAAACACTCTTTTCCAAGGCCACCCTTCCAGCGAAAGATAATTGATTAGCTTTCCAATGCATAGGCTTCACATTAACTTGCTCAATAACATAGTCAAAATCCTTCTTTATTGGAGTCTTTCCTATTAAAGGATCTCCTAGGTAATTGTCTAAGATATTGGTTGCACGATAACCAGACATTTTAACAAGGATGTCTCTCATCCTTCTGGTGGTGTTTATTGAAAAGCTCATGCTAGTCTTTTCATTGTTGACCTGTTGCCCTGATAAATTATAAAACACTTCTAACGTATCAACCACACACTGCATCTTATCCTCAATAGCCTCATCAAATAACAAAAGGCCATCAGCAAACATCATATATGACACAATTGGACCATTTCTTCAAGCTTTTAGGGCCTTTCACTTACCTTCATTCACAACCTAGATGATTAAATGGTACAACTTATCGATACATATAACAAAAAGATAAGGATAAATCGAGTCTCCTTGTCAAATGCCTCTCTGAGGATGAAAGTATTCTCCTCTAGCTCCATTCCATTTTTCATTTGTTTTCATACTAGTTACAGAGTGCATAATAACATTTATCATCGCCTCCAGTAACTCGACCTCCATTAACACTTGCCGAATAAAATTCCAATTTAATTTTTCATAAGTTTTTGATAAATCAATTTTGATGGCAAAGTAGTTTTAATAACCTTTCTTTTTCACCATACTATGAATCATTTCCTGTGCATCTATTATATTTTCGTGAATGTTCCTCCCCAGCGTAAACCCCATTTGATATAGAGATATAATAGTTGGGATACAATCTTTCAACCACTATCTTTGGGGCTGCTGCAAAACTAAAATTTAATGGAGATGAAAATAGAGAAATAAATTTTCTTGATAAACTTTCAAAGCGTATGTTTCCACACTAAGCTTAAGAAATAATTCGCCCCCACCAATCTTGGTATGTTGGATGCAAACGGATTTATTGGCGAAGTTCCTGCAGGATACTTTGGAGTCCTTAAAGAAAATTGCACAGTCTCTCTAAGCGTATCTTGAATAGTATTTTATAGAAGAATATTTCTTTTTCTTACTCTCATGCATTAGAGAAGAGAAAGAAAATTTAGAGTGAGAGAATAATTTGAGACAAATTGTATTTTTTGTGTGTTTCTTCGTTTCAAGAAACATTCAATTTATAATGATGCTACATTATGTTTGGGAACATATGTATCTCTTAAAATATTGTATTGCACCGTTATTGGTTACACTGAACAGTAACAACGCTTTACTCAAAACTAACAATATATTGTTTATAAGTTGCAATTGTTCTTAATTAAATGCTAACCAATGACATGACATACCATACCAACAATATTCAGCACGTAGCATTCAAATTAGAGATGAAAAAAAATTCAAATATAATATTTATATTACTAATTCAAATAATACAAGCATTCTATTTAATATTATTTTGGAAATTCTCTTACAATCCCCCACCATTTTCAAAATAACTTATAAATCTCATAATTCTAGAAATATCATGGTTTCAGATATAGGTATCTTACGATTTGAACCAATACTTAGTAAGCTATGGGTTTCACTCATCCCGAACAGACATTGATAGACAAGCTTTCAACCAACTATTCATTAGAACAAGTGTGCAAAACTTACACATGAAATCTCGATACTATCAAAAGAATTGTAAATATGACACATTTGATAAGGCCCTATGTCATATATCCTTTTCATGAGAATTTAAGATTCAAGCCCTTGAACTCTATGAAGCGAACCACTTCATTCTCATATAGGTAGACTATATCGAAAATTCTCCCATAATAAGCATTTTAGCAAAACATATGCTATATATCTATTAAGAGAATAATCTCATCCTATCACTTTGCTTTTATGGTCTAAGTACTTTTTGCCCCTTGGGATGTTTCTATTGTTAAGTACTTCAGTCACTCTAATAATGTACTTTCATCATTAAACTCAAGACTTGATTTTAATCAAGTGTGAGTTGAGTTTCCACTATTGGTGATTAATTAGATATGGGCTTGAGACCCATCCCTAATGATGTCTTCGACACCATGTCTTTTGTCAGACCTTTCGTCAAAGGATTTGCAAGATTATTTTTAGTTCTTACGTACACTATGGAGATTACTCCATTTAAAATTAAATCTTTCACATAGCTATGTCTTATACCAATATGTCTAGATTTTCCATTATATACTTGGCTATATGCTTTAGATAGTGTGGATTGACTATCACAATGTATGGATACAAGTGTTGCACCCCAAAATTTGCTCAACCTTTTCTTACCTGGTTTATGTTTCATTGCATTATCATTTGCATAGTTCTATCATTTGCATATCATGGCATATCATTCATCCAACAGGGGATCAAGTGTGATTATTATCAAGAGAAGCCTAGCAAGAAATCTTATCCAAGCTTGAGAAGTCATCCAAGTCATCAGGAGGTGGTGGAAGGTTTTGATCAGCTGAGGACCATCAATGGGATGAGAATAATGAGGTGAATATGATATGTGTATAGAGCTCATGGAGTGCCTAGAGAGCTATGTTGGGGCTAAATCAAGTCATTGTGTCAAATGCAAGAGCCACAGTTGAGGTGCAAGCAATTATGGTTTCATCTGGATCAACCCTAGGTCAATTGTGCAAGTGAAGAGTATCAAGCCTACTTTGAGATCATGGAGTTCATGAAATGATGTGATAAGACATTTGTGGTGTTGTGCCAAGATCAAATCAAGAAAAATCAAGAATGTGGGAAGTTGCTAAATTAGGGTTTCAGTGCAAATTACCCTGTTTAGTGTCTAACCTCAAGTCCAAATAAGTCAAGATACAAGTTTCAAATGGATCTTTGGCCAACATGAAACATGTAAATCATCTCAATACCTTTAATTTGAGTACTAGAAGTCATCCATTGGATTTAGATAACTCAAGGTATGGTCCAGACAAGTTACAGGTCCTCAGATGTTTCTGAAATTTGTCTGTGAAAATCATCTGACTTCAAAGCTATTTTTGACCTAGAAGGATGTTTCAGCTGAACTTTTGGTCAACATGAAAGTTGTTCCTCATGATCTTAGCTTTCTAAATTGTACTAGAAGTCCTTCATCTGATTTGTATAACTCAAGTTATGAGGTTTACAAGTCAGGGGTATTTTGGGAAAGTATGATTATAGGTCATTTTCAATCATAGGTCCATATCTCCAACTTGCAAGCTTCAAATGGAAATTTGTTCAACATTAAAGTTTCTTAAAATGATTTTTTTAGTGCAACCAAGTGGTCATGAGAGTTTGGTTTGGCTCATATCAAAAAGCCACTTGAAATGGTTTGAAAAGGAAGAAAATTCAAATGATGAAAGGAGGGAAAATGTGATTTTGTGCTAGAGGCCTCAAACCAAGAAAATGGGTGCATTTTCTGATTGGAAATCAAATTTCAAATACTTTGGTTTTAACAGAATTTTGAGTTTAGTTCAAGTTTTGAGAGATAGCATATGGTTACTTCATTTGTAAGTTACATATGCAAAATCAATGCACAAGGCAATTCAGGCCAATTTCTCCATTCAAACACATTCTAAATGACATGTGCAAGGTGTGAGAAACTTCTAGGATCAATGCAAAGCTTGCAATACACGACTGCCATAGTGAATGAAAAAACAGAAATTGCAAACCACTGTTTTGGGCTTCAATTTGGATCCAATGGCCCATAGAACTCTTCTATATATTCATTAGAGCAAGTTCAGATCAATTTTGAGCTTCATTTCGCGCCAGAACCAGAGAGAGCATTTGAAATTTCACAGCTGCAACTTGAAATCGAATTCTGAGTTTGGAGCCAATTCAAGTAAAATTGAGGTGTGCAATCTCTTCCTTGAGGATCATTGAAGCTATCTGGAGCATTTGGAAGCAAGCTACGAGCTCTAAGTACCTCTGTTTCAAGATCTATACCAGGTTTGCATCTCTCAAAATTCAGCATGATTTAGCATGATTCAGTTAGTTTTGAACTCGTGGTTAGGATCTAGACATGACATAGATCGTTTTAGGTTTGATTTGAACTCAATTGGTGATGATTGAAGATGACATGCCATGACTGTTTGGACTTGAATCTCTTGATTCTTAAGGTTTTAATGCTAGTTGTTTAGATCAGGTTGATGTACGCAACGAGATGAAGAGATCTATACCATTAATTTTGAGTTTAGTGAGAGTTGTTGATGATGCTATTTTTGAAACTTGAATCGTGTTTGACTATGTGTTGAGAATTAGAGCATTTGGATGGAAGATTTGGAATGTACATAAAAAACTGAGTGGATTTGGTTTATAGTTTGTCATTTCTAGTGATCTGAACTTGAACCTTCGCCGGAGAAGACGACCAGAGTCTTCTCCGGCCACCACCAACCACCATCCCTGATCTCCACCTGGCCTGCCTGAATTTTGGAGAAGATGATGTCTGAACCCTTAGATCTAGGTTGGACCTTTGACTGACCTGAAGATCCAACGCTTGTGTTTTAATCTGAGAGTGGAGAGTTTTAATCCAAAACACTGCCGTTTCATTAAATTGTGTGGCATCATGAGGAGCGTTGGATGTGCATTGACTCGTTGACTGGCTTACTGATCCAAAGACTGTGTTATTTTCGTGGCTTTAATTCAATTTTTTATTTCATTTTCTTTATTTTAATTGCATTGTTATTCCAAAAATCATATAAATTCCAATTTTGATCACAAAATTATTTTAAAAATATCCTCATGATCCTTATGGAATTTATGATTTTCTGAGATTAACAAAATGAAATTTCATGCATTTTTCAATTTAACATGATTTTTCACATTTTATTTTGATCTTTAATTTTGCATAATTGATCATCTGTTTTGCTGAATTTTGTTCTTCCAATTGGTGTTAAGTTTGGCTTTGATTTTTTAGTATGTGTTAGGGTAGACATGTATGTTCCCTTATAATTTTTGGTGGATTTTTAGAACAACATTAGGTTCTATTTTAGATGTTGAGATTAGGACCCTCCCAAACTTGTGGATTCTCTTGACTTATCTCAATGTAGGAATTGTTTAGATAACTTAGAAGTTTATTTAGGCTTCAATATTTTTACACTAGGTTGTTCAAACATGTATGTTACCCTAGGAATTTTATTAGAATTTTGCAACTTTATTTTCTATGTTATTTGTATTTTTGCAAGTGGCTTGTGTTTGTGGATTCCTCTCTTGAGTGCTTTGTTTTGTTTGTTTTGGTTGGCTGCTTTGGAGTGGGTTTAGGCTTGAGTTCTTTTTTTTGGAGCTTTTGGATTCATTGAAGATGCTTGGGATTGAAGATTGGAGCTTGTACTTGAAGCTTTCTTCTCTTTTAGGAGTCTTTTTTGGGAGTTTAGGAAATTAGGGTTTTAGGAAGTGCCTTAGACCTAGTTTTGATTATTTCTTCAAACATAGAGTGCATTGTTTGCCTCTATTCTATCCAATGACATAAAGTCCTCCTTGGGAAGCTCCATCTATCCTTATGAGGGATGAGTGGTATGCCCAAGTGAGTAGAACTTTGAGGATACCTTTCATTTGCAATGTTAAGTTCTTAGTGATTTCCTTTGGTTGTCATTAAGTTTCTTAACATTATAACTTGATCTTGATGATTAGTCCTCCTCTTGGAGTGTGCTTGTTGAAGCTTGAAGATAGAAGTTTTCCTGAGGATGAAGCCTTTGCTGTCAACTTTGTTGTTCATTCAACCTTGTTGTTTAGAGCTTGCTGTTGTTGTTTGCTGTAGGAGTTTGTTGCTGCTGCTTGGGCTGCCTCCTCTGTATCTCTGGTTTTTTCTCTGTATTGTTTGTTTACTTGTGTTGATTACCCTTAGGTTAGAGGTGGAGCTTATCTCTTCTTTCCTGTTGTTTTCTCTCTTGCCTCTCTGGCATTGTTGCATAGCATGCCTATTTACTGTTTACTGTTTACTGTTTATTGTATTCGCTTGCTGTCTTTTGCTGTTTATCCCCTAGGATCTCTGATTTCCTCTGTGCAAGAGGAAATTATGACAGACATTAGGTTTTGACCCATGCATGACAACATCAGGTTAGTTTCCCTTTCAACAATAGGCTTTTTAGAGCGTCTTTCTCTTCTCATCTCAAAACAATTAAAAAACACAGTAATAAGGATAACGTGTGTTGTACGCTACGAGCCTTAAGCTATGTGAGAAAAGGTTGCTAGAGGGTCACTCTTCAGTAATATGGCTGCTTAGTATGGTACCCTTAGGGTGACATGCGACGTAGTCACTCTCAGATCACAAGTCTTTGGTGCAGTACAAGTTACAAACAGACTAAAAAAACATTTCTTTCGTAAAAAACTCAAACAAACATTCAAACTCTGCTTTTGTCCTCTTGGACCTTTAATCAGGAAAACCCTTTTCAGAAGGAGATAAAAACTGTCAGACAAGCTTGTGTCCTCCGTAGCCCGAACTACGTTTGCTCTGATCTTTCATGCTGTATGAAAGTACGTAGGCATAGGATGCGATATCCTAGCGAGCAACCTTCCCCTCCTTTCCCGTAGGTAGGCGAACTACGTTGACTCTGATTTCTCGTTCCAGACGGGAATACGTAGGCATAAAGTGCGATACTTTGCCGAGTCATTTTATTTTCTTTTAACCCAGACCTGTAGAGTAGATAGAATAACACACCCTTAGATAGAAAACAAGCGTGGATCCCGTCGATTACGACGGACGTGAGGGGTGCTAATACCTTCCCCTTGCGTAATCGACTCCCGAATCCAGGATTTGGTTGCGACGACCATTCCTTTCCCTCTTTGCGTTAGGTTTAATCGGAGTGTTTCCTTTCCCTCTTGTGGGATAAATAACGCACGGTGGCGACTCTTCTGTCATAGCCGGCGCCGATTTTCGCAGTAGCGACAGCTGGCGACTCTGCTGGGGACTCCAACGGTTCCCTATGCGAGTCAATCCTAGCGCTTGTTTTCCCGTCTGGGGGTTTTGTATGTATTTACCTTTCTGCCTTTTATTTTCAGTACTCTATTTTTGTTGTTGTGCTGGGAAGAGGGTTAGATTGAGAGATAAGCCGGACCTGGGCTTGAGTTTGCACATAGACTTAGAAGTAGAGAGTAGTGGTTAGCCTGCTTGCTTAGCTCGCACCAGCTAGCCGCGAAATCTACGCTCGGACGAGATTCTCTTTGATGCTTCTTGCCTGGCCCTTAGGGCTTGACAAGTTGTCTGACCCAAGGATTGTCGACTCTGGGGACCTATCAATTGGGATTCAGCTAAGTGAGTCCGCTTTAAGGGATGATGATGCCACACCTTTTGGGTATCGTATCATCGCTCTTGAAAGTCTATGACGTTGAACCCGCATAGGATGTCGTACCTCGTCTGCGAGTTAAGTACATACCTGTGAGGGGTAGGTAGGTCTGTTTGCAGGAAACCTTTGACCTCAGAGTACCTGGTTTATCTCTGTCAGAGAGATATGGTTATAGGGTTCTTTTGAGTGGTTGGTTTGGTTTGAGGCAAAGATTTGATGGTTCTCAGGTTTCAGTACAGAGCAGCACAGTTCATCAGCATTGCACTTGATCTCCTGTTTGCATATGCATGTGCATTTTCATGTTTGCATTTCATTAACGTGTATTTATGTTGCAGGTGTGATCATTCCCCTCTGATTCTAGTGTATCTTCTGGCCAGACATGGAGTCCACGAAGAGGACAGTTGCTTACTGGTTGCATTCACCAGATATCAGTTCCTTGCTGGGATTAGTTGCTCTAGCAGATGAGAGAGTAAGGGCTGAGTTCAGAGTCTCTTATGGGAGATTGCTTAGTTTGTTGTACAGACCTTCAACATTTGAGACGACTGGGGTATATACTTTGATGCAGTTTTATGAGCCTCAGCTGAGATGCTTCCTGTTCCCCGACTATATTCTGGCACCCACTTTGGAGGAGTATTCTACTATGTTGGGAGTTCCTGTGTTAGACAAGATGCCCTTTATACATGTTAATGTTGAGCCTGAGTTGGCTACACTTGCTGAGATTGTCAGTTTAGACGCTTCTGAGTTCCCTGGAGGGTTGGTCAAGCTGAACGGAGCCTATGGTTTTCACCTGTCTGTCCTGGTTGAGAAGGCTACACAGTGCGCGAAGAACGGATGTGGGGTTGCCTTCAGTGCCATTCTAGCTGTCTGCATCTATGGGATTATCTTGTTTCCCAATGTGCCAGATTTTGTTGACTCAGATGCCTTCTTGATTCTTTCCTCGAAGAATCCAGTTCCTACTCTCTTGGGCGATGTTTATATTCTATTCACTATAAGAATGAGAAACTCCGTGGCAAGAATGTCTCCTGATGTCTTCCTCTCTTGTACAGATGGTTCCAGGGGCATCTTCCGAAGACAGGGCCTTTTGTTGATGTTGTTGATACTTTGGATTGGTCTTCCCGATTGATGGGGCTGTCTGCTGAGAACGTCATTTGGTTTGATCGGAGCATGCTTGGCACTGATATTATATATAGTTGCAGTGCCTTTTCGAATGTCCCTCTGATTGTACGGAAAGGCTGTATCAACTATAACCCTTCTCTGTTGGTGAGACAATTTGGTTATGCCTTGAGAGATGCTCCTATTGAGGTTGAGATACAGGAATCTTTGTATCTCACGGGCTTATTAGACGAGGCGGTTTTAATCAGGTTGAGACATGCATGGGCTAACATCCATAGGAGAGGGAAAGCTTTGCTTGGCAAGAGCAACAACAAAGCTTATGATCCTTATTTGACTTGGATCCACGAGAGAGCTAGTATTTCCTTGATGTCGTATCCTGCTGTGGAACCTTTGTATCTTCCAGCGATTGAAGTACCTACCTCGGTAGAGATTGAGAAGTATAACAAATTGTTGGCTGAAAACGAAGAATTGAAGAAAGCCAATGATGAGTTAGAGAAAGAGATCTTCTAGTTGCGTCATGAGAAGAAGGAAGCTTCCTTCACTGTGAAGGAACAGACTGAGTTGATTAATAGGTTGGGTTCAGATTTGACTGAAGAGACCAACAAGAGGGAAAAAGTGGGAGTAGCCTTGAACGGTGTTAGCAAGGTGCTTGCTTCCAAGAAGGAACTCTTAAACAAAGCTTATTCCCGACTCGACAAGTGGGAAACATTATGGAATACCATGCTTACCAAGCGGAAGGAGCATGAAGATGGGCTGAAGCTGCAGATTGCCACGCTAGAGGCGCAGGTTAGAGCCCAGGATGCAAAGATTGCTGAAGAGACATCACTTAGGAGCACTGTTGAGCTTAGATTGAGTGACCTTGGCAAGGAGCTGAGAGGTTGTGAATTGGAGGCCGGCTCCAAGAGATGCAGACTTGACGAGTGTTTTGGCAAAGGAACCTGCAAGGACGATGCCAAAAAGTTGCGATCCACGGCTGAGCGACATGCATTACTGATACAGGAGCTAATCTCCAGACTAGGTTATTCGGAGACGTTGAGGATATTGGAAGATGTCAGAGCGCGCCATTTGGCCTGATTTATCTTTGCTTTGCTTTTGTTATCTGTACTTGTATTTTGACCATCGTCAGGATTGTTGGCTGAGGTCTCTTCAGTTGTATTCAGTTGTATTCTTGTACTTTGCCTCTTGGCATTTGTTTATGTATGAGGTTTTTCTGATTCCTTGCCTGTTTGATTGGGACTCCATTGTCGTGATGGCCTTCTCTCTAAAACTAGAATCGGGGGGAATATAACCTGTAGCATACTTATACATTTGCATCTGCATACTCATATTGCATGACCGGTTTTTTTTGGATATGTATCTTATTTTCTGCATCTCACAGGTTTCAGGATTGACAACCAGAGAACGCATTGTTATTCTACCAGGAACAACTGCAAGAGAATCATGGATCAAGTTCAAGTCGAGATGCAGGAAATTCGTGAGAAGTTGGCACTTTTCATGCAAGGAATGGAAAATGTGGTCAAAGGCCAAGAGAATCTCCAGACCCTGGTGCAACCGCTGCTGGTGCAGGCAAATGGAAATACTGATTATCATTCTGTTGGAACTCCTCGCAGGGAGGATGAGATACCTACAGTAGTCGTTCCCACAAATGGTGGAGTTGGTGCCGGTAACGGCAATGGCAATGGAAATACTGGCAATGGCAATGGAAATACTGGCTCTGGTGCTGGTAATGGTAACACTAGTAATGGTAACATTGTCACTGGAAATGCTGGAAATGGTGATGGGAATGTTATTAACGATACGGGCAATGCTGGAGATGCTAATCAAGGGTTCGTTGACAACAATGGTGTTGGAAACAATAACCAAGGGTTTGGCATTGGTAATCGTGATGGTAATTTTGGTTTCAACAATCAAGACTTTGGCTATGGTAACAACAATCAAGGGTATAGATACAGTGATGTTGGCTTTGGTAACATGAACAACAACGGTGTTGGAATGGTGCCTTTCAGCACTGGTTATGGACCAGGTGGGGACAATCAAGGATTCGGTAACAGAGGACGGGATCCTATTTTCAATCAACAGGGATATGGCCGTAACACTGGTTACGAGAGATATGGCAATGAGAATCTGAACTGGGGCGAGGATCGCCAGGAAGATGCCTTCTCCGGACAAGGCGTAGGATTTGAAAGGCCTATTAACAATGATAGGAGGTTCAAAATGCTGGAAGAGCAGATCAAAGGGATAGCCAATCAGAACTTTGCTGGGTTAGATATGACCACTATGGGACTAGTTCCTGGGCTGAGGGTGCCTTGGAAATTCAAAGCTCTAACATTTGACAAGTATAAGGGGGATACATGCCCTAGAGTTCATGTACGTTCTTATTACAGAAGAATGTCTGCATACTCTGACGACGAGAAGATGCTTATGCACTTCTTTCAAGACAGTTTATCGGGACCATCGCTGGAATGGTACATGGGACTGGAACCCACTCAAATTAGAAGCTGGAAAGAATTGGTTGATGCTTTTGTTAAACATTACCAATATAATAGTGACTTGGCGCCAAACATGGTCCAGTTGCAGAGTTTGTCTCAGAAAAATGGTGAAATCTTCAAGGAGTATGCGCAGCGCTGGCGTGATATTATGGCTAGGGTTCATCCCCCTTTGGTTGAAAGAGAGTTGATTGATATGTTTATTGGAACATTCTCTGGAATGTATTACGACAAATTGCTTAATGTCTCGATGGGTAGTTTCTCCGACATGATTCTCATGGGAGAACGGATTGAAAATGGAATTAAGATTGGGAAGATTCAGGCAGGTGAATCCACCTCAGCTGGAGGTGCAAGGAAAGCCTTTGGTGGAAGGAGACAAGGCGACGCTAGTGCGGTATATGATGGTCGAGGTCGTGGAAGAGGTAGGGATCAGTATCAGCCACAGCAAGTTGCTAGTGTTACTATCCCGATGCCTCAGCAAAAACAACAACAACAGCAACAGCAACAACAGCTGCAGCAACAGAGAATGCACCCTGCTCAGCGTAGAATTCAAGAGGGTAGGCCAAAGAGGGTATTTGAAGCACCTCTTTCAACTTATGCCGAACTTCTTCAAACGCTGTTAGGTTTGAATCTGGTTGAAAAGAGAACGATGGCCTCGTTGACGGGCACTCCTCCATTTGGTTTTGACGCTGGTAAACATTGTGATTTTCATTCCGGGGCGCCCGGACATGATATTGAAGGTTGCCATGCTTTCAAACATAAGGTTCAAGATTTGCTTGATAGTAAGGCCATTAACTTTGGTCAGGATGGTCCTAATATTGTACAACAACCCATGCCGAATCATGGAGCAAATGTTATCCTAACGGAAGAGAATTTGAACTTGGTTATGGATGTGAATGAATTGAAGACACCGTTAAGTTGTGTTAAAAGTAGACTGTTGAAAGGGGGAGTATTCCCTGGATGTGATGAGTATTGTCTGGACTGCTGGACCCAACCAGGGGGTTGCAGTGATTTGAAAAGAGATATCCAAGCCATGATAGATGAGGGGATTTTGCAATTTGATCGGACTGCTGTTGAGAAGCTTGTTGAGGCATTGTTTGAAAAGCAGGATGGGATTGCAATAATTACGATCCCAAGGAAGACCATTACGATATCGGTGCCCACCAAGCGGCTGACTATCACAATAACTAAGGCAGGACCTGTTCCTTTTGAGAGTACAAAAGTTGTTCCATGGACATATGGGTTAGAAGCGTATTGTAATGGAGAAAAGATTGAGGTGAATAGCCGGCCGGCAGGGGCAGTTGACAATGTTGTTGGAACGGGAGGCATGACCCGTAGTGGAAGAATCTTCACCGCACCTGAAGTTGAAGCAGAGAGGATTGCTAAAGGAAAAGCCAAAGTGAATGAAAGTGGACCATCCCAGTTGAAAGACACATCGCTCAAGGACGTAGAAGAGTTCATAAGGCTAATTCGCAAGAGCGATTATAAGATTGTTGAGCACTTACAACAGACACCCTCAAAAATTTCAATCCTATCTTTGTTGCTTTGTTCTGAGGCTCACCGAAATGCTTTGTTGAAGATATTGGATACGTCATTTGTACCTCAGGAGGTTTCTGTCAACCAGCTAGAGGGGGTACTGGCGCATGTCAATGCTGGACATAGTTTGGGTTTCACTGATTTTGATCTAACACCCAGAGGCTGAGAGCATAATATGGCTTTGCACATATCGGTGGAATGCCAGGGCACCGTAATGTCGCACGTTCTTGTGGATACTGGATCATCTCTGAATGTATTGCCTAAGAAGGCTATGATGAAGTTAGATATCCGGGGAATTATTTGCACGCCAAGTGACTTGGTTGTGAGGGCGTTTGATGGAACAAGAAGGTCGGTGTTTGGATCGATAACGTTACCGTTGCAGGTCAGGCCGGAAATATTTGACACTGAATTTTATATCATGGATATTCATCCAGCTTATAGCTGTTTACTTGGGCGTCCATGGATACACTCTGCAGGGGTTGTGACGTCCACGCTACATCAGAAGCTTAAGTTTGAAGCTGGTGGTGGCATCATTACTATTTATGGGGAAGAGGATATCTTGGTCAGTCATCTCTCATCATTCAAGTAAGTTGAAGTGGATGGAGAAATCCATGAAACACCCTGCCAAGCCTTCGAAGGGTTGCAAATCAAAGACAAGTCCAGTATTCCCAGCAAAGTGCCAGAGGTTGTTGTGGCTTCGTACAAAGACGCTCAAGCGTTGGTTCAGACTGGTGAGACCAAGGGATGGGGTCAAATGCTGGAAATTCCTGTCAAGATGAACAAGTTTGGACTAGGGTATCGCCCAACATCAGCATCTTCTTCACAGAAAGCACCCAAGTTCAAAGGACCGGTGGTGATTACTCTAAAGGGAGTCCGCTTTAAGACGATTAATGTTGTTTCCGACTCTGAAGACGGAGATAGTGATTGCGATATGGACGCGTGGATCAAGCCTAGCATGCCAGGACAAAGTCTCTGCAACTGGTCCATCCGGGAAATTGTTCCAGTGACTACAAAACAGTAATGATTTGTTTTCTTGATTATTGTGTAATCCTGTGTCCTACCCGGGGCATAATGATTTTGTTTTAGGGCTACCTGCTTATGTGTATACACTGTTTAATCATTGAATAAAGGCATTTTTCTCATACAAATTTTGTGTTCCCTGTTTTTCCTGTTTTTATTTTAACAATAAATGGCAACGTGGTTATGAGCTTTGTTTGCACTCATTTGAAGCATTTAACCATTTCCTTTGCAGGATTCATATTTCAGATGACACCGAACACGAACTTCCTATGACTCGCTTCGACCTCGAGCACCCGTTATTTCAAGCTGAGGAAGAGATTGTTGAGGATAGCGACTTTCCAGAAGAGCTGACTCGACTATTGAAACAAGAAGAAAGAATCATTCTGCCTCATCAGGAAGAAATTGAGATTATCAACATGGGATCCGAGGGAGTTATCAGGAACATCCGGATAGGGGCTACACTGCAAAGCGACATCAAGCAAGGTCTGATTGAGATGTTGCAAGAGTACAGCGATATCTTCGCTTGGTCGTATGAGGATATGCCAGGATTGGATACTGACATGGTTGTTCATCGTCTGCCATTGTGAGAAGAATGTCCGCCTGTTAAGCAGAAACTTAGAAGAACCAGACCAGATATGTCTGTGAAGATTAAGGAGGAAATTCAAAAACAGTGGGATGCGGGGTTCCTTGCTGTTATAACTTATTCATCATGGGTCGCCAATATAGTACCGGTACCAAAGAAAGACGGTAAGGTGCGGATGTGCATAGACTATCGTGATTTGAATAGGGCGAGCCCAAAGGACGACTTTCTGCTTCCTCATATCGATGTGCTGGTCGATAACACTGCTCAATTCTCCGTGTTCTCCTTCATGGATGGCTTCTCGGGTTATAATCAGATAAAAATGGCGCCAAAAGACATGGAGAAAACAACCTTCATTACTCCATGGGGAACATTTTGCTACAAAGTGATGCTCTTTGGTTTGAAGAATGTTGGGGCAACATATCAACGTGCTATGACGATGCTCTTTCATGAGATGATGCATCAAGAGATCGAGGTCTATGTTGACGATATGATTGCCAAATCCCAGACGGAGGAAGAGCATTTGGTTAATCTGCTGAAATTGTTCAAGAGGCTTAGGAAATTCAGGCTGAGGCTGAATCCTAACAAGTGCACCTTAGGGGTGAGATCCGGTAAACTATTGGGGTTTATTGTGAGCAAAAAAGGAATTGAGGTTGATCCTGCTAAGATAAAAGCAATACAAGAAATGCCAACGCCTAAAACAGAAAAGGAGGTGCGTGGGTTTTTAGGGAGGTTGAACTACATTGCTTGGTTCATATCTCACCTAACCGCTACATGCGAGCCATTATTCAAATTGTTGAAAAAGAATCAGGCTGTGACCTAGAATGAAGATTGTCAAAGGGCGTTTGAAAAAATAAAAGAATATTTTCAGGAACCTCCAATATTGATACCCCCAGTAGCCGGGAGACCATTGATTATGTATTTGACGGTTCTTGAGGAAAGTATGGGTTGTGTTCTCGGTCAACATGACGAGACTGGACGTAAAGAGCATATAATTTACTACTTGAGTAAAAAGTTCACAGATTGTGAATCCCGTTACTCAATGCTCGAAAAGACGTGTTGTGCGCTAGCCTGGGCTGCCAAACGTTTGAGACAGTACATGTTAAACCATACGACCATGCTAATTTCAAAGATGGATCTGATCAAATACATATTTGAAAAGCAAGCACTCTCCGGGAGGATCGCTCGATGGCAGATGGTGCTGACAGAATATGATATTCAATATGTTTCTCAAAAGGCTATCAAAGGTAGTGTTCTGTCAGAGTACCTAGCAGAGCATCCAATTGAAGATTATCAACCAATGAGGTTTGATTTTCCTGACGAGGATATCATGTACTTAAAAATGAAAGATTATGATGAACCGTTGTCGGATGAAGGTCCAGAGTTGGGTTCCAAATGGCAGTTGATATTTGATGGCGCTGTTAACTCCTACGGTAGTGGAATAGGGGCAATTATCACTACTCCTCAAGGGACGCACATTCCCTTTACTGCCAGATTAACCTTTCCAGTTACCAATAATGAGGCTGAATATGAGGCTTGCATCATGGGTCTTGAGGAGGCTATTGATTTGAGAATCAAATATCTTGATGTATACGGGGACTCTGCTCTAGTGGTCAACCAGATTAAAGGAGAATGGGAGACGCGGCAGCCCAATCTGATACCCTATATGAATTATGCAAGAAGATTGTTGCCTTTCTTTGACAAAGTAGAATTGCACCACGTGCCACGAGCAAAAAATCAAATGGCCGACGCTCTTGCAACGTTGTCTTCAATGTATAAAGTTAACTTCTGGAATGAGGCTCCCAGGATTGTTATCTCTCGCCTTGATAGGCCCGCCTTCATATTCGCCATTGAGGAAGCATCCGATGGCAAACCGTGTTATTTTGATATCCAACATTTCCTGAAGACCAAAGAGTATCCGGCTGGGGCATCCAGTCATGATCAGAAGACTCTTAGGAGATTGGCTGGCAATTTCTATCTGAATCCGGATGGCGTCCTGTACAAGAGAAACCATGACTTGGTGTTGTTGCGATGTGTGGACGAGAAAGAGGCTAAGTCGCTCATGGAAGAGATCCATGAAGGTACATTTGGTACGCATGCTGGTGGACATGTAATGACGAGAAAACTGTTGCGGGAAGGTTACTATTGGCTAACGATGGAAACAAATTGTTTCAAGTTTGCGAAGCGGTGCCATAAATGTCAAATTTATGCGGACAAAATTCATGTGCCTTCGAGCCCTTTGAACGTTATGTCATCACCGTGGCCTTTCTCGATGTGGGACATTGATATGATTGGCAAGATCGAGCCCACGGCATCAAACGGACATCGGTTCATTTTGGTCGCGATTGATTACTTCACCAAATGGGTGGAAGCAGCGTCATATGCTAATGTCACCAAACAAGTGGTAGCCAGATTTATCAAAAGAGATATTATCTGCAGATATGGGATCCTAGAGCGGATTATCACCGACAACGATTCAAACTTGAATAACAAGATGATGAAAGAGCTGTGTCAGAATTTTAAGATTGAGCATCACAACTCTTCTCCTTATCGACCCAAGATGAATGGCGCTGTCGAAGCGGCCAATAAGAACATAAAGAAGATTGTTTAGAAGATGGTTGTGACTTACAAGGACTGGCATGAGATGTTACCTTTCGCTTTGCACGGTTATTGTACGACGGTACGCACGTCAACCGGGGAAACTCCTTTCTCATTGGTGTATGGCATGGAGGCAGTGTTACCATTGGAGGTTGAGATTCCTTCTTTGAGGGTTTTACGCGATGTCCAACTTGATGAGGCAGAATGGGTAAAAGATAGACTGAACCGGCTCAGTTTAATGGATGAAAAGAGACTGGCTTCTCTCGCATATGGTCGGTTGTATCAGATCTGAATGAAGAAAGCTTACGATAAGAAGGTATGCCCTCGAAGCTTTCAGACGGGCGATCTTGTGTTGAGAAAAATTCTCCCACCACAATCGGATCACAGGGGCAAATGGACTCCCAACTACGAGGGTCCATATGTCATCAGAAAGGTTTTCTCTGGAGGAGCCTTGTTGTTATCCACCATGGATGGTGAGGACTTTACGTCTCCTGTGAATTCGGACGCAGTTAAAAAATACTTTTCTTAAAGAGACCCGCTGGACAGAAAAAAGAGAGTCCAGGAAAAAATGGGGCATCCCGGCGAACCATAAAAAAGGAATAAAAGGTTCGGGAAAAAGTTAGGGATAAAATTGAAAAAATGTACACCCGCGAAGTTGAAAACTTGAAAAGGGCAACTTCGGCAAAAAAGGGTATCCCGGTGAGCTGAAAACCCGCAAAGGGCGGTTCACGCAAAAGTTAGGGATTTGAAAAAAGCAAATGACTGCGGTCCGAGTTGATACTGCGTTGCTTAGTGGCTTGGGAGTACTTAAGGGTCGTATATCCGAAATAATCTCTTCCGAAGATCGAGTACCAGGAAAGTGCCAGAGTCGGGCGAGTCATAGGAGAATCAGCTCATGGTGTTTGTCTGTACCACGTTGCCGACATGTATATCAAATTTGTTTTGTATCTTTCTTTGTGCTTCTTGTGCATATAGTGTATTTTTCTTGTGCGTAACTTCCTCTTTTCAGGAGTTACATCCAGTGTACAAAGCTTTGCCTATTTACAGGCCCATTCAATAAAGTATGTTATTCAGTACTTGATACTTGTTCTTTACTGTTTTGTTTGTGAAAAACGCCGATGTTTTTGATGAACTTGCACTTGCATAAGCTTGCTGGCCCTTGCCAATAATTGCTAAAACTTCGAATTGACTGAATGAACGTCACGGATATTAACTCGGATAGATTTTGTTGTGTAGATTTGTTTTGGCTCGTTTGTGTTCGCAGGGTCCTTACCTTTGAAGCAAACGGTCAGGAATTGTATTCCCTAGCCAAGGTCTCTTGACGTAGGGCCTGACTTCAGTTGGTGTCGTTCCTTAGCAAGTCGTATCTTATCCCCAAAGAGTGGAGACGTCACTTATTCCTACCAGATGTGGAATTGTCCTCCCCGAGAGAGTATCACTAGGAATGTCGCCTGAAGAGTATCCTCATGAAATTTGTCCATAGGATATCCCCAGCAGGTCAAAACCAATATCCCCGGCAGAGGACGCCTCCCCAGAGGATGGTTATTCCTTTCTCCGCAGGTTGTTACTCTTTCGTCAGGATGGTTATCCTCAGCAGAGTTTGTAGCTTCGAGTTTGTAGACTGTGTCCCGACAGTGTAGTTCTTCCCCCAGAAGGGTTTGATCTCTCCCCAGCGGAGTTGGTTTTGTTCTTAGCCATTTCATACCAGAGTGTTTTTCAGCAGTTTGAGCCTGCATTATCATTTGAATATATCATCATATTTGCATCTACCCATACGCGTAGCATTTCCACGTTGAATGGAGCATTACGCAATTGTCAAACATGCGCATTTTGAAATATAAGCCAGGTTAGTTAACCTTCTGTTTTCAGGTGTTGTTTTCCCTGCAAGTGGAGGGAGTTCTTGCTCAGATTAATTACCAGATAAGCAAGGTCTCGGCGTGAGATGTGTAATGATAATGTTCGTTTTTTCATTATTCCCCCACAGAGTTGCTTGGTTAAGTTCCTCTTACCCCTCCAGTGGAGTATTTCTTCAAAATTGTTGTTACGACAGTATCAAAAGATTTCGTGAATCAATTTTTGGAAGTTGCCGCCTATGTCGAAGTAGGTGTCTGGCAGCTTGGGTTCAAAAAAATCCCCAGTAGAGTCCTTTCTCAGATTTGCTGCCATGTCCGCGTTAAAGGTTTGAAGTTTGGACCAGTATTTTGTTACTCGTTTGATTGATGGAGTTAGCTACTGCAAAGATAAGCAGAGAAGTTGTATTCAGAGTTATTTTCCTGTATTTGACAGAGTTATTTCCCGTAGTGGTGACGGAGTAATTTCCTGTATTTGACAGAGTTATTTCCCGTAGTGTTGGCGGAGTTATTTTCCTGTATTATTTGACAGAGTTGTTTCCCGTAGTGGTGACGGAGTGATTTTCCTGTATTTGACAGAGTAATTTCCTGTATCGGACAGAGTTATTTCCCGTAGTGGTGGCGGAGTTACTTTTCCTGTATTTGACAGAGTTATTTCCCGTAGTGTTGGCGGAGTTATTTTCCTGTATTATTTGACAGAGTTGTTTCCCGTAGTGGTGACGGAGTGATTTTCCTGTATTTGGCAGAGTAATTTCCTGTATCGGACAGAGTTATTTCCCATAGTGGTGACAGAGTTATTTTCCTGTATTATTGGACAAAGTTATTTTCCCGTAGTGGACGGAGTTATTTCCCGTAGTGGACGGAGTTATTTCCCGTAGTGGACGGAGTTATTGCCCGTAGTGGACGGAGTTATTTTCCTGTATTGTTGGCAGAGTTATTTTCCCGTAGCGGTGACGGAGTTATTTCTTATTTGTTGATAAAACTATTTCCTCAGTGGAAGTCACCAAAGTTATTCCCTGTATTGTTGGCAGAGTTATTTTCCAGTAAAAGCATCAGAAAAGATTGTTACCTGTAATGGACAGAGATAGCGCCTGTGTTGACAGAGATTGTTACCTATGATTGACAGTGATTTGCACCTGTGTTAACGGTGATTGTTACCCGTGTGGATGGAGTTATTATCCGTGATCGACGGAATTATCCCCAATGGAGTTGTTGCCTGTGACTGACAGAGATCGTTATTCCAATTATATACGGAATTGTATCCATGTTGATGAAGTCTTTCCTCGTGTTGACGAAGTTTAGTCCAGTTGTGGACAGGGTTGTTTCTTGCAAGGTTAATTCGATGCCTGTGGCGTCACACAGGAGGTTAGCGTTGAAATCCCAAGTTTTATTAGATGATTGATTGGTTGTTACCGTAACAACTGGGTTCAGCACAACGAATGTTGTCCCCTAAGCAGTTTTTGCAGTGTATTTCTGCGGTTGGCAAATTTCCGGGTTTCTTGGTATTCAACCGTCTTCTACCTCGATTGTTTGAAGGTCGTTCGCTCTTTACCCAGTCGGGTCCAAGCCGTTTGAATAGGGGCAGTTGTTGCACCCCAAAATTTGCTCAACCTTTTCTTACCTGGTTTATGTTTCATTGCATTATCATTTGCATAGTTCTATCATTTGCATATCATGGCATATCATTCATCCAACAGGGGATCAAGTGTGATTATTATCAAGAGAAGCCTAGCAAGAAATCTTATCCAAGCTTGAGAAGTCATCCAAGTCATCAGGTGGTGGTGGGAGGTTTTGATCAGCTGAGGACCATCAATGGGATGAGAATAATGAGGTGAATATGAGATGTTTATAGAGCTTATGGAGTGCCTAGAGAGCCATGTTGGGGCTAAATCAAGTCATTGTGTCAAATGCAAGAGCCACAGTTAAGGTGCAAGCAATTAGGGTTTCATCTGGATCAACCCTAGGTCAATTGTGCAAGTGAAGAGTATCAAGCCTACTTTGAGATCATGGAGTTCATGAAATGATGTGATAAGACATTTGTGGTGTTGTGCCAAGATCAAATCAATAAAAATCAAGAATGTGGGAAGTTGCTAAATTAGGGTTTTAGTGCAAATTACCCTGTTTAGTGTCTAAGCTAAAGTCCAAATAAGTCAAGATACAAGTTTCAAATGGATCTTTTGCCAACATTAAACTTGTAGAGCATCTCAATACCTTTAATTTGAGTACTAGAAGTCCTCCATTGGATTTAGAGAACTCAAGTTATGGTCCAGACAAGTTACAGGTCCTCAGATGTTTATGAAATTTGTCTGTGAAAATCATCTGACTTAAAAGCTATTTTTGACCTAGAAGGAGGTTTCACATGAACTTTTGGTCAACATTAAAGTTGTTCCTCATGATCTTAGCTTTCTAAATTGTACTAGAAGTCCTTCATCTGATTTGTAGAACTCAAGTTATGAGGTTTACAAGTCAGGGGTATTTTGAGAAAGTAGGATTATAGGTCATTTTCAATCATAGGTCCATATCTCCAACTTGCAAGCTTCAAATGGAAATTTGTTCAACATTAAAGTTTCTTAAAATGATGTTTTTAGTGCAACCAAGTGGTCATGAGAGTTTGGTTTGGCTCATATCAAAAAGTCACTTGAAATGGTTTGAAAAGGAAGAAAATTCAAACGATGAAAGGAGGGGAAAATGTGATTTTGTGCTAGAGGCCTCAAACCAAGAAAATGGGTGCATTTTCTGATTGGAAATCACATTTCAAATACTTTGGTTTTAACAGAATTTTGAGTTTAGTTCAAGTTTTGAGAGATAACATATGGTTACTTCATTTTAAGTTACATATGCAAAATCAATGCACAAGGCAATTCAGGCCAATTTCTCCATTCGAACACATTTTAAATGACATGTGCAAGGTGTGAGAAACTTCTAGAATCAATGCAAAGCTTGCAATACACGACTGCCATAGTGAATTTGGATGAAAAAACCAGAAATTGCAAACCACTGTTTTGGGCTTCAATTTGGATCCAAGGGCCCATAGAACTCTTCTATATATTCATTAGAGCAAGTTCAGATCAATTTTGAGCTTCATTTCGCGCCAGAACCAGAGAGAGCATTTGAAATTTCACAGCTGCAACTTGAAATCAAATTCTGAGTTTGGAGCCAATTCAAGTAAAATTGAGGTGTGCAATCTCTTCCTTGAGGATCATTGAAGCTATCTGGAGCATTTGGAAGCAAGCCACGAGCTCTAAGTACCTCTGTTTCAAGATCTATACCAGGTTTGTATCTCTCAAAATTCAGCATGATTTAGCATGATTCAGTTAGTTTTGAACTCGTGGTTAGGATCTAGACATGACATAGATCGTTTTAGGTTTGATTTGAACTCAATTGGTGATGATTGAAGATGACATGCCATGACTGTTTGGACTTGAATCTCTTGATTCTTAAGGTTTTAATGCTAGTTGTTTAGATCAGGTTGATGTACGCAACGAGATGAAGAGATCTATACCATTAATTTTGAGTTTAGTGAGAGTTGTTGATCATGCTATTTTTAAAAGCTCGAATCGTGTTTGACTATGTGTTGAGAATTAGAGCATTTGGATGGAAGATTTGGAATGTACATGAAAAACTGAGTGGATTTGGTTTATAGTTTGTCATTTCTGGTGATCTGAACTTGAACCTTCACCGGAGAAGATGACCGGAGTCTTCTCCGGCCACCACCAACCACCATCCCTGATCTCCACCTGGCCTGCCTGAATTTTAGAGAAGATGATGTCTGAACCCTTAGATCTAGGTTGGACCTTTGACTGACCTGAAGATCCAACGCTTGTGTTTTAATCTGAGAGTGGAGAGTTTTAATACAAAACACTGTCGTTTCATTAAATTGCGTGGCATCATGAGGAGCGCTGGATGTGCATTGACTCGTTGACTGGCTTACTGATCCAAAGGCAGTGTTATTTTCGCGGCTTTAATTCAATTTTTTATTTCATTTTCTTTATTTTAATTGCATTGTTATTCCAAAAATCATATAAATTCCAATTTTGATCACAAAATTATTTTAAAAATATCCTCATGATCCTTATGGAACTTATGATTTTCTGAGATTAACAAAATGCAATTTCATGCATTTTTCAATTTAACATGATTTTTCACATTTTATTTTGATCTTTAATTTTGCATAATTGATCATCTGTTTTGCTGAATTTTGTTCTTCCAATTGGTGTTGAGTTTGGCTTTGATTTTTTAGTATGTGTTAGGGTAGACATGTATGTTCCCTTAGAATGTTTGGTGGATTTTTAGAACAAGGTTAGGTTTTGTTTTAGGTGTTGAGATTAGGACCCTCCCAAACTTGTGGATTCTCTTCACCTATCTCAATGTAGGAATTGTTTAGATAACTTAGAAGTTGATTTAGGCTTCAATCTTTTTACACTAGGTTTTTCAAACATGTATGTTCCCCTAGGAATTTTATTAGAATTTTGCAACTTCATTTTCTATGTTAGTTGTATTTTTGCAAGTGGCTTGTGTTTGTGGATTCCTCTCTTGAGTGCTTTGTTTTGTTTGTTTTGGTTGGCTGATTTGGAGTGGGTTTAGGCTTGAGTTCTTTTTGTTGGAGCTTTTGGATTCATTGAAGATGCTTGGGATTGAAGATTGGAGCTTGGACTTGAAGCTTTCTTCTCTTTTAGGAGTCTTTTTTGGGAGTTTAGGAAATTAGGGTTTTAGGAAGTGCCTTAGACCTAGTTTTGATTATTTCTTCAAACATAGAGTGCATTGTTTGCCTCTATTCTATCCAATGACATAAAGTCCTCCTTGGGAAGCTCCACCTTTCCTTAGGAGGGATGAGTGGTATGCCCAAGTGAGTAGAACTTTGAGGATACCTTTCATTTGCAATGTTAAGTTCTTAGTGATTTCCTTTGGTTGTCATTAAGTTTCTTAACATTATAACTTGATCTTGATGATTAGTCCTCCTCTTGGAGTGTGCTTGTTGAAGCTTGAAGATAGAAGTTTGCCTGAGGATGAAGCCTTTGCTATCAACTTTGCTGTTCATTCAACCTTGTTGTTTAGAGCTTGTTGTTGTTGTTTGTTGTAGGAGTTTGTTGCTGCTGCTTGGGCTGCCTCCTCTGTATCTCTGGTTTTTTCTCTATATTGTTTGTTTGCTTGTGTTGATTACCCTTAGGTTAGAGGTGGATCTTGTCTCCTCTTACCTGTTATTTTCTCTCTTGCCTCTCTGGCATTATTGCATAGCATGCCTGTTTACTGTTTACTGTTTACTGTTTATTGTATTCGCTTGCTGTCTTTTGTTGTTTATCCCCTAGGATCTCTGATTTCCTCTGTGCAAGAGGAAATTATGATAGACATTAGGTTTTGACCCATGTATGACAACATTAGGTTAGTTTCCCTTTCAACCATAGGCTTTTTAGAGCGTCTTTCTCTTCTCATCTCAAAATAATTAAAAAACACAGTAATAAGGATAACGCGTGTTGTACGCTACGAGCCTTAAGCTATGTGAGAAAAGGTTGCTGGAAGGTCACTCTTCAGTAATCTGGCTGCTTAGCATGGTACCATTAGGGTGACATGCGACGTAGTCACTCTCAGATCACAAGTCTTTAGTGCAGTACAAGTTACAAACAGACTAAAAAAACATTTCTTTCGTAAAAAACTCAAACAAACATTCAAACTCTGCTTTTGTCCTCTTGGACCTTTAATCAGGAAAACCCTTTTCAGAAGGAGATAAAAACTGTCAGACAAGCTTGTGTCCTCCGTAGCCCGAACTACGTTTGCTCTGATCTTTCATGTTGTATGAAAGTACGTAGGCATAGGATGCGATATCCTAGCGAGCAACCTTCCCCTCCTTTCCCGTAGGTAGGCGAAATACGTTGACTCTGATTTCTCGTTCCAGACGGGAATACATAGGCATAAAGTGCGATACTTTTCCGAGTCATTTTATTTTCTTTTAACCCATACCTATAGAGTAGATATAATAACACACCCTTAAATAGAAAACAAGCGTGGATCCCGTCGAGTACGACGGACGTGAGGGGTGCTAATACCTTCCCCTTACGTAACCGACTCCCGAATCCAGGATTTGGTTGCGACGAACATTCCTTTCCCTCTTTACGTTAGGTTTACTCGGAGCGTTTCCTTTCCCTCTTGTGGGATAAATAACGCACGGTGGCGACTCTTCTGTCATAGTCGGCGCCGATTTTCGCAGTAGCGACAACAAGTGCTATTGGATTTGGCCAAATAGGTATCTCATACAACAAGTTTCTTAGCCATTCTACCTCTTTACTACCTGCAGCCAGAGCAATAAATTCTGCAACCATGGTAAAGTCAGCAATGCAAGTCTGTTTCTTCGAACCCCAAGAAACTGCACCTCCACCAAGATTGAAGATCCATCCACTAGTGGAGGCATGATCTTCTACATATGTTACCCAGATGACATCTGTATATCCTTCCAAAATCGAAGGATATCCACTATATGTTAAACTATAGTTAACCGTCCCTTTTAAGTATTTGAATACTCTATTAACAACATGCCAATGGTCTCTACTTGGATTACTTGTATATCGACTTAACCTACCAACCACATATGATATATCAGGTCTGGTGTGAGCAGCAGAAGTGGTTGAGGAAGCCATTGAAAGAGAAGGTCAAAGAAACTTTGAGAGTAAAAGCTTGAGGGAAAAGAAAAGTGTGAGAGAAGTTTGAAAAGAAAACCAAATGTGGAAAAAAGCTATTTATAGCCAAGTTAGCATGCAGTTGAAAAGACAGGAGACAGTTCCTACTCTAGATGTGGGAGTAGTTTAAAGCCCGTAAAGTTGGGACGCGACCAGGCATGATTATTTTTCTTGCAAATCGTGGCGCAGAAAGGCGCCATTGTCACGTCAGACTGTGGGTGATACAACACTGACTCAATAGAAAGACAATGATGGTGCTGCTGGGTCAGAATCAAGGTGCAACCGAAACCTCACAGAAAACAAAATGCCAAGTTTCTCAGTCGACATAGTGCTCAGTCGAAACTGGGTTTTTGAGGGGGCTTCTTGTTGATTGGAAGTTTTCGACTAGAAGAAGGTGACAAAGAAGCTGGCTTGTGGGTCGACAGACTAGGAAAGGTGGTGAAGGAAACGAGGTGAGCCGACGCTAGCAGAGGGAGTTTGTAAGTCGACTCAATTCTATTCCGTGGAAGATGTCGACTGATGGTCAAAGAAACCGACACGAAGCATGAGAATGTTTAAACGGGAAGAAAAATTGAAAAGCTGAGAACGTGGGAAGTTACAAAGGTGATGGAGGAACACGTGGCAACACCCAAACCAACATAGCAGTTATTTTCTTTTCTATTTAAGACAATGCTCATTTTCAATTTTGAGGGCGCATTTTGTAACATTGTAAGGGAAAAACACTCTGAGTACCAAGCATTAAGAGAAAAGAGTTCCATTCCTGCAAAATGTATGATCACGTCCACATTTCCTTTTAAAGCAATTTACATTACCAACTTTAAGATATCTTGTCGGTTTTTCTCGTTTACTTTATTCACCTTTCATTCAAGTATACGCATTTTTAATTCAAGATTATTTCCAATTTGTTCTAACAAACACCATTCAGCCACCATCGCATATACTTGACCAGATAGTTTTGGGACTTGTTTGGCCGGTCCCGCAAGTAAACCTGCATCAGGATGTCGGAGGTTGTTCGCACGAAAACTGCGTGCGAACAACCATTAATAGAAAAAAAACTGAATGTAGGAATTTGGCTCTGCATTTGAATTTCTTTGTTGTAAGAAGAACCTGATATTTTGGAATTCGCAGGGTTTGCCCTGTGTTTGCTGTGAGAACCTGGGGGGAACTAGTTCTGTATGCGAACATCTGTTCGCACTGCGAACATGATAGACACTGGAATGATAAGAAGTCTTTGTTACAACACTTGAGTAATTTTTGTGTGTAATATTATTGCATTTCCTTTTCTGTATTGGACATGAGGTCATGCCTTTTTCAAAAAGGAGGGGGCAATATCTTGTAGTTTATTATTGATATGCTTTCTTTGAATTTAATGTTTCCCTTTTATGGTGATGAAATATGAGAACTTCTATATTGGTTGTTATTTGCTAAAAGTATCCAATGAAGATTCTCCCAAGTTTGGATGGTGATGATAATATTTGATCATGTAAGTGTGGGAAAGGTACATGGTTACCTCCTTCTAGGATGCTAGAATGTTTAAGAATTCCTTTCTTTATACAAATGTAATCTTGTTTCACTTTTGCAACTTTGTTTGAATGCTTGAATCACTTAGGTTCCAATAGCGACAAATTTTTGAGAAACCTCCATTGTGTACCAAATGCATAGGATAACTGATAAATTTTGTTGAATACATTTGATTCATACTTAATCTTGTGATTATTTTGATATTTTGGAAGCAATAGATATGATCAAGGCATTTGATTTATGGATAAAACTAACAATTAGATATATAAATAGATTGATCTAATGGAATTATAAATTAAGCAAATACAAGTCATATTTATCCATAAATTTCAAGTTTTCTTCTTCATTTTCGAATTCTTTGTTTTCTGGAATTTTAGAGAAACTTAATGAAGAAAATTATTTCCTTTAGACTTAATAAGTTGAACCAGTCGTCAAAACTCACAAACTTCATCATTATTTGGTAAATCCAAAAATTTCTCCTAAATATGCAACAGTTGTAGATTTTGAATCCAATTACATCTCAAAGGAATTTGAAGTCTGGGAGCAATCATATCAACTCATGCTTGCTTGACTTCAATCAATAGTCTCCAAGAAGATGTTGAGACATGTCATTGGTTACAATAACTCATGGCAACTATGGAATAAAATTCACACTTACTACTTTAATCAGCATGTTAGTTTTAAACTTTGTCAATTAAGGTTTGAACTCATAAACACACGATTAGAAGGTTGCACCGGTTTTGAATTCCTGCTAAAAATTGATTTTCTCATCACTTTAATTCATACAATAGGTGAGTCAATCTCACCACGTGAACATTTAGATGTAATTCTTGAAATACTACCTCAAGAACTTAAGTCCAGTGTTTCACTTATTAGTGGAAAATTTGGTTGCATTTCTATTAAAGAAGTGGAAATTATTATCCTTTGTCATGAAACTTGGACTGGTAAAAAATTATAGGTGTGCGTGTTCCTCCTACGATGGAAGGGGACTCAGAGACCTTAATAGATTTATAACAATTTAGGTGGTTAGGGCTTGCACACGACTACGAGAAGTCTTGTATGTTGATGCTTTTTACGGGAATTTTTGGAGTCCTGCTCATGTGAGGTGGGAGACCCTGTTGACAGAAGGTGTGCTTAGGGATAAGCTTCTAAGCGATATGCTTTAGAATGTAGTAATCTACCTTTTCTCCTCTGAGGGAGGTATATTTATATAAGCCTCTAGAGCCTAGTATTTTGGATAACCCTAAGTAGCGGAATCTGCTCCCTCATGATTAGAAGGAGTTATTGACCCCTTGATCTTCAGAGAGTAGTGATGAACTCTCTCTTCTTTGACTAACAACATTATACGCGTCATTAGTGTCAAAATCAGGTTCTTAGGTCATCTCCTAGGCGATACCATTCTTAGGTGTGGGCTCCCTCATTTAGGACGCTCACAAATATAACACTACAAAATTTGTCTTGATAGATTCAAGAAACTTTCTCTACCTTCAATCAACATAACCTCCGGGTTTGTTTCTTCCATTAATCTCAACTCTAAATCAGCCTCTACCGATTCTGCTTATGATGATAAATAAGAAATGTTATGAAAACACTGAATAGAGAGGCGGCATGCCTGCTTGTGATGGTCATGGTGGAAGAGGACTTGGTGGACGCGATTATATTCATTGCCAAGTATACCATAAATTTGGTCATAATGCCTCAATTTTCTTCCATTACTATAAAAAAATGGCATGCCTCATATTTCCACTCCAAATTCTCAAGAAAATTCTTAAAATTCCCTTTAGAATTCAACCAACACAGACAATCCATCAACTAGCAGCTATCAAAACTCCATTATGCCTTGGCAAGAAAACTTTTACCCTATACTCTGGCCATACAGTTCTTGACAATATTTTGGTCCTACGCCTCGTGGTATACCTATTCGAATCGTAGTTAAAGGGGGGGGGGGGTTGTTATCGTCTCCACAGGGATTGAGGATATTTTAATGCTTGCCTTTCAACAATTTATCGTTTAAGAATAAGGGTTTTTTAAGTTTTGTTCATAAATTGTCACGTTTTTAGTAGCAAAACTTATAAATTTCTAAAGATTTTTGTTAACAAAGTATATCAAAACTAGTTTTCATCTACCCTAACTTATACATATTCTTTCAATCTTGCATGTGAATTCGGATCCGATTAATATCGTCACATATTCTCTCAACACCGTTTATGTCTAGAGTGACATCGTGATAAATACCGTATCATCACTACACAATTTCTTCATATAACAACCAATATAATAAGCTTTAAGTTTAACACAAAGCAACTATCGACCATAAACCGATTTCTCCAATCTATAAACCGATAGATGAATATTTTAGGTCAAATTTTACAAAATCTATGTCTAGAGTTTTACAAAACAAGAATGGATCACTAAGAACAAAATTATTCATCATATATTAATCATCACTTGTTCACATACAAGGCCAATAAAAAGAAATACATACAAGTAAAATATAGACTACCTCTACCTTTGATACAAATAAAATTAGCTATCCATAACCATGGTAGCTTGCTTTACAAGTTTTGGAAGTAGATGAATGAGCATCCATGTTGAAGAATCAAACTCGGATGCGAATCCAGCTTTTATTTGCAAAATATCACCTTTTGGTGACGAAATCTGAGAAAATGAAGTTCTTGTGTGTAAAAGTGGGTTATGATCCCTAAAATTGGTGAAAAGTACTTATATAATACTTTTAGAATCTGTCACGTTCGCATTGCGAATGGTTTCTTTGCCCAACAAACCCCCTTTTTTGCACCTGGAGTGCCTATGAGCAGTTAAACTGCCTCTGAGAAATATCTAAAGTTCATTGTGCGAGCAATTCTTCGCACTGCGAACTACCTTGCCTACAAGTTCGTACAACAAACTTAGGGTCCTTTAGCTACTAACTTGGGTCTGGGATGGTTCGCTGGCTCTTCGTTGCTACATCACCACAGCGAACATTCGTTGGCTTGTTCTCCCAGTGAACTTACTGCCATCTTTCTGAGATGCTTTGCTGGGACTTCGCCCTGTGTTCGCACATTGAACATTCGCTGGCACTCCTCACTTGCTGTTTGCACAACGAACATGCTGAAATTCTTCTCTTCCTTTGGTTTCACCTAATTCCTACATAATAACACACAAATCAAAGCAACCAAAGGTATTTTTACAATATTGAAGAATATCATGATAACATGGAGTAAATCCAACAAAACAACACAAAAGAGTTGAAAAATACCAATAATTAATAATCAATTTAAAGCAAGATTGACATTTAACAAACTATCCCCCAACTAGATCTTTGCTTGTCCTCAAGCAAAGTATGTCTCTCATTAAAAACAAGAGGATTTGCTCAAGCATTTAATTCACTCAAGAATGGATATATGGCTCAAATAACCAAATAAATGTACACAAGCAATGGTTACAACTTCCTAGAATCAAACAATGCAAAAGAATTTAGTTTTTAAACAAATATAATGCAATGCTTCAAGTAACAACTAAATTCTCATGCTTGAATCACTCTAACATTCCTCTTCAAATAAGAATCGAAAGAAATAACGCATTTGCAAATGCGGGACAATTTCGCTCACCTGACAAATGATGCAAATACAAAATAATTCATACATTTATCTAAACAATCATCAAAGAAATTATGGAAGCAAGAAGATCACTAAAGTCTTTAAAGGTTGTAGCTTGGTTAGGTTCAGAACAAAGGGACATTTATAAGGCCACGGATTCAAAGTTACCAATGCAAGAGAAACATTCACTAAACAAGATTATGTACACATTTCAACTCCATCCAACACTTTCTTTTCTCTATTGCTCACCATTCCAACACCTTTTTGCACATTATTTCTTTATCTATACTTTTTTTCTTTTTCTTCAAACAAGCATTCTTTTTCTTTTGTTTTTCATATTCATATTCACACTTTTTTCTTTTCATGCCTGTTTGAAAATTTTCAAAATTTTTAGCAACCTACCACTTTACTTTTCACTCTCCCCAACTTGGTTTCAACCAAACCTCAAGTGAATGTTCCTTTATTTTTATGGCAAGGAAGATAATTTAGCATAAATTCAAAGGTTCAAGGAAGAAATTTTAAAATCCTACACAGTTCAATGATGAACTACTTTTCAAATTACGTAAAAACCAAGTTCATCACTAAACTAGAATCTAACTATTAAGCTCAAAGGAGTTAGCAAATTCTTACTATTCACAAGTAAGTTATTTTTGGATATGGTTGTGCTCAATATGACCAAATGCCTTGATCATATCTATTGCTTCCACAATATCAAAATAATCACAAGATTAAGTATGAATCAAATGTATTCAACAAAATTTATCAGTTATCCTATGCATTTGGTACACAATGGAGGTTTCTCAAAAATTTGTCGCTATTGGAACCTAAGTGATACATGCATTCAAACAAAGTTGCAAAAGTGAAACAAAATTACATTTGCACAAAGAAAGGAATTCTTAAACATTCTAGTATCCTAGGAGGTAACCATGTACCTTTCCCACACTTACATGATCAAATACTATCATCACCATTCAAACTTGGGAGAATCTTCATTGGATACTTTAAGCAAATAGAAACCAATATAGAAGTTCTCATATTTCATCACCATAAAAGGGAAACATTAAATTCAAATAAAGCATATCAATAATAAACTACAAGATACTGCCCCCTCCTTTTTGAAAAAGGCATGACCTCATGTCCACTACAGAAAAGGAAATGCAACAATATTACACACAAAAATTACTCAAGTGTTGTAACAAATAATTCTTATCATTCCAGTGTCTATCATGTTCGCAGTGCGAACAGATGTTCGCATAAAGAACTAGTTCCCCCCAGGTTCTCACAGCAAACACAGGGCAAACCCTGCGAATTCCAAAATATCAGGTTCTTCTTACAACAAAGAAATTCAAATGCAGAGCCAAATTCCTACATTCAGTTTTTTTTCTATTAATGGTTGTTCGCACACTGTTTTCGCGCGAACAACCTCTGACATCCTGATGCAGGTTTACTTGCGGGACCGGCCAAACAAGTCCCAAAACTATCTGGTCAAGTATATGCGATGGTGGCTGAATGGTGTTTGTTAGAACAAATTGGAAATAATCTTGAATAAAAAATGCGTATACTTGAATGAAAGGTGAATAAAGTAAACAAGAAAAACCGACAAGATATCTTAAAGTTGGTAATGTAAATTGCTTTAAAAGGAAATGTGGACGCGATCGTACATTTTGCAGGAATGAAACTCTTTTCTCTTAACGTTTGGTACTCAGAGTGTTTTTCCCTTAAAATGTTACAAAATGCGCCCTAAAAATTGAACATGAGCATTGTCTTAAATAGAAAAGAAAATAACTGCTATGTTGGTTTTGGTGTTGCCACGTGTTCCTCCACCACCTTTGTAACTTCCCACGTTCTCAGCTTTTCAAATTTTCTTCCCGCTCAAACATTCTCATGCTTCGTGTCGGTTTCTTTGACCATCAGTCGACATCTTCCACGGAATAGACTTGAGTCGACTTACAAACTCCCTCTGCTGGCGTCGGCTCACCTCGTTTCCTTCACCACCTTTCTTAGTCTTTCGACCCACAAGCCAGCTTCTTTGTCACCTTCTTCTAGTCGAAAACTTCCAATCAACAAGAAGCCCCCTCAAAAACCCAGTTTCGACTGAGCACTATGTTGACTGAGAAACCTGACATTTTGTTTTCTATGAGGTTTCAGTTGCACCTTGATTCTGACCCAGCAGCACCATCATTGTCTTTCTATTGAGTCAGTGTTGCATCACCCACAGTCTGACGTGACAATGGCGCCTTTCTGCGCCACGATTTGCAAGAAAAATAATCATGCCTGGTTGCGTCCCAACTTTACGAGCTTTAAACTACTCCCACATCTAGAGTAGGAGTTGTCTCCTGTCTTTTCAACTGCATGCTAGCTTGCCTATAAATAGCTTCTTTCCACATTTGGTTTTCTTTTCCAACTTCTCTCACACTTTTCTTTTCCCTCAAGCTTTTACTCTCAAAGTTTCTTTGATCTTCTCTTTCAATGGCTTCCTCAACCACTTCCGCTACTCACACCAGACCTGATATAGCATATGTGGTTGGTAGGTTAAGTCGATATACAAGTAATCCAAGTAGAGACCATTGGCATGTTGTTAATAGAGTATTAAAATACTTAAAAGGGACGGTTAACTATAGTTTAATATATAGTGGATATCCTTCGATTTTGGAAGGATATATAGATGTCAGCTAGGTAACATATGTAGAAGATCATGCCTCTACTAGTGGATAGATCTTCAATCTTGGTGGAGGTGCAGTTTCTTGGGGTTCGAAGAAACAGACTTGCATTACTGACTTTACCATGGTTGCAGAATTTATTGCTCTGGCTGCAGGTAGTAAAGAGGTAGAATGGCTAAGAAACTTGTTGGATGAGATACCTATTTGGCCAAATCCAATAGCACTTGTATCCATACATTGTGATAGTCAATCCACACTATCTAAAGCATATAGCCAAGTATATAATGGAAAATCTAGACATATTGGTATAAGACATAGCTATGTGAAAGATTTAATTTTAAATGGAGTAATCTCCATAGTGTACGTAAGAACTAAAAATAATCTTGCAAATCCTTTGACGAAAGGTCTGACAAAAGACATGGTGTTGAAGACATCATTAGGGATGGGTCTCAAGCCCATATCTAATTAATCACCAATAGTGGAAACTCAACTCACACTTGATTAAAATCAAGTCTTGAGTTCAATGATGAAAGTACATTATTAGAGTGACTGAAGTACTTAACAATAGAAACATCCCAAGGGGCAAAAAGTACTTAGACCATAAAAGTAAAGTGATAGGATGAGATTATTCTCTTAATAGATATATAGCATATGTTTTGCTAAAATGCTTATTATGGGAGAATTTTCGATATAGTCTACCTATATGAGAATGAAGTGGTTCGTTTCATAGAGTTCAAGGGCTTGACTCTTAAACTCTCATGAAAAGGATACATGACATAGGGCCTTATCAAATGTGTCATATTTACAATTCTTTTGATAGTATCGAGATTTCATGTGTAAGTTTTGCACACTTGTTCTAATGAATAGTTGGTTCAAAGCTTGTCTACCAATGTCTGTTCGGGATGAGTGAAACCCATAACTTACTAAGTATTGGTTCAAATCGTAAGATATCTATATCTGAAACCATGATATTTCTAGAATTATGAGATTTATAAGTTATTTTGAAAACGGTGGGAGATTGTAAGAGAATTTACAAAATAATATTAAATAGAATGCTTGTATTATTTGAATTAGTAATATAAATATTATATTTGAATTCCTTTTCATCTCTAATTTGAATGCTACGTGCTGAATATTGTTGGTATGGTATGCCATGTCATTGGTTAGCATTTAATTAAGAACAGTTGCAACTTATAAACAATATATTGTTAGTTTTGAGTAAAGCGTTGTTACTGTTCGGTGTAACCAATAACGGTGCAATACAATATTTTAAGAGATACATATGTTCCCAAACATAATGTAGCATCATTATAAATTGAATGTTTCTTGACACGACGAAACACACAAAAAATACAATTTGTCTCAAATTATTCTCTCACTCTAAATTTTCTTTCTCTTCTCTAATGCATGAGAGTAAGAAAAAGAAATATTCTTCTGTAAAATACTATTAAAGATACGCTTAGAGAGACTGTGCAATTTTCTTTAAGGATTCCAAAGTATCCTGCAGGAACTTCGCCAATAAATCCGTTTGCATCCAACATACCAAGATTGGTGGGGGCGAATTGTTTCTTAAGCTTAGTGTAGAAACATACGCTTTGAAAGTTTATCAAGAAAATTTATTTCTCTATTTTCATCTCCATTAATTTTTAGTTTTGCAGCAGCCCCAAAGATAGTGGTTGAAAGATTGTATCCCAACTATTATATCTTTATATCAAATGGGGTTTACGCTGGGGAGGAACATTCACGAAAATATAATAGATGCACAGGAAATGATTCATAGTATGGTGAAAAAGAAAGGTTGTTAAAACTACTTTGCCATCAAAGTTGATTTATCAAAAACTTATGAAAAATTAAATTGGAATTTTATTCGGTAAGTGTTAATGGAGGTCGAGTTACTGGAGGCGATGATAAATGTTATTATGCACTCTGTAACTAGTATGAAAACAAATGCAAAATGGAATGGAGCTAGAGGAGAATACTTTCATCCTCAGAGAGGCATTTGACAAGGAGACTCGATTTATCCTTATCTTTTTGTTATATGTATCGATAAGTTGTACCATTTAATCATCTAGGTTGTGAATAAGGTAAGTGAAAGGCCCTAAAAGCTTGAAGAAATGGTCCAATTGTGTCACATATGATGTTTGCTGATGGCCTTTTGTTATTTGAAGAGGCTACTGAGGAGAAGATGCAGTGTGTGGTTGATACGTTAGAAGTGTTTTATAATTTATCAGGGCAACAGGTCAACAATGAAAAGACTAGCATGAGCTTTTCAATAAACACCACCAGAAGGATGAGAGACATCCTTGTTAAAATGTCTGGTTATCGTGCAACCAATATCTTAGAAAACTACCTGAGAGATCCTTTAATAGGAAAGACTCCAATAAAGAAGGATTTTGACTATGTTATTGAGCAAGTTAATGTGAAGCTTATGCATTGGAAAGATAATCAATTATCTTTCGCTGGAAGGGTGGCCTTGGCAAAGAGTGTTTTAGACGATATTCTAGATTATCCTATGATGACAAATGTCATTCCTAAGGCTTATGTTGACGAAATCCAAAGGAATCAACGCAGCTTCATCTGGGGTGATAATGAGCATAGGCAAATATACCATGCGGTTAAATGGGAGATAGTGACAAGAGCCAAGAAGAATAGTGGATTAGGTTTGCAAAGGCTAAATGAGATGAATCAATCTTGCATCTTGAAATTAGGCAGAAAATCCAAGCTAGATCGCAGGAGCTTTGGAGCAAAGTCTTGATTGGAAAATACAATAGGGATGTTGCGAAAGGTATAATGGTCACTAAAGAAAATAACTCTCAACTAAAGAAACATATTGTTAAACTCTGGCCTTAATTGGGCACTCACAGTTGGTGGATAGTTGGGGATGGTCGAAGAATTAAGTTATGCAATGATTCTTGGATTAAGGAAGGTATGTGGCTTGTGAACCACAACATCCAAATACCAAATCACATGAGGAATATTAAATTGTTTGATATGGTGAAAGAAGGTGTATGGAATTGGCAGCTTTTGTCTTGGGTGTCGTTGGATATCATAACTAAGATTGCAGCAATTCTTCCCCTTGAGGATAGCAATGGTGTTGATATGCAGATATGTAAAGAGAGTCCAATGGGAATATTTTTTATATTTGAAATGTACCATGCTTTGTGTGGTTTCAATGATGACGAGTTGGGTGGTATAACTGGTATTTCATTTGGAGACTGAAGGTTCCTAAACATGTTAAAGCATTTGTTTGGCTTGTCAAGCATGGTAGACTATTAACAAATGTTCAAAAACATCACATGGGATTAATTTCAAACCGTTTTGATTATTTTCACAAGTTCCAAGAATCAACTCTGCATGTGTTACGCGAATGTCCCTTAATAAAACTACTTTGGATGCATGCAATCAATATGAGGCTTTGATACTAGTTTTTTACTTGCAACTTAAAGGAGTGGATTAATCTAAATATAGTATGCAACGAGGATGGTAAACCAACTGGAGAGTGGAGTAGCTTTTGGGCTATGGCCTATCATTATGTTTGGTCATGGAGAAACAAGGAAAAGTTTGATGATAGTTTCATTTGTCCTTGCAAGAAAGTGAAGTTTGTCAGACAAAGATTAGATTGTTATAATTTGGTCGACAAAATTATGCAACCAAATAGTAAGGGACATCAAATCAAAATTCAAGTGTGTTGGCAGTATCCTAGTGTTGGATGGGTTTTTTTAAATTTCATGGAGTTTGCAAGAATGAGGTTATTGGGTGTGGGGGTGTTGTTCGAAAATGGTTTATTGGGTTCTCAAAAGTCATTGGGAGTGAAGATGCTTATTTAGTGGAGTTATGAGAGTTGCTTGAAGGGCTTAATCTAGCTAGGCAGATAAAGTTCTCGAGAGTTGAAGTTCGTGTGAACTTTTATGAGAGTGGTTCAGGATGTTAAGGAGAATAAGAAGTGTTCCTTCAGTGGGAGGAGTTTAGGATGTTAATTATTTATATGATAATAATGTATTATAATTTTTTTAGTTAAATATTTTTTTAACAACAATATGATACATTGAAATGACAATAAGAATTATTTTTACAAATTTTAGTCAAAGTTCTATACATAAGTCAAAAGAATTCAATCTATCCTGAGAGAACCAAGCACATTGATGTTATGTTGCATTTTGTCAAGAAGAAAATCAAAAGGGGAGAAGTCAAAGGGATGAAAGTTTTGACTGATCACAATGTTGTTGGTATGATCACAAAGTCATTACCAAGCAACAAGTTCTTCCACTGTATGTAGTTGATAAAACTGCATGATGATAGTTAGTTTGTTTTCTTGATATTTTGGAGTTTGTTCCAAGATGGAGATTTGTAGTATTAGATTGAGCTCGAGTCTCGACAGGGGTAACTTAAAGATTCGGCAAGGTCAAATGTGTGTGTTGTATTCGAAGTTTGTTTAAGCATGAGTAATCAAAAGTAGTTATGTATTATGTCATGTAATAGTTATGTATGTCATGTATATGTGTTATCTTCGTACATAACATACATATGTTAGTAGTTTATAAATATGTTGCTCTCTTTTTGTTAGAGGAGAGGTTGATTGTTATTTTTTACTTGTAATTATTTAACGCTCTTTAAGAAAGTGAATGCAATAACCGGCGTAACAAACTCTGTTTTATCGTCTCTTTTTTGAATTGAACGTTTTCTTATTTTATTTAAAAAATTCACTCTTTTTCACAGTTTTACTTTATTCTTCTCATTGATATCATAACAAAATTTATAATATAATTAATCATATTATGGATTGTGAGGTTTGAATAACCTCCTTACTAAGCAAGTTAACTATTAACAATGAAATAAATCCTACTCTACAAGATTTATTCCCTAATATCACCTTACAAAAATGCTTAGATCTCCGGTTTTTAAGGACATTGAAACTTTTAATAGTCCAAAAAAATCCAATTTAAAAGGTTTGTTAGAAAATTTTATGCTAAATAAAACAATACTCAAATATTCACCAAACATAATAAAATCACTGTTAATGATATCAACGACATTTTATAAAATAGTTTTTTTTATCAATTTTTATTTTTGATGAAATTTTGGCTCATAAACATATGAATTTCATGTTATAATTTTGTTTATATAAAACATCTTTATTTATAAATATTTTTTTTTGTTTTTTAGGAAAAACAACTATTATTAAAATATTGTAAAAAAAACTATTATTAGAATTTCAAAATTGTTCATTAGAATGGTTAAATCATTTATAAACAACCATTGTGTCATGCTAATACCACTTAACAATTAGGCTGTTTAGTTTGTGATCCATAATCGTGAAGTTAACCACTGCTTCCCGAAAAAGAACCATTTAGGTGAAGTTGAAAGTAGTGGCAACTCACGTGAAAACAAATACACGATACTTCTTATCGATATGTGTTATTCAATGTTATTTAATCCAAAGAATAATATTCAATGTTATTTAATCCAAAGAATAAAATAATCGTGGTTTGATTTAGATGATTTAGGATTAATATAGACATACTAATGCAACACATGAAACAGACCTAAACCAAAAAACGTTACTGCTTTGTAAATATATCTATCGTATGAGACATAATAAATATATGAAGGATAGCGGAAACCCTTCTAAAAAATTTTAATAGATGAAAATGAAAAACAAAAAACAAAATAAAATAAAACTCTTACCAATAGGTGTGTGAGACCATTTTTTCATAACATTCCAAAAATAATTTAACTCTCCATGAAATGCATCAATTGTTAGAGAAAAATATAGTTTCTTTAATATTATTCTTGCATGAAGAAAATTTCGATAGTTATTAAGATTATCAATATATTTGTTTTCTGAAGTTTTTATGATTGTTACATCTAATTTAAAAAACGTTGGCAGTTGGCTTAAAGACATGTTGCGAGTGTTTTTCAAAATTTGCTTGAATGTCTTCAAAAAAACAATTTAGAAGTCTTGACCAAAATCGAATTAAAAGTATTTTATTGAGTTTGTAATCAAGTTCACCGAAAGTTGCGACTTACACACTCCCATTAACGTGAAATCTCTTGTCACACCAAATGGGAGTGTGTAAGTCGCAACTTTCTGTGAACTTGATTACAAACTCAATAAAATACTTTTAATTCGATTTTGGTCCAGACTTCTAAATTGGTTTTGAAGATATTGAAGCAAGTTTTGAAAAACACTTGCAATATCTCTTTAAGCCAATTGCCAACGTCTTTTTTAAAGTGGATGTAGCAATCATAAAAACTTTAGAAAACAAATATGTTGGTAATCTTAATAACTACCGAAATTTTCTTCAGGAATAATATTAAAGAAACTAGATTTTTCACTAAAAATTGATGCATTTCATGGAAAGTTAAATGATTTTTGGAATGTTATGAAAAAAATGGTCTCACACACCTATTGGTAAGAGTTTTATTTTTATTTTTTTCGTTTTTCATTTTCATCTATTAAAATTTTTTAGAAGGGTTTTCACTATCCTTCGTATATTTATTTAAACACCAAACTTCAATTCATATTTAATAAAAAATACGAATGTACAATATTAAATTAAAATATATAATTTTTTATTAAATATTGAAGACCACGAATTCTTTTTTCAATAGTAACCGCAAGATTATGTCTCATATTCCACCAAGATTATGTCTCATTAGATAGATATATTTGGAAAGCAGTAAAGTTTTTTTGATTTATGTCTATTCCATGTGTTAGACTAGGATGTCTATATTAATCCAAAATCATCTAAACCAAACCACAATTATTTTATTGGATTAAATAACATTGAATAACACATGCCGATAAGAAGTATGTGACTCTTATTTAGGTTGCCACTACTTTCAACTTTACCTAAATGGTTCTTTTTCATTAAGCAGTTGTTAACTTCATGATTATGGATCACAAATTAAACAACCTAATTGTTAGGTGGCATTAGCATGACACGATGATTGTTTAAGGCAACTTCTATGATATAACTTAGATGTAGTGTGTATAAATGATTTAACCATTTTAATGAACAATTTTGGAATTCTAATAATAGTTTTTTTATAAATAAAGACGTTTTATATAGACAAAATTATAATATGAAATTTATATGTTTATGAGCCAAAATGATATCAAAAATAAAAATTGATAAAAAAAATTATGTTTCATGAATATTTGAGTATTGTTTTATTTAGCATGAAATTTTTTAACAAACCTTTTAAATTGGATTTTGTGGACTATTAAAAGTTTCAATGGTCCTTAAAAACCGGAGATCTTGTCATTTTTGTAGGGTGATGTTAAGGAATAAATCTTGTAGAGTAGGATTTATTTCATTGTTAACGTAGTTAACTTACTTAGTAGGGAGGTTATTCAAACCTCACAATCTGTAATATGTTATGATATCAATGACAAGAATAAAGTAAGACGGTGAAAAAGAGTGAATTTTTTAAATAAAATAAGAAAGCGTTCAATTCAAAAAAGATACGATAAAATAGAGTTTGTTATGCTGGTTATTGCATTCACTCTCTCAAAGAGCGTTAAATGATTACAAGTAAAAAATAACAATCAACCTCTCCTCTAACAAGAAGAGAGCAACATATTTATAAACTACTAACATATGTATGTTATGTATGAAGATAACACATATACATGACATACATAACTATTACATGACATAATACATAACTACTTTTGATTACTCATGCTTGAACAAACTTCGAATACAACACACACATTTGACCATGCCGAATCCTGAAGTTACCCCTGTCGAGACTCGAGCTCAATCTATTACTACAAATCTCCATCTTGAAACAAACTCCAAAATATCAAGGAAACAAACTAACTATCATCATGCAGTTTTATCAACTACATACAATAGAAGAATTGGTTGCTTGGTAATGACTTTGTGATCATACCAGCAACATTGTGATCAGTCAAAACTTTCATCCCTTTGACTTCTCCCCTTTTGATTTTCTTCTTGACAAAATGCAACCTAACATCAATATGCTCGGTTCTCTCAGAATAGATTGAATTCTTTTGACTTATGTATAGAACTTTGACTAAAATTTGTAAAAATAATTCTTATTGTCATTTCAATGTATCATATTGTTGTTAAAAAAATATTTAACTAAAAATTTTTATAATACATTATTATCATATAAATAATTAACAATATATGATAAAAAATATTAAAATAATGAAAATTTAATATATAGAAAAACTAATCAATATCCATGCATCAAGAGTCTCCATTATAAAATTATTTTAGTTTATGAGGATGTGGACACATAATATGACATTGTAGTGAGAAAGGGTTACATGTGTCCAAAATAAATGGTTCTAAAAGTTAATGATCTATGCCCCTGGAAATGGTTCTAAAAGTTCATGTGAAGTGAGTGAAAATAAAGAGATTGCCATACCTTTGAGTGTAGAAAAGGTTTGATTATGTCATCAATTTTAAAAGTGGATATGTCTTCATACATCATAATCAAACTCTTCATTTCTAAAAGAGATGAGTAGATTCTTCACACACATAAAATTGAGGTGTAAAGTAAAGTATGTCCCAAATAATCCGACCCATTGCATTAAGAAAAATGTATTTCTTTCTAATATAAATCTCATCTTAAATTATTAAATTTATTTATTAACTTGAAAAATATAATCCTCATTAATAATATATATCCTTAAATATAAATTTTTATAAACAAAATTCTATCCCTTTTTGTATTAATTCAATTTGAATTTATAATTTTGTTCAAACTATTCAAAATAATTCTTATTTAGAATCGAAGTTAAGGAAATTTTATGTACCACATCCATAAACTTCAACTCAACAAAATATCTTTTCTAAAAAATAAAATCGTGAGCTCTCACATTTAAAATAGACAATATCTTGTAACTGTAGTGACGCGAACTTAGGTTGACCAGTACATTGACACAGTACATGAAAATTCCAAGTTCGCACCGTTCCTCTTAGCATAAGCAACTATTAGGAGTGACGCGAACTTAGATCGACCAGTAGATTGACACGGTACATGAAAACCCCAATTTCTCTTAGCGTAAGCAACTATTCTATATACCAAAATAGTTTCACATTAATTAGAAATCGAGGCAAAAATAATTTATATTCAAGAGTCATACACCTCACAATAAAACGACTTTCCATTAGATATTTAGTTACAACATTTTAGGCTCATTGCCTTAAGTGTAGAATAGAATAAAAGCATTTAAATCACATGGCTTCTCTGCATAAGAACCATCTCTCATTTAGATTGCCACTACCTTTAACTTTTACCTAAATAATTCTGTCAATTTGGCAAATTTCAAATATACACGCCAAATCTATTGAACTCACATTTTTCTAATACACATATGGTGAAATATCAGAACACCAAAATTCACATTTCCATTCTAGTTGTATTAGACAACAAAAATTATATTATACTAACAGCAATATAGTAGTCCTTTTTTGACTATTTAGCATTAGCATATCACATAGTGCATACCAACACAGAATGCATAATTAGATGCTTAAAACAGAGAAAAAAACAATATCTCCATAGAAAGCTATAGTTCCAAGTTGTTCCCTATTGCTGCAATATACCCTGCATAATAAATATCGCAGTACTGAAAATCGGCTAGAGCTTAATCGGCTATACATTTGCTTTAGACAACACGAAAAGAGCCATATAGACTTCAATTTAACTATGAATTGAGCTCTGTTGATTTTGAAGTTGCACTGTAGTTTGGTTGTAGGTGGGAAGGCTTGGTTGTGGGGTGATTACACTTTGAGAATATAGTTCTTCTTGCGTCATCACTTGAGAGCGCTGCTCCGAGTATGCTTGCCAAGTTCTTCTCCATTTGAGTAACTCGGAAACTATTGAACTTCCGCTCATCATTACACCAAATCCAGCAAATGATGCAAGAAGGATTGCTAAAACTGCTTGCTTACCAACCTGCAGGATACCAAACTAATAGAATGAAGTTAGTATGTTTGCACTTTGCGATTCTTCGTATCAGGACTCAGTACATGTGATGTATCCATAAAGACAAATCAAATCCAAAATCTATTACCAAGGGGTAAAATATATGTGCGAAGAGAACAACCAACGCGAATTGGGCAGACGCGTAAAGCCAGATGTACCTGTTCCTCACTGGACAAAAAAGAGAGATTTTATGTCATTTTAGACCATACAAGGTTCTATAAATAATTTTTGACTATGACGAGTTCCTCGAAAGTACATTGACCCTATTATTCAGGATAGTTTGCTAACCTACCCATGGTTGTTGATGTCATGGCGGAGACTAGACCCAGTACACAGGAAAACGGAAGAGAAATGAAAATCGCTTTGGTTCCCATTTTTCCGACCTGCGTAGAGTTGAATGAATTAGTCTATACCGAGTAGTAACTTTGAGAGAAATGCGAGGACTTTTATTCTTACCAGAAGCTGCTCAAGGAAACAGAAATAAGCAAGCATGCTGACGATGACAAGTACGGGTAACTCCTGCCAAACCCTGTTAAATTGGGCGCAAAAATTGAAGTGTTACCGGTAGCAATTATTTTTAGCACAAGAAAGATACAAAGATCTCAGTTGAAGCATATTGCCGTAATTCGCTCAACGTATACCAGTAATAATTTTTATGGAATGAAAATAACTGCACGTGCCTGAAGTCGTCGTCCTGCTGAGACCTTGCCGCGGTATTCTGAGTTTGAACATTTTGGATCCGTAAGAGAGTGACGGGGAGATTCTGAACTTCTTCCTTGCACACATCACATGTCTTGTTACCCCGGATACTGAACCACTTGATAGCACATTCTTGATGAGCCAATGCAAGTTCGCCTTTGCAACTGCATTCCATCTTCAGTGTCTCGCCTCCTTCACATAGCTCAATCAGACAAATTCTACACACAGCTTCCTCTTCAGCTATATCTTCACCGTTATCACCGTCATTTTCTGAAACAAGAAAGGCTTTTAAGTTGAGTTAATGAAAACATATAGAATTGGAAACAATCAGCTTTTGTATTTATAATATAATACCAGTATTGTTTTCTGCGGAAGTTTTTAACCATTCTTTAACTTCCTTTGCACCTGGGGTGGAAGGAATAATGCGGTAAAACTTGTCCATTTTCCTTATGATTTTTTCTTGGCTATCTACAGGCTCTGAACGAGTGCGAGCTATCGACCCCTGGCTTCTCTACAAAACGATCAAACTGGTTAAAACAAAGGATAAACATGCAAGATTTGGCAACAACTGAAGCATATAAGAATTAGGACTAGAAACTGGAAAGCATGCATTGATCTTATGCATTAAAAAAACAAAACATGAGCTTTTAGAACTTCCTGTTCATTGAATTATATTCACACCCTTGTCATGTTCAAATAGAACTTGTTTGGATTGACTTATTTCAGCTTATCTACTGACATAAACACTTATGAGCTTTTTCTGGAGAACATATGAAAAAAGCTTATAACATATTCATAAGTCATTTTTCAGCTTATATCCATAAGCAGTTCTCAGCTTATTTCCCAAGCTATTTTCAGCTTATTTCCAAAGATTCTCCAGAATATCTTATGAAATCAACTAATAGCTTTTATAAAAACCGGTTGACTGGTCCCTTAAATACAACTCAGATGATAAAAAAGTTGGTGAGACATTTGATATGCATGACCGCGGGTTGGAATATGCAGTTTCCTACCTTCTCAGCACCAAGTGTGTGCAATTTTGCAGTCAAGCTCTTTAAAAAAACAACTTTATTTCATCTTTTGTTCGAAAAGCAACTTAAACACAAACACTCATATCATAAACACATTTAATTAAACTGTTAATTGAAATAGGACTTTACTAGTACATGAAAAAACAAAATAACCACTATTCAAAAATTGATATTACAAGTAGTAATGAGATAAAGCCTTACATATGGAGAAGCACCAAGACATCCACCGAAAGCAAACTCGGTATTAACACGCCCGATTTCTTCAACGGGTAACGAAGAAGTTCTATAAATCTTAGGAGCAAATAGCTTACTGAAAGAAACTGATCCAGAGACTGAAGGCTTCTCATAAGGACTTTCCGGAGCCAAAGTTATACCCTTTTCAATATCAGAGGATGATGTCCTATTATACCGAAAGTTCAATTTCGGTAAAATACTTCTAGCACCGGATGATTTCCCTCTTGTTGATGAAATCCCTTGGTTGTTGTTATCACTATCAACAATTGGAGCATCAACCGAACGTGATGTAACAAGAAAATTAACCTTCTTGTAAGAGGGTGTTGGACTCGGTGTTAATGGCATCTTAATTGCAACAAACTCGTTTGAATATGATGATTCCTGTGACGTTTGGTAGGGAATTTCCAATAGAGGATTCTCCTTCCAAATAATAAACATCAATGAAAAAAATTCATTTGTATTAAGAAAAATAAACAAGAAAAATAAAAGTAAAGTACCTTGTGAAGTGGAAGAGAAAGTGTTCTTTTGCAAGAAGAACTCATATTGCGGTGAGAAACAAGAACACAAGATGTGAAATATGAATGAAATGCATACAAGTATAGTACTATAAGGAAGGTTTAAATTGGGAAATGAAGTGAAAAATTTGATAAAGTTGAGCATTTATGAAACAGGAGTTTGTTTCATCACTTCCAACTACTTTGTATTTTTCTTTCTTTTTCCACTCACCGCGGACTCTTTGCCTTTTACATCATCTATTATGTGCGGTGTAATAAAGATTAACATTTCATGTTAGTTTTCTTGTGGTGGTCACTCTTTTTTTTATGCACCAAGACATGTGCTATTAAGTGAATGATTTTGGCCTTTTACAACTCATTTTGTTCTTTTTATGGATAAATCTATTCAACTCTTTAGAGGGCACTTTAATGCTCTTCACTTTTTTTTTTCTTATACCCTTTTCTTCACTTTTAATTTTCAAGTTATTTATATATACTAGTAAATGATAAATGATAAAAAAAAATATTTTATAAGGAATTATTTATCAAATTTCTATAGTTTTATTATAGGATATTGGAGAATAATATTTTATTAAATAACTGATATTAATAACCATTTTTAAATTGTTTTGAAATTTTATATATTCATGTAGACTAATATGAGATCACATCCTTAAAAAAAACAAAAGTACTATTATAAAAGCACTTCAAAATGACATAAGCAAAATGGCTATTAGAAGAACACTTCAACATGACATAAAAATTCAAACTACCTAGATAAATGCCTAATAATTATTTGTTGTTATGTATCTTTTGCATAGTCATATTTCTTCTTTCTTCCCCTTTTTGCTCCCAGTTACTTTATCATGTGTCTTATAGTGGACTTAAATGAAAAAGATTTTAGTCAAGTTTTTATCCATAAATAATATTTTTATTCAAAAATAAATCTTACTTGAAGAAAAAGAAAAATCTTTAACCTTTGTGGGCTTCAGTGCCACCTGTCGTCCACCGTGGTCATCATTTATGTTTATCATATTTGCTCCTCAGATGTCTTTCCTTAGCCCTGTCTTTCATCAATCCTATTTTTGAATTTTCAGTATTAGAAAATGAAACAATTATGTTCTCTATTTCTAATAAATAAAAGGTAAGAATAAATTCAACAAAATCTTGTGAGACCTTTTTAGAAAATTTCAATATTTTAATTCAAACAATACTCGGGATGATAAAAATTACACGTGTTAAATCATTTTTGATAGCTGAAATTTAATCAAATTTTGACTTAAGGACAAAAAATAAAAAAAAAAGAATTAGAGGGCTAAAATTGTAAAAAAAAAAGGGGTTAAAATCGAATAGTTGAAGAATTTGGGAACAAAATTGCATTTAATCTCAAATCTTTTCGTTTTTGCTCTAATACAGGTAGAGAATAAGAGTGTTATAGTCTCATATATTAATTCATTCAGCAAAGTTAATGACACTTGAAAATTTAAAATTTAATAATAATTCACGTGTTATTTATCACTTTAATACTTGTGTAATTTTTTATACATTTGTCAAATTTCTAAAAAATATGGAAAACTAGCAAAAGTTACAAGTTTACAAACTTTATATGTAGTTTAAAGCTTTCAAGGGTTTGTTAAAAGTTTTTGATGTATGGTTAAAAGCTTTCAAGGGTTTGTTAAAAGTTTTTTATCTTCTTTTTTTTTTTTATGTATAGGGAGGGCTAAAAGCCAAAAAAAAAGATCACTACAAGAAGATAACTCTAGGAGTACAAGATTCTTTCTCATCATCGTTCATAATGTACAAGATTCTTTACATATCTGCATATCAGCACCATTGCTATCCTCAGGGGGAAGGATTGCTGCAATCTTAGCTATGATATCCAACGACACCCAAGACAAAAGCTGCCAATTCCATACACCTTCTTTCACCATATCAAACAATTTAATACTCCTCATGTGATTTGGTATTTGGATGTTGTAGTTCACAAGCCACATACCTTCCTTAATCCAAGCATCATTGCATAACTTAATTCTTCGACCATCCCCAACTATCCACCAACTGTGAGTGCCCAATTAAGGCCAGAGTTTAACAATATGTTTCTTCAGTTGAGAGTCATTTTCTTTAGTAACCACTATACCTTTCGCAACATCCCTATTGTATTTTCCAATCAAGACTTTGCTCCAAAGCTCCTGCGATCTAGCTTGGATTTTCTGCCTAATTTCAAGATGCAAGATTGATTCATCTCATTTAGCCTTTGCAAACCTAATCCACTATTCTTCCTGGCTCTTGTCACTATCTCCCATTTAACCGCATGGTATCTTCGCCTATGCTCATTATCACCCCAGATGAAGCTTCTTTGATTCCTTTGGATTTCGTCAACATAAGCCTTAGGAATGCAGTGTCACAATTGGACCATTTCTTCAAGCTTTTAGGGCCTTTCACTTACCTTCATTCACAACCTAGATGATTAAATGGTACAACTTATCGATACATATAACAAAAAGATAAGGATAAATCGGGTCTCCTTGTCAAATGCCTCTCTGAGGATGAAAGTATTCTCCTCTAGCTCCATTCCATTTTGCATTTGTTTTCATACTAGTTACAGAGTGCATAATAACAGTTGTTGCGGCGTTATAATGCGGTTTTTAGTGTGATTTACAATTACACCACAATTGCGGTCTGATGCGGACACTACCGCAACCTTAATATTGCGGTCGCATCAGGCGATGCGATCCCCAATTTAAAACCATAGTTTGACCGTACCTCCCTGACAAAATCACACACCTGTTGACTCACAATATTCCAGGACTTCTGGAAAAAAAAACTTCCAGGAAACCATCTGGTCCAGGAACTTTCCACATATTCATATTGAAAAATTCATGCCTAACCTCCTCATTCTCAATAGGGGGATTTAACTTTTCCAATCCAATGTTATTTATCTTCTGATACCTCACCTTCGTTTGGAGTCATTCAAACTAAAGCTGGTTCAAGTTAAACAACTTTTGATAGAATTTATTTAAATACTTCTTATTTGGTCCACATTATCTATTTGTTGACCATCTTATCCTCTTAGCATGAGAAAATTATTCTTCCTTCTTCTGGTAATTGTTTTTGTATGGTAATAATTAGTATTTCAATCCTCGTCTTTCAACCATTTCGCCCAATGCCACATTAATTCTTCTTTTTTCAAAATTATATCAAGTTCATAGTGAAGCTTGTATTCCAAATCCACCGGACCACGAGCCCTGTTACCAGCTTGGATTCTTTTTTGGAGACCTCATATCCTAGCCATCAATTCCTTCTTCTTTACATGGACTTGATCGAAATTGACAATCTTCCACTTACTAATGCCTTCTTGCACATCTAGAAGGTTTTTCTAGAAATTTTTTTTGACTTTCCTAAGTTGTCTCTAACATATTATGTAACATTCTTTTCTACCCCATAAATATTATGGAAAAATAATCGAATTTATCATAGTAAAGTATTGAAACGCAATAAAATCACCTCAAAGGGCGTATACTTCTCAATAAATTCAAATCAAGGTCAATGCTCCATAAGCAATAGGTTTTCTACAATTACTCAAAAGTGCTCAAATGGCAGCGGAACTCAAAAAGGCAAATCCAAAGTTTTCCTTTCACCCCAAGGAAATAAACATAACAAAAACTCAATAAAATATAGTTTGACTCAAAAGGCCCCAACCCAATGTTACACTATCAGAGCAATACCCTCTAAGTCAACCACAATGGCCAACGACCCAAAACATCAAAAAGTCCTCGATGGCATCCACGGCTAAACCTGGTCATCTGCACGTTACACACGTGGAGGCAACATTCAAACAGTCAGGGTGAGTAAAACGATTCATAATAATCAATATAGGAATCAATATATAAAACAACGTCATTTTCATATTCAACATCATCATAATCATCAAGGAACATCAAAGGTCACAACATTATAAATTACACCAAATTGTCACATAAATGCAAATGCAACAAGACTCGTGCATGCAGTACCAATCAACAAAATTCGATGGACATTGGGTCATTAACCCTCTATGAATCCATAACAGTAGGATCGATTCTACACAAAAATCAGAGCACAACAAAATACTTCACATCCGCGCAATAGGACTGAAACCACAAGAATCAAGGTTCTAGACCGAAATCCGGAATGCATATGAATGCATGATGCACACGTCAATATCATCCTCATAATAATCTCATTAGGTGCATCATCATTCATCGAAATCATCATAATAATCATGTCATCATATAATCATCAAAACTCATGGAATCAACATCATAACTCATCATCATTACTCATAGGAATCATCATACAATCATGTATTAATCACATAGAAATCACAGTCATACTCCTGGTAATTCATCAAGAAAATCACAACATCAAAGCATCAAAATAGCACTGCATAAGCATACACACAAGTATTCGATAAATTATCCACCAATAATTTCACAACCGGCATCAAACAGTGCAATAATTCATTAATAGAACATATATATAATTGACTTCCCAAACATATTAGATATAACAATATTGGGCAACCGATTCTCTTATCTATTCTATGTTATAGCCATGTTCATTAGATTTCTAACACTTCGAACAGGGACCGAAACGGGCTTACGGATCAAAAATTACGTCCAAAACGATTTCGACCGAAAACATGAACAGTCGTGACGGACAACATGCAAAATTTTCTGCTTTTTTCACCGTTGGAGACCTTTCAGACCTCCGATTTCAATTCCGTAAAAACCTAAACTATCAGAAAATTACAACTCATCCAATACTATAATTATCTCAAGTTAATTTATAATTTTAACACAATTAAACCATCTAATCATCGTTTTAAGATTATACCTAAAACCTTTAAAATTAATGGATATAAGTTCAATCCCGTATCATATTTACGCCTCCAATTCTCATAATTTCTTACAAATACTCCACAGTTATTAAAGTTATCACAATCAATTACCATATATGGTTAAAACCTCAACAACAGATTTTGGCCACGAATGCCTAATTTCCCTTATCTCAAATCAGCCTCAAACCAATCAGACCGTCCGTTCAAATCCCTCAAACTCATTAAACTCACCAGAAATTCCCATAAAATCCTTACCATTTTTCTCACATTCATTGGAGTTCTCATAATCAATTATCCTATACGATTAAAACATCAACAACAGATTTTGGCCCCGAAGGTCTAATTTCCTCAAACTCAAAAACCTCAAAAACCCTTAAATCAGCCTTAAATATATTGAATCATATATTGAAAACAATGAAGGCAATACTCCCAATACCTTAATTACCGACTCTAAGGCTTTCTCCTTGATTCTTGGAAACCTTGTGAAGCTTTTGCCCCAATCCTCTTCCTCAGAGCTCTGACCTATATTTCTTCCCTTTTCACGGTCTACCAGGAATAAATCCTAATTCCATCAAAATTCCTTTTTGTTAAACCTAACTATGGGCCTTAAAATTGGGCTTTCCAACTTCACCCTCACTAACTCCTTCCCAAATGTCCATTTTGCCCTTAATTCACTTAAATTTATTTAAATTAATAATAATACCAATGTATTCATATTATATATTATTATTTAAATAAATAACCCAAAATCCATAATTCTCAATACTTCATATCAACCACCGCAAATCACCAAAAATACGAATATTCATATTTAAATAAATTAAATAAATATTCTAATAAATTTGGGGTGTTACATATTATAGTAACTATAATTAATGAGCAAAGCACTTTCAAAGCGGAAAAGCTTTGAATCCCTAACATGAGATCTATCTATGGGGCATATTAATAAGGGATGATAATTAGAACAGTTTAATCTTGGTAGGACTTTACATAGCCCTCCATAAAATCAAGTCTCCATATATCATTACAAAGAGCTCTATCAAGTCTCTCAAGTATTTGTTGACCACCCATAATAAATCGGGCCTCTCCATGTATACTTCGCCCCCACAAAGCCACCATTCAGTAAATGACATGCATCCACTCTTTCTTTCAATTTATTATATTTACGTATACTAACTGGGGAACTACCTCTCTTTTCATCGAAGCTTATAATATCATTGAAATCTTCTGCTAAAATCCAGGATTCATTCATATTGTTAGCAAGGGTTCTCAATTAACTCCACAATATAAGTTTATTATCCTCATGCGAGCTAGCATATACAACAATGAATAACCATGCTCTCCCATTAGGATTATTGACTCTCAAGTGCGGATATTAAAATCTTTTAATCACCAGATGGGCCATGCCATGGTTTTAAGTTGTGGTTGCGGTTGCGAATGCGGTTGCGGTTGCGGTTGCAGCCACTGTGATTACGGCTATTGCGATGCAGATTGTGGTTGTTGCGGCGTGAATACTAGAAGAGTCTTCAAGATGTCAGAGTGAATGTCCCAAACATGTTTCCTTGACATCCATGTGCATAGAAACTTGTTGAGATGTCTCCACAACCCTTCAGCATAAAGTATGCCACAAGATCCTTCAATGAAGTACCAGAAGTCTAGCTCCAAATCAGAATAAACTGACCTAAAGAAAACTCACCAAAGCAAATAATGTATTTATCTTCATCTTCACCAGCATATATATACAAGACAAAACTCTTGGATAGAGGCTTCCTAGGTAACATACCTGAAGACTATTCACGACCAATCTGAAGAAGATTCCCAACACACACTTGTTTATCCTCCAAAACATATGCATCATCTCTCCTTTGTCTGAGAAGGTCACTCCTTAGAACAACAAGATTCTACCCACAGTCTTTAGAAGTGATGTTTCAACATATGGTTGAACATCAGGTTCTTTTCCCATGAGCACGACATTGGATCTTGAGTTCTTGCACTATCTGAAGTTGCACCTTCAGTTGTGAGATCATCTTTCTTGAACACTAAAAAAAGGACAACCAACTAAATACTTGGTAAGGAAACAAATAGAAATTAATTTTAAATCCAATTTTGTATTTTTTAGATTTACATCCCTCCTTGATATGGCAATATCATGTCTTCCTTCAAGTATCCTTGAAGCATCCACTTGACCATCTACTTCTGAAAAACACATTCAGAATTGCCTTTATGAGTGAACTTGAGAGACAACTCAAGTATCTTAGGCAAATCATGATATAAAGTGTTTATCAAATCCAATGGATACACAAGCTCTCAACTCAACCTCTTTCCTTCAATTTTTCTTCATGTTACCTGATTAGAACTATCTCCTAAGTAACACAGAAAGATCTTTCAGAGGACTCCAGGTCACGTTGCTTTATCCTGTCTATTACTTCCAACAAGAAGCAACAGGAATGAGGATAAAAACTGAAACCATCTTCAACGTGCACCAGGTAAGATGTCAAAACATCTTATAAGGCACCATGCATAACAATAACATCATTATCAGCAACATCAGTAGAATCTTCATAAAGAATCAGTCAACCATCAAAAGATATCAGGCCGGATTCAAAAAGCTATTCTCCTAGCTTCCAATCCCCTTGAACACAACAGTAATGGATTGTCTGATCACACAATCTCCTTCCTTGTTCAACAGACCAGAAAGTATCTTCCCTAAAACTCATCCAGATGCAGAACAGGATGCCTGCTTTAATACCAATTGAAATTCTAGCTAGAAAATCACATATATCCTAAGAGATATCGAGAAATTTATCTCTGCTAAAAGCTGAACAAGGACAGAAACATGTCGTTCTCTTAAACTCAAGAACACTCTGAACCTTCAAGGTCAAAACAGTGTCGTGATAAATGTTTCAACATCTGTCAAAACATATAATTCAGATCAAAAGTACAGACTGAATAAAACATAACAGAATGAAAAATAACATAAGATATGATGACCCAGTTCGATGCAATTAACATACATCTGAGGGTTACCAAGCCAGGAATGAATTCATTATTAGTAGTATTAACTTAGAGCAAAACTCCCCCATTTATAACTCCTCACTTAATCCTTACCCAATATAATTCTATCTAGAAATCACCATCTAGATAAGAGAAGCTCATCTTAATTCCAAAATCACCTCAGTGATATCTAACAGTTACAATCTCCAACAACTGCATTAGACTGTTTAATTGAAATACATTCCTTCCAATACAATATTCAATCAAGACTCTTGACTAATAAGCATGCATGGATTTTCTTAAAACCTTCATCCAAGAATAATACATAATTCATTACCTACAAGTTTTTGAATTTATAAAGCTATGTCTACCACAATGTATCAACCGATACATAGGGTGACTTACAATACAAGAAAATACACAACTCTCAAAACCCTAAATCCTTATTTTCTAATTTACAAAAGTCTTAATAAGAATTCTTATTCTACCCTAGGTCTTGGTCTTCTTTTTATAACCTTCAGTTATCCATGAGCTTCGAAGTCTCTATTTAATCTTCCCTTGACCCATGTTCTGATTGCTCCTTAAATCTTGGACCAGATCTGCAACAAATCTGCTGCACCAGATCAGGATGTCGAGTCCACAATGCTAGGACATCTTGAATGACATGTCTTCCTTCAGTAGATTTCTTCTTGTTGGAATATCTTGTTTTACCAAAATTTTATTCAAATCTTTAGAGCCTCCAATCTCCCCCTTTTGACAAATTTTGGCTAAAACACCTTTTGCACAATAAACCCAGGATGATACAGAGGGAGGGAGTAGAAAGTCCTGAATTCATTTCAGCCGGATGACCTGTCTTCCTTGTGTTGAAAGCTTTCAGTCTTCTTGTACATGAGAAAGAATATACACACAACTCTCCCTCAAACCCATAACCAATTTATTTCCCCGGAGCAACCAAACACCAACCTGAGTTATCCCTATGAGGATTCAGGGGAGCAGACTGATACTTCGGGTAACTCAGAACACAAGACACAACTGTGTTTATATCTCAAATCATAAGACACTAAAGAAAGACTCATAAAAGAAACTGAGACACAGACATGATGTTAGAAAACCCATCCAACATCCTTGCAAAGCAGCTGCAAGAATGAACTCCACACCAAAAAGAGTATTAGTTATGTGTTGTAAGGACCAACACACAATCGATATGAACACACACCTATTCTCCCCCTTTTAAGCAAAAAATTAGCAAAAATAACCAACACAGTTCCAGACCCAAATAGTACTTACCCAAACTTGAACATATGCCATGAAGACACGACACAACAACACAACCTAAGAACCCAGAAGCAGCGAGCCCCTTTAAATACCCAAGTAGTTACTCTAGGAATTAACGGTCCATAGAAGTTACCAAAGAACAATTCAATGAAGACATAAATTAAGGTAGGTAAATTCAACATAAATGACTGTGCAGGGTACACCGTCCAAGGTAGACTCACCATTGTCTAGGGTACACCGTCTAAATACACCTTCTTGGAAATGACCACAAGTCCTAAACAATGTCCCGACATCAGGTCAGACTTTGTCTAGTCCTTTTCATGGCTTCAGAGACATAGTCTCATATCCTTAAGATGATCCCAGCATGCTCTTGTCAACCAGAGGCTTACTAAGATGTTAAGACATTATGCCCAACATCTTCCAATAAGGACTCCCAAGAACCTTAACTCATTATGCAGAGAAAAATAAATTCTCCCAGACAACAACCAATCTTATTTCTCGGGTCTCTCCCAAGAATTAAGAGCATAGTTGATATAATTCAATATCCTTAACAGCTCAACCTATCATGCAGAGCTGACAATTCTACCAAAATCAACACACCGTGATGTCAAGATATCTTGTCTGACATGACATCCTCACAAGAATCACATGATCATCTTCTTGCTCATAAGTAAAAAAAATACCAGGACCACACTCCTTGTATCATAACCAAAGAAATCTTGGAATGAGATCACCAATCACGATTGGTCACTTTCCCCCTGAAGACATACATCCACTATACAAATTCCTCTTGAAATTTATAGCTATAGACAACCTTGATCTTGAGAGTAAATCCACTCAAGCTTGGAATGTTCATATTCCCTAAAGAGACATACACATTCTCTTAACCCTTTGGTTAAACAAGATGTAGGTAATCTTATACCTGACTTACTTAAGTGCATCAATCTAGGAGTGCTCAACCTAAGATGACGAAGCATGAGGAGGAATGTGAGCAAGATTATCATCAAAATTGAGCAAGAAGAAAAGTTCAGTTGAAGTGGACAATCATCTTTTGAATTGGAAGAACCTCCAACAATTATCAAATGATCTTCTTGAATACATAACTAATCTCACTTTCAAATACTTGTACAAGAAGAAATATGGTAAAAACATTCTGGTCTCGTTTGTGTTTTATGGCACGTATTGCATTTATTTCAACTTTCGTTCGAATTTTTTTTTGTTGAATACAAGTGCATCCTCCGTCTTGTGTACAGTGAGGTAATATCGTTTCAATCCTTTTCTTGTTACGTATGTAAGTGTTTCTTTTACATGTTTATTTCATAAAAGATATGTGATGAACTATAGTGTGATATTTGTGATATGTGTTACTTCCAAAAATATCAAATGTGACTATTGATTGTTGCATTTTACATGTTTATAGTAGCTATACATAAATGCAAGTATACTTCATCTTTATCTTGAACCAAGTTATGCTTGCATCATTTTGTGTTACGTGATCCAAGCCAACAAATCATCAAACCTTATCACATGCATGTGTCTCAAATCAAGTTAGTACGCATGAGTCTAACTTGAGCCTTTTTTTTGTCTAGAAGTTCATTTGTGTCTAAATTTTTCAAGTGGAAGTCTATAGGTCAACACAAAATTGAACAGGCCGACCTGTATCATTAAAATTAAGATTTCTATGTTGGTTGGTCCAGTATAGGTCGATCTGACCTCGTATAGGTCGGACTATGCGAATTAAAGCTGTGTATTTTCACAAAACTAACAGTATAGGTCGACACACGTATTTGTATAGGTCGACCTATGATAGTAAGTGGACGAATTATGGCTCATTTGACTAGAAGTTTTTCATCTTCCTGCATTCATGGTTGGTTCATGAATTTGAGTCTTTTTCTATTCTAATCCTAGTCAACCAATGTAACTCCTCTTTATGTCCTTAATTCCCCACTAATACCATTCATTTCATGACACTAAACCTTTCAACTCTCCACATTTTTGTAACATTAACCTTCTGAATTTTTTTTCACTCTCTATAAATTGGCATTGATTTCTGTCTTGTTTCCAATATCAAAAATCTATCAAAAGTTCCTTTCAATCCAAATGGCTCCCAAAATTGCGAGAAACAAGAGTGATAAGGCTCACGCATCATCATTATTAACCATTTTGGAATCCGTGCTCTCTTTAGTTTCTAACAACTATGTGGCAGAATTAGAAGAGAAATTTTTGCACCGCCTTGTCATGAAACAACATGTATGGAAGGCATCTGTTGTTGGAAGTTTGGAAATCCCAGTTGTGGATCGACTCGTAGAACACCAGTAGATTAACTACTCTATGCAATTGTCACAATATTAGAACGAGGATCTAGTTCGTGTGTTTTATTCTGAACTACATGAGCAAAATGGATCCTCTTTCAAATTCACTATTGGGAACAAGATTTACGAAGTCACCGATGATATTTAGAAGCGATTATTTAACATTACCATAAGTGATCTTGATGTAGAGGATGAATCTGACCCTTTGGTCATGGATGCTCACGTTCATAAGGACTTTACGTTGAATGCTCATCTCAATAAAATCCTCAAGGCTCCGAGGCCAGAAGACTGCAATGAGGCTGTAGCAGTCAGCCAATTTAAAATGACTCCGAGAATCCTTTTGTGGCTTTTTTTCTCACATTTTGCGTCCTAAGAAAGACAAATACTTTAGGATCGACAATGCATAGATACATCTCGTGTACATCCTGATGCACAAAATCTGCATCAACTGGCCATACTACTTCATCTCCAGAATGTTCACCATTAAGGATGGTAACAAAGGGACATCCTTCTGCTACTCATCTATGATCTCAAAATTTCTGAGTTTCTTTGACATCGGTGTGCCAAATCTGTCACTCATCTCGCTTTTCCAATTCAAGAATTCTCCCAAAGGACCCTAACTAACATGGGGTACTTCTGGGACCCTAACATGTCGATCATTGTGTTTACTTCAGATTTCGACCTAGAAATTCACTTATTATTTTGTTGCTTTATGTGGATGACATCCTCACAACAAGCAATAGTGTCGATAGGCATGGCAAAAAAACCCGGACCCGCCCCAAAATTAGCGGGAAAAACCCGGTTTGAGTGGGTACGGGTGCGGGTGCGGGGAAAACCCGACTTTTAATTACGGGTGCGGGTACGGGTGCGGGGAGACACTAAGACCCGCCCGCACCCGGCCCCCGCCCCCGAATAATGCATTTTAGTTTAATTCTCTTATTTTACTTATTTTAATATTCATTTATTAATTATATTTTTAATTAAATTATTAATACCTTTATTGCAATTAAAATAATTAAATTAATTAAATTAATATTCATTTACTAATTAAATTTTTAATTAAATAAATAAATAATTTATTAAAATAATCAATATTTTAATTAAATTATTAATTTTTATTGCAGTTAAAAAGAAATTTTTTTCCGGGTG